>ML777754.1:914984-945558 GCA_009831015.1 Picea engelmannii | reverse complement strand
CCAAGGAAACCCATACAGGGTAAAAACCTCTTCTTCTTTATATGATAAGTATTATTTACATTCTTTACATTATCATACATTTGAGCACCAACTCATTGTGAGGCTACAACCTCTGTTTTGCAAGCTGCAACTTGCTGAGAGCATCAACTCTCTATTTTTCTCTAGCACCCACTAGAAGGAAGTACCAACTCCCTGGTTTCTCTAGCTCCAACTAGAAGGAAGCACCAACTCCCTGGTTTCTCTAGCACCAACTAGAAGGAAGCACCAACTCCATGTGTTCAAGCCCCCACTTGAACCTCTGAGGACGCCAGTCCTCCCTAGCACCTCCCAACCACCCTTGATTATGAATATAAAATACTAAAACCTATTACAGTGATATAGTGTTCAATAACAGCTTACCAGTCTCATCACTGGTCTGTAAGATTTGGCTACTCAGACTTCCTCATTGTCTTCCAGCATGCATCCACTGCCCATTCTGTTCTTCTGCTTTTTATGCTCTGTGCGCCATGTCCATTCACTGCACAGTGCTTCTTGTGTTCTTTTCAGCTGCTGCACTCTGATCCTTATTCATGCATGAATCACCTTCAACGACAACATCCACAGCAATTCCATCAACAACAACAGCCACATCTCTTCTATGTACTTTGTATTTATAGATTTTGTGCACCTTTTGCATGCAATGCACGCAATACCTCTACATACTCACACTGCACCGATATCCTCCACAACTTGAGTGCTCTGTCTGATCATCATCGTGAATCTTCAGCTTCTCTGGTCATTTTTCCACTCATTCAGCATCACTGTATGTTATGCTGAGATTCCTCAGCCTCTCTGGCAGTTGAGACTCTTCGTCTTCTCTGTGACAGTCGAGCTCACCTTCTCTCTTCCAGTTACAAGTTTCAATTCTCATCTAGCTGTCAATCGCCTCCACGAGCATCTTCATCCCTCTTGAAGATTCCCAGAGACTCTTCATCTCCTCTGTCAATCACCCCGAAGTGTCTTCGAGTCCTCTGGCAGAAACCATCAATGGTTTCTGGCAGTTACACTGTGACGTGCAATAGTATCCCTCTGATTATGCTCAGATTCACCTGCATCATTGGATTAACTCTAATGGGTTCTTGTGTTATTTACCCATTTCTCACTTTTGCAATTCGGAGATTCTGCGATGAGACATCTTGAGTCTCCATGTCACGAGTTCTGAAACTTCGAAACGGAGATTTTCTGCGCTGGCTCCTTCCTTTATATGACCATGGCTATGATCAAGTGCTTATGCATAAAGCGCTTTCGTGATTTCGCATTTCATGAATCTGGAGATGAGGCATCTCAAATTTCCAAGTCGCGATCCCCGAAACACTGAAAAGAAGCTTGTCTGCATGTACTCTTCTCTTCAGCTCTTCGATGGTGTGACCACCGGTTGAGACCACGTGCTTATGCATAAAGCGCTTTCAAGATTTCTCATTTCTTGAATCTGGAGATGAGGCATCTCGACTCTCCAAGTTTCGATCCCCGAAACCCCAAGATGGAGCTGAGATCAACGGTCCACGATATTGATAAATCTACGGTCCAGATCTCATCGTGAATTCGCATCTCGTGATTCCTTCGATAGAGGTTCTTGTCACTCCAATTCGCGATAGGCGAGACTCCGAAATTAAGCTTAGATCAATGGTCCAGACCACACCTTGATCTAACGGTTGCAATTAAATCGTGATTTCGCATATCGCGATTTCGATGGTTATGTTTCTTACCTCTCCAAGTCGTGATTCCTGAAACTCCGAAATGGAGTCGAATCAATGGTCCAAATCACACCTTGATCTGACGACTACGATTAAATCGTGATTTCAGTGGTTATGTTACTTGCCTCTCCAAGTCGCGAGTCGCGAAGCTCCGAGATGGAGCTGGATCAACGGTCCAGCACAAACCTCGATATGACGGTTGCGATTAAATCTCAATTTCAGTGGTTATGTTACTTTCCTCTCCAAGTGGCGATTCACAAAACCTCAAAATGGCGTGGGATAAACAATCTCGATCAACACTTGATCTGACGGTCATCGGGAATTGTAAATGGGATCCAGCGATCAGAAATGTTGCTTCTCCTCTTGAGCTTACTTTGTTCCGCTTACTCTGATCTTGCCATCGATGATCTGCCAACAATCCTCTGCACTATCTCTTCTGAGCTTAATCGAATCTTCTCTGCAACGTCTTCTCATAATGCCCATCTATTACACACTTTCTATACTCATGCCATCTTCATTGTTGTACTTTTCATCAATGACAAGCATTCGTTGTCTGTTAAATATTTGCCAACACTTCCTCTTTCTTTAATCTTCCTAATTGGTTAAGTAACACATGCATAATAACTCAACCATAGTTGTGTAAAAGATCTTTTTGGATCAATGGTATCCATCATGTGGGATTCATTCTCTAAGGAATCCCAAGCTAGGATTGCTCCTCCAAAATGGTCCACCAAGCAAGGTCCTACAAATACATTGAATACACCCTCCAAGGATCTTAATTCAAAATATCATGATAAGCAAATAAAATCAATAAAATAATCACCTAAGCATGTGCATCAAAAACCACCTTATCAAATTAAACAAGTGCTCAAAGACCCTATGCAACTTGCCAAGTTTAGGTATGGGAGGGTTGACAAAGTGATCTATTGGGTGAATCATCCCCTAAGTCAAGGAGTGTTTCCTAGGTGGACCCCTATCTAATCCATGTGTAGAAGATGAAGTGTATGGGGGAAATACTTTGGGGAGTGGGGTTCATGACATACAAGGGTTTGTAGTGTCTCATTTATGGGTTCCTTTGTATAGGGTGTGTTGCACCTTTGTTTTCAACGCATCCTTTTTCCAAGCCCATTTATTGCCTTTTGTTCTTTTAAGATGTTTCTAGGTTGAGTCCAAGGTGGGGAGTCTACCTAAGCATGAAAAACATTTCCCACCTTGACTCTACCCTGGTCACATTATGATTTATCAAGTTTAATAAAATGTGTGGGACTTCTACCTAAGCATGAAAAACATTTCCCACACATGCTCTACCTTGGTTGGAATTTTTTCATTGTTATTTTTTTACGAGTCCTGTCAGTTTCTTATCAGAGACATTTCATTGTCCTTGGGATCCTTGGGAAAGAATATAGAAGGTTCATGATTGTATTTTATCTTTTTCCAACTACAAACCTCTAGGCCTTCATCCCCTTCTTCCCATGAAATGAGGGGCAATCCCTTCTTGGGTCAGTACACTCGAAAATCCCAAAATATAAGGAGGTTGGGGGATGAAGTGTGGAAAGTGGTAAATATGATCGAGAATGGTATGATGACCTGTCAAGGGGACCTCCTAGTAGCAATCCCATCCCTAAGTTTGACCACTTACTAGGGCACAATGTCAACCACCAAGGTGAAATAGGTCAAAGAGCATAACTTCCAAGCAGACGTTTCATAATTAAAATCATCTTTTAAATGAAACAGACTCAAATACCTCAAATTTTTAAATGACACTCACCATAATACCTAGCTTTTACCTCATGGAGCAAGACCCAATTTGTTCTGAAAGCAAGCTGGTGTGGAGGATACCATCATGATGAATATGAGACCTATGGTGGTGAGGTGAGCCTCTGTCTATGCAAGTGGATGATGTCAATTATCTATCTCTCAGTACTCCATGTCTACAACCTGAGGGCCTCAAGACATCATATCCTTAGTTATCCCTAGGAAATGGGGATAACATCTGGCTCCTACGCGGGGACATGTACTTTCCATAGGGTGCATGAGAAACACAACATCTCCTGGTCAGACCTGTTCCTACACTAAAACATACAAATGTAAAATCCAGGGTGGTTCTATCACCCTTCATCAATATATATCAAAATCAAATCTAAAAAATAACAACTAATCTAGAAAATAAAATTTTGCATTTTTCTAAAAATATTCTAAACTAAATATGTGATATGATGAAAGAAAGTAGAGAAAAATGAAACATGAAATGTAGCTAAACTACCATGAGAAATAAAAATTAAAATGCAAGAAATAAATATGACCTACCTACTTACCTCGAGCCTGGACCCTGAAGAAATCAAGTACCTTGAATGTAGGGTCGGAGAAGAGACCCATCCACTGGTAATGGCATATTTCACCCGTCCAAGGCTGTCAAGTAGTATTTCTCTTTCTCAAACTTCTTCTTGATGATGTAAGGGTCGATCCAAGAGATATTATCCTTTTGATCATATCTAGGATTCCTCTTCCTCGTATCCCACATGAATGCAAGACTTCCTTTGTTGTAGTTGATGTAAGGTATATCTTCGATGTAAGTATACGAAGGAGGTCTCGCGTTTACTACATCTTTAATGGATTTCACTCATTCTTTGTTCTCTTTCTCTTCTTTCTTTAATATCTGGATGGACCCTGGTTCTTTCCCTTGGAACGTCACAAGATTGTCCTTGTACTCATTCGTCCTTGGGAGTAGCATATCTATAAAATCTTCCTACACAAAAGGTAGGTCCCATGGATAATACTCGATGATCTAGAAAGGTACATCAAAGTCACACTCACTAGTGTAATCAAGACTGTTGGGATCCATCACATGCTTCTCATCCCTATCCCAACTATATAGAATCTCAAAAGTTCCATCCCCCATGGGAATATGTGCATGGGTGAGATACATACTGAGAAAACCCCCAAGACAAGTGAACGATATTCTTGATAGAAGCATTCCCAAAGCATATAGAACATCAATCACTACTGTGTTCATAATGAGGTTGATATGAGGGAATTTAATCAAGTAAAATTCCACATCTTCAAAACACTCTTAAAATTTGACCTTCTTTGAATCATTACCACAGACATTTCCATAAGGTTGAGTCATCTTTAAATCGAGTTTTTCCATTTGCTTCAAGGACATCACATTGGCTGAGGCTCTAGAGTCCAGCATACAATTTTTCAAATGAAGACCAGTCATCCCCAAAGAGAGATAGAAAGGAGGGTTATTATCCTTTTTCTGATCAAGATACATGGTATTCAATACTATTCGAGGTCCTCCTTTTTGGCTGGTACTTTCAATAACTTTAAGACTTCTCTTCTCACGAATGGGATCTTGCACATTTCTGTCTTAGGGACTATCATATTCAACTTTCCAAACATAGTCGGCATATGTATATTCAACTGAATATCCTCTTCTTTCAAAGTCTGTTTTGGAATAAATTCACCAACTCGAGGTGGGGGTGGTGGGACCATATTCTCTATAGATGGAAGAGGAACTTCCACCTCTGGTTGAAGTGGAGTGGAAGGTTGTAGCAGAGGAACTAAAGGATTGTTTCTTCTTGTGTACATAAAAAATTCATTTTTTCTCAATTCCTTTCTCTTATCATCTGTTAACTGATTCAACACTCTGATTCATCCTTCTCTAGTTCCTTTTTTTCTAACTTCATCAATATGTTCCTTAGTAATATATTATTCTCGAAAGTTGTAAATAATTTCCATGAAGTTTATACCATCATAAGAGTATTCATCACGTCGAGAACACTCATCCTCCCGATCAGGTTCTTGGAAAGTAGAACACCATGGTGTTTCTTCTGTGTTGACCATTCCAATCGAGTTCAATGTGTCAGGAGATTTTCCTCTTGTAGAGGCTTTGACTCCTAACCTGTGGAATCCCTCTTTTGTCTAGTAAACTGAGGTCTGAAGGTAAACTGATTTATGTCCATGGTGGTTAATCGACCCATGATCTAATTCTAAGATTGGACAAATTGAGTGCTCATCTAGTCTATCTTTTGAGTCAAGAAATCAATTGGATCTAGTGTACTGCTACTAGAAGCTTTGGTCTTTGATTCTGTCCTAGCACGAGGATATCGAAAAGGGTCAACCTTTGAGTCAATAATGATATGATCATCAGTCGTGATCGAATTGTTCCTCGAGAACTTTAGAAACTATTTGTGAGACTCTTTTGGCATTATATTGGGATATCCTAGGATGGTGGACATGTTTAAGGCTTTGTAGAGGTATTTTTCCCAAGGGTGAGCCATTGGAGTGAGGGGAAGGTACCTTGGAAAATGATTTTGAAAATGGGAGGTTTGAGAGGAGGCCTTCTTCGGTAAACCTTAGAAGGATTGAATCTTCCTGGGGGAAAGGTCTTAAGGGAAGGTGGATTATGGGATGGTGGAGTCTCCAGATGAGCTTCAAGAAGAGCACATAAAGGGTGGGAGGGGAACTTCCTTCAATTGGAGTCGCCAGGAAATCTAGGGGTAAAGGATTTGGGATGGAATCTTGCCAAAGTGTCGTTAGGGCACAAAAGAGGATTCAAAATCCTCCCAGGAAACAATGCCAAAATATTATTGCAGAAACTATAGGTTGGGAAAATACCAACCCAATCCATGAGATGGTGATAACTGTGGGAGATTCTACCCATTCTCCACTTAGATAAACCCTCCCCTCGCTTTAGTGAAATATAAATCCAAAACAAGGGGGGAATCTCAGGTGACCCTAGGGGGAAAAGAGATGGAAATTGAGGTTATGGAAGTGAATCCAATATATTTCAAGTTGTGGAGATATGGAAGGATTGGGATGAAGTCTTGTTGATGAGGGAAGGTGTCCAAGAAGTAGTGTACCTACAGAATATTGTTGTACATGCCCAAGACACAAGAAAATACAAGTATACAACCCTTGATATACAATGGAAAAGAAAGTGAATATTTCTATCATATATATCAGAAGTAAACAATGATACAAATAATCAAGTAAATGATAATCAAAGCTTCTAACTAAGTCACTGAAAGTCTAGTTAAAGATGCAAGAGATAAGCTAATAATGACTAGTATAACTCAAGTAAGATAGAGAAATACTTTAGAAACAATATAGGGTTGTTAAAAGATGCTATTGAAGAGATATTATAAAGGAATTATGTCTGTAGAAAAATATTTCTACAGCATAAAATTCCAACCACCAAAAATTACAAGTAAACCACCCCAAAGATGCACAATGACTAGTAGATTATTATGGCAGCTTTCTAGCAAATTTTGACGGTTGGAAAGAGAGCAGAAGTAAAAGTTTGAAAGAAATTTGTTGCATCCCTAATGGTTTTATATTTAATTTCATAACAGAAATAAGACATTCTTTTACAAAGAGGACACCCTAGTGGCTTAAGCAATCTAGTAGAGCATAGAATTGATTCCACTTCAAACAATTTGAAAATATCATAAAATATTGTTACCCAATGCAGGAAATTTTATTTCTCCAATGAAAAAATCATATTAGTGCCTTTTAAAATATGGTTAAATGGATCCTTTGATATAATATTTTTATCGACAATGTCCTTAGGGGTATAAACCCTCTTACTCCCTAGGTTATGCAAATCAAACTTAGGTAAATCTAGGAGGGTGTACACCCTTGTACTCCTCCTAGCAACCTTGCCCAAAATTGACTTAATAACTAGAAATGAGATGAAGCTTGATGGAGGGTGTATGCATTTATACTCCTCCTAGGGTTTCAATGAATAACACTATAAAACAAGCAAGAATAACTAATGAATTGCATATGTTTCTTACCAATTCCAAGGGAGATGCAATATAAAACCCTAGTTCACCGAGTAAATTCCACCACAAAGAAAGAGAGTAAGCCTTCAAGAGGTGTGCACCACCTTAGCTCCACAATACACCAAGATAAATCACCATAATACATTTGTAAGAGAGAAAGAGATCCAAGTTTCCCAAAGAGGGTGAAAATTTTAGCAAAGTATCTTCTCCAAATGGGAGAGTTATGATGAAAATGAAATAGAAATGATATGTATTTATAAAAATCCTCTAAAAATTGTTTGTCCACTTAACTTTAGGGTAAAACACAACTTAAGTGACCATAAAACCTTACTTTTCCCTTTTACAACTTTAATTTTCCCCTTTACAACTTTAAATTTTATTTTGCACATAAGAAAACCCAAAAAGAAGCATGATGTCACCCCTTTAGGGAAACGTTTTAGCAGTTGGACCAATTTGTTGAGATTGGGGGTGAAACATTGGGCCTCCAAAGGAATTCCTTTTATGTGCTAATGTCTCCTCCATAAATCCAAGGTCTCTCTCCATCCAAAAGATGCCAAGTTTCAAGTCAACCACACCACCATTCCAAACCCTAGCTCTAGGGCGACGTCAAGCCCTCCAAATGTGACGTTTTGACCTCCAAAGGAAAAAAGTTGGGATCGTAGGGGCTAGGTGAGGTCATAAAAAAATTCTCTCAATCCTCCAAAGGTTTTCATCATCATCCAGTGTGCGGGCCATGGTATCCATCCTATGCGCTTCATGCCCCAAGGAAGCTCAAGCTAGGCTTGTTCCTCGAAAACAATCCACCAAGCAAGGTCATGAAAAGACAATGAATACGATCTCCAAGGATCTCAAGTCAAACATATAATGATAAGTAAATCAAATCAATAAAAGAGTCACCTAAGCATGTGGATCAAAAACCACCTCATCAAATTAAACAAGTGCTCAAAGACCCAATGCAACTTGTCAAGTTTAGGTATGGGAGGGTTGACAAAGTGACCTATTGGGTCAATCATCCCCTAAGTCAAGGAGTGTTTCCCAGGTGGCCACCCCTGTAAGCCATGTGTAGAAGATGAATTGGATGGGGGTAACATTTTTGGGCATGGGGTTCATGAAATACAAGGGATCGTAGTGTCTCATTTATGGGTGCCTTTGTAGAGGGTGTGTTTCAACTTCATTTTCAATATATCTTTTTTCCAAGCCCATTTATGGTCTTTTGTTCTTTTAAGATGTTTCCAGGTTGAATCCAATGTGGGGATTCTACCTAAGCATGAAAAAAATTTCCACCTTGACTCTACCCTAGTCACATTATGTTTCCCCAAGTTGAAGACAATGTGTGGGATTTCTACCTAAGCATGAAAAACATTTCCCACACACGCTCTACCTTGGTTGGTATTTTTGCATTGTTATTTTTTACGGGTCCCATAAATTTATTATGAGAGACATTTCAATGTCCTCGATATCCCTGGGAAAGCATCTAGAAGGTTCATGATTGGATTTTATATTTTTCCAGCTACAAACCTCTAGGCCTTTAGCCCCTTCTTCCCATGAAATGAGGGACAATCCCTTCTTGGGTCAGTACACCCGAAAATACCAAAAGATAAGGAGGTGAGGGGATGAAGTGTGTAAAGTGGTAAATATGATCAGGAATGGCACGATGAATTTCAAGGGGACCTCCCAGTAGTAAACCCATCCCTAAGGGTGACCACTTACGAGGGTGCAATGTCAACCACCAAGGTGAAATAGGGAAAAGAGAATAACTTCCAAGCATATGTTACATGATCAAAAGAAGCATTTAAATGAAATATATTCAAATGCCTCAAATATTGAAATGACAATCACGATAATACCTAGCTTGTACCTCATGGAGAAATACCCAATGTCTTCCGGAAGCAAGTTCGTGTGGAAGATACCATCGTGATGAAATTGAGACTTATGGTGGTGAGGCGGGCCTCTGTATGTGCAAGTGGATTATGTCAGACATTTGTCTCTCGGCACTCCATGTCTACAACCTGAGGGCCTCAAGACATCATCTCCTTAGTTATCCCTAGGAAATGGGGATAAAAAAAACTAACCAGGAGGTAGTCAATGACAATGTGGTGAATAAGGAAAATTCAGGTAAGACTCATTAGTCTCACTCTATGAATAAAAGTTTTTATTCATTTATTTTTTCTTTTTGGGACACGTGGAAATTAGGTTAGATCCAAAGAACTGGAATCCATGAGTGATTTTCTACCCAACTTGTCTAGCATACACTACAAGGAGAACACCTTCATGCAAATTTTTTTATGGAACCTGCCTGAAAAATTCTTCCCTTAGTTGTTTATAGCGGAGGTGGGCGGCCAGAGGTTTTTGCGGAGATTTTTTTCGTTGCGCCTTTATGGTACATATGAACTGGTGTGCATCTAAAACATATTGCACTGAGGATTAAATATTCGAATGCACCTTCATTGTTCATAGCGGAGGTGGGAGGCCGTAGGTTTTTGTGGAGTTTTTTTTCTCTATGTGCCTTTAAGGTATATATGCACTGGAAAGTTCATGAGAAATACAACACCGGTGCATCCAGGTTCTAGTAGCACCACCATACTTTATAATAAAATTACATGCACCGAATAATTTGCATCGATGTCGTTGAATAGTACGCACCAGAACGTTCATGAACAATACATCATCGGTGGATCTATGTTTCAGTAGCATTGACATACTTTATAATAAAATTACATGCACTGAATAAATCACACTGACACCGTTGAAAGGTACATCCTAGTTGACCTCACTTTCGAACAACGCAACATTGTAGGGTAAATAAATAAAAAATCCAAAATTATTTTTATTGTTACAATGCATCCTGTTAGCGCCATGATTTTCATAGCTATGGTTATAGGTTTGTCAACAATTTTCAAAGTCATGCATGTTAGAACCCATATTGGTTTTATGACTAGCAGCATCTAACATCTCCAAGGGTCATTTTCAAAAGGAAGCTTATCATTTATTTGTTCCATTTCCATTTACAACTGTGCGCTGCAAAATTCACTGCGCACCGCGCAACGAATGTTGTCGCGCAAAGAATGTTGTCACACATAGGATGTTTTCGCACATAGGATGTTGTCGCGCAGTGGATTTTGTCACGCAGAGGATGTCATCGCGCAAACGATGTTGTCATGTAGTGGATTTCGTCGCGTAGTGGATTCTGTCGTGCATAGGATTTTGTCACGCAGTGGATTTCATCACGCATAGGATGTTGTCGCACAGTGGATTCTGTCACACATAGGATGTCGTCACGCAGTGGATTTTTCGAGCACACAGGCTACAAGTTGCATTGCGCAAATTATTGGTTTAGTGGTCAACTTCAAGATCTATTTATGACCAACTGGAGAGGAATTTTGAAAATTCCCGAGATTGTTTTGTCGAGGACAAACCAAATAATAAAAACCTCTCTCATATTTCAAAAATGTGTCACAAATTGCGAGATTCGAAGGAATCTTTGAGCCCTATTTTTTAGTTTTCATGATTTCCTGTCCGAGACATGTTTTGTGACACCTATTCCGGTTAGCTAGAGATGAATTTCAAGAACCCAAGAGAGGTTTTTCTTTATAACAATCTTAAATACAAAAATCTCTCTCAGTTTCTAAAAATAGTTTTTATCAGGGAGATACAATGTCATCTTTAACACCTATTTTACCAGTTTGTTGCTCATTCTGCTACATTTTTGTTGTAGGTTACTATTGCGTACAAACGTGTTGTGAAGGGATGACAGAGTTTCCAGAAGTGAAAATTATGGTTCATCACAACCATATGGTCGAATTTGGATCATGATCAATGACTATAAAGAATATTTCGGTTACGATTATGATTTGGCAAAGTCGGGTTTTCTATATTTAGTGAATCCGTTGAAGTTATTGTTCTCTTTCAAAGTAAATGGATCCATGATTCTAGGAGAGGGTAGCTCAACCCTAACAGCCAAGGGTGACATTAGATTTCTATATAAGGGGATCATTTTTATGTAAACAGGGTTGGTTGGCAATTTTGAGAAAACGACTGCTATTGTATGTAATCTGAGTTTTTGACCGAAATTTAATGTAAAGGTCCTGTGATTTGATGAAAATATTCTAGTTGTGATAGTCGGATGTATTTTGTTTCTTTTTTGTGTATGTGTTTCCTGTTATCTCTTATTTCATATCTCATATCGTCTATTTCGAAATGAATTTTCAAACCTGTGGATTCGTTGTACTGAGCCCCTTGTTCGCACCACTTAGAAAAAACATTTTCCTCTCAAGCTAACTCTGAATTCATCCACAACGACGCTCTTGAGTTGCTTCCTATGCTTTTCTCCAGCCACACTTTACGGTTTACACTAAAGGTTGTTTCTCACCTAGCCTTCTCCTCTCGAATCCAGTCACTGAGTCATTTGTTTTGTCTCTTCTTCAGACCGAATCCATAGCCCGAGTTTTACTTTTCTGCGCCAATATAACCAGAAGCTTTTATCATCGGTGTTAAATCTAGCCATTTTTTTCAAAGTCATATCATGCGCAGAGACCGCGCCATTTCTGAGAGAACCCTCTCCAGATCCGAAAGGCTAGTTGTGGATCTCAAAGTTGGTTGAAAAAGTTACCTTCATCGTTTGTTTATCAGTCGAATAGATTTACGGAGTGCTAACACATCCCGTGCTTCCAAAATCTCAAACAAGAACTGGTTCTTACCTTTCTTACTAAGACACCATGTTTCAAGTGCTCTATACCAACTAGGATAGCTCCATTGGTGGATTCCACACATTTCCAAATTTTGGAAATTACCATGAATTTTGATTTCCTCTCAATGGTGCGACCATGCCTCCTCGGGACAGAAGAGACCGGGTAAATTATTTATTACCTTCCTATTTTCATTTTCATCCAATAAAAATTACAATTTAACTTGAAATTTTGCATTTCTATTTTTTTTCTTTTTCACGCAGTGCGCCTAAATGGTTCAGTTCACCCCTGAAGTGGTGTACTCTGTTAAATACATAGTGAGCATTGTCGTTGATGCGTACTTTTTTAAATACATATTGAGCATCATCGTCGGCGTGTCCATATATGTCCTTCCCGATGTCGTTCAATCTAGTGCACCACAATAAATTACTAAAAATCAAAGTGGTGTTTCCTTTGGAATTCCCCGACACTGGCACAAAATGGGCTTATACCTGCACCGGATCATTACACTTCATTAATCGCACCACTATCTCAATGGTATATCAAATTTAACCTAGTAGTGCACCAATTTTAACTAACCAGATCGTGGCATACCAAAAAAATAACGCCTCGGTACGCCAATATTCAAACACACTTCCATACTTTATAAAAAAAATACACACACCGAAAAAACCGCACCGGTGTCGTTTAACATTATGCACTAGCACACTTCACTTAAATAACGACGTCGATTTATAAAATTTAATGTAGCGGCGCAACCATTTTAATCCAACACATCGTAGATGTATATATAAATGCACCGGGACATATATTTCCTAAATTTCCATAGCGGGCATCTGATTAGACACCTCATTCTCGGTGCTCTCTCATTTACAATGCATTGATGACCAAAACGAAGGTGCTCCACTATGACGGTGGTACTGGTGCATTAATAGTAACACCTTTCACTGGTTTGCTATCCCATTTCGTTGGATGACCTGTAATCGGTGTTGTCGACAACATAACACACAGTTAAACAAAACATCGATGCTCCAATAGCATGGTATCACCAGTGCATTTATAATAACACATCACACCCCATAACTTCATATACAAAAATTTCACTGATCGGTGCAGATGGATCAAAATAATGCACCAATAATGTATAGATCATAGAACTGGGATGAATTTTCACAAATTTGCAGTGCAATGCATCTTATGGTAAGCATCGGTGCATTCTATTAATCGAACGCACTGTCAAGTTTTTGAAACACAATTTCCCTCGCGGTGCGTCAAATAAATAAAATGCATCGGTGATGTGTACTACAACATAGCAATAAAAATACATAATAATTTACCATCTCAGTTCATTTTGTGGGATGGCCCATTATTGGTGCGTCATAATACAAGCGCAGTGGTATCAATGCATACAAATCTCAAATGGAAGCTCAATGCATTACTTTAAAAGAAACGCACCGGTGCGGTTAAATAACTTGTATCGAGAAAAATAGTTAAAAAAATATCATTCTTGTGTGCATTTTAGAACTCACCCATTAATAGTTCTTCATGAAAAGACAACACACCAGTTAAAAGCGTTTGATGCATGAACTAACATAGAGAGTTGGTGTGTTTAATATAACTCGACGCACCACATGTGTTAACACCAACCCTTAACCAGTGCATTATATATCACAACGCAACGCTATAGATATATGTGCTCAACTAATAATGACACATCGGTGCATTGTATTTAACAAATTTCTAATCGGTGCCTAATGTCTTATAAGGAGAACTAGATGCGGTGCTTATGTATTTGTTAATAGCATTGCTTACTTTTTCACTTTTGTTTTGCAAACAAAAACTACTTTCACTTTTGGATAAATACAAATTAGTTATATATGTTTGTGTTTTATATTTTAAATTCATTTTAACTATATATATGTGCCTAAAAGAATTTTATGTGAATCAAATAAGCTGACGACATCAATCGTAGTAGAAACAGCAGCAACAACTGTAGCATCCAGAAGAAAAACAATTTAATTCACAATCTACATATGCAAACCTCCAAAATTAAATTTTGTGGAGGTTTTTCTTTGCGGAAGCAAAACATAGGTCACTCTTCGATGCCTATCATAATTTAACACATGGAATCGATCCTCTATCACTTATTCAGTGATATTCCTCGCATCTCCTCCTCTATGGGCCGCTTGACTTTATATAAGGTATTGTC
This sequence comes from Picea engelmannii, assembly GCA_009831015.1. Classification (NCBI taxonomy): domain Eukaryota; kingdom Viridiplantae; phylum Streptophyta; class Pinopsida; order Pinales; family Pinaceae; genus Picea; species Picea engelmannii. The sequence goes on along the minus strand of ML777754.1, from coordinate 931,142 downwards.
CTCGTCATTCATGTATCCATAATCTGAACTGGTGTCAATTCGCTTATAGATCGCCTACCTACACCCCCTCTTCTTCGCCTCGAGGGGGATTTTCAAATATCTTTTTGAAGACGGGGAATAATTTCATAGCCTCTAAGTATCTATAATCGAGGCCCTTTCCTATGGCATCGAGCACATCAACTTCGTTCCCTTCCAAGTTTGTCATCTTGGCCCCTACTTTGGCATAATTAGGGTTTTCAAACTCTATGATCGGAGCTTCCTAGTGCCCCTTTTACCTATTCAACAATAAAGGACCCTAGTGGATTTCTTAATTATAACACTCTGTCAGCCTCAAAATTGACCTAAGCTCCATATTGTATATTTAATAAAAGTTAAGAAGCACATTTGAAAAAAATAATCGATGATTCATAAGCTTTGTGAGCTTGTCTTATCACTAAACATTAAGAATTGCCTTGGCCTTGGCCTGCTCCTCCATGATATCCTCACCCATGTACTTACTAAGAATTTCATCATTCTTCTTCTTCTCCACAACCATGTGCTAAATTTATTTCTCATCCAGAAAGGGAACATGGGAAACAAACTCTTGTTCTCTCTGTTGTTGGTTTCCCTGCTCTCCCATTTCTTCCACCACGTCATCATATTCCTCGAATAGGAATAGATTAATGGAAACGACATCCCAACTCTTTATCTTCAACCTGGCATTCCTTTATATAGACTTGATCCTATGCCACTCCCTCACTTCTCTAGCCCACATCTCCTCCTCCACGGGCCACTCGACTTTCTCCAAGATATTGTTCTCGTCATCGTTGTCATCATAATAAATGGAATCAATTTGGTTGTAGATTGCATACTGTTAAGCCCTAAACAATGGCTCATTACCCTTTAATTAGGGCATATTACATTAGTAATGTTATTTTATTTATGTCGGCTTTAGTCCATTAGTTGTAATTATACCTCCTAGTCTCCTATATATACCAAGGAAACATTTTCATTTGGAATCATCTTGTAATTGTAAATTCATGTGGGCATAAGGAGGTTTCCCCCTCGAAGAGGCTTATTATCTGAATTTCTCTCTTTTTCAAGGCGTTGAGTACTTATTCTGAGGTTTTTCTATGCTATATTGATATTTAGTTCTTAACATATGGTATCAGATCTCAAGGTCTTGGAGTTTCGCTGCTACATCTAAGACACCTTGGAATTTTCAATATAAATTGTTTTCTACAAAGTTTCAGAAGGAATGACTTGGAGGATATTTAGTAGACGGATCAAGGTATGTTGTGTTAAAATTTCAGCTCTTGCGGCCATACAGATACCCTTATTCCTAGAAGAGTGAAATTGAGCGCATGGTTGAAGAAATGTTAGAGGTTGGCATTATTATACCTAGCCAAAGTTCTTACTCTTCACCGATGGTAATGGTATTCAATAAAGATGTCTCATGGAGTATGTGTACAAATTATAGAGAGCTCAAAAAGATCACTATTAAAGATAAGTTTCCAATTCCCGTCATTGATGAATTGTTAGATGAACTACATGGAGCAATCTATTTCACAAAGTTGGATCTTCGTTCAGGGTATCACCATATTAGAATGAAGGAAGAAGATATCCCAAAAACAGCATTCTGAACTCATGAAGGCCATTATGAATTTTTGGTCATGCCTTTTGGCCTTACAAATGCACCTTCCACATTCCAAGGGTTGATGAATTTTGTTTTCAATCCCTTCCTTCAAAAATTTGTGTTAGTATTTTTTGATGACATACTAATCTATAGAAAATCTTGGGAGGATCATGTTTGACATGTTGACAAGGTCCTACAACTACTAAAGGAGAAANAACTATATGCCAAACCATCCAAATGTTTCTTTGGAGTGAAGGAGGTAGAGTATTTGGGTCATATTGTATCTCATGAAGGTGTCAAGGTAGAACCTAACAATATTAAGGCCATGATGGACTGGCTTATTCCCAAAACATTGAAGAATCTTAGAGGATTTTTGGGTTTGACAGGTTACTACCACAAGTTTGTTCGGCACTATGGAAGAATAGCAGCACCTTTAACAACACTAACTAAGAAGGATGCATTTTCATGGACTCCAGAGGCAACTAAATCTTTTGAACAACTTAAAGAGGTGATGTGCAAAGTTCCTATCTTGACCACTCCAGACTTCAAAAAAACCTTTATTGTGGAATGTGATGCCTCGGGAAATGGAATTGGTGTTGTCCTAATGCAAGAAGGAAAGCCCCTGGATTTTGAAAGTCGACCACTCAAGGGAAAGGACTTACACAAACCCATTTATGAGAAGGAAATGATGGCAATACTACATGCATTGAAGAAATGGCATCCTAACCTAATAGGTAGGCACTTCAAGGTCAAAACAGATCATGATAGTCTTAAATACTTCTTGGAACAAAGACTATCTTTAGAAGAACAACAAAAATGGGTAACTAAGATATTGGGTTATGATTTTGAAATCATCTATAAAAAAGGGAAGAAAAATGTTGTGGTAGATGCATTCTCAAGAAAGGATGAAGATGTTGAGGCCTTTCGCTGTGCTATCTCGATCATCGAAACTGATTGGATAATAGAAGAAAGGAATGAATGGAAGAATCACGAAAAAGTGTGGACTCTCATTCAAAGGTTGCAGCAGGATTCCAGTGCATCAGATACATTTAAAAGGAAAAATGATTCACTATGGTACAAAGATCGCTTATATTTATGTAAGAACTCCCAACTCAAACAAAAGGTACTATTGGAATTGCACACCTCTCTAGTAGGAGGGCACTCGGGATTTTTGAAAACCTACCATAGGTTCAAGAAGGAATTTTTTGGAGATGGCCTTAAAACTGATGTTCAAAGGTTTGTGGCAAAATGTTTGGTTTGCCAACAAAATAAGGTGGAAACAATTAATACCCCGGGTCTTTTACAACCATTAGCCATCCCAAGTCAATGCTAGGAGGAGGTTTCCATGGATTTCATCACAGGGTTACCGAAGTTTGAAGGAAAGAGTGTCATCATGGTGATTGTTGATAGAATGACCAAGTATGCACACTTTTGTTCACTCTCTCACCCCTTCAAAGCTAGTACAGTTGTCACCACATTCATGGAGACAGTTCAAAAGCTACATGGTAGCCCAAAGATTATTGTAAGTGACAGAGATCCCATCTTCACTGGACATTTTTGGACAGAATTATTTTCTTTTTTGGGTACTCAATTGGCTCATAGCTCATCCTATCATCCTCAATCTGATGGAAAAACAAGATAGTGAACAAATTTCTAGAAGGATACCTTCGTTGCTTTTTCTCTTATAAACAAACACAATGATTCAAATGGTTACCCTTGGAAGAATATATGGAACTCTATGGATACCACCCTCCTTCCATCACTTCTTCTCTAAAATAAAAATATAAGGTTCAAGCAGTGGAATATCACATCGAGAATCAACAACAAGTTCTCCAAATATTAAAGGACAACCTAACCATGGCACAAAATTGCATGAAACAACAAGTAGATCAACATCGTAGTGAAATAAGTTTTGAAGTAGGAGATTGGGTGTTTTTAAGACTGCAACCATAAAAACAGATGTCCCTCAAGAAATCCAAGAAGGATAATAAATTATCACCAAAGTACTATGGCCCTTACAAGGTGTTGCAAAAGATTGGTACTATGGCCTACAAATTGGAGTTTCTTGCATCTTCATGAGTACACCCAATTTTCCATGTTTCATGCTTAAAGAAGGCTATAGGTGACAAGATCCAAGTTCAAACTATATTGCCAGAACTTGACAAGGAAGGAAAAATCATATTGGAGCCTGAAGCCATCACCGACACAAGAGTTCGCCAGCTGAGGGATAGATCCATTTCAGAGTATCTCATTAAATGGAGGAAACTATCGATTGAAGATTCTACTTGGGAAGATGAGTCTTTTATATAGAAGCATCCAAAGTTACTCAAGCATTGTAGACAAAACTTGTCTCAAGGGGAGGGGCATGTTAAGCCCTAAATAATGGCTCATTACCCCTTAATTGGGGCATATTACATTAGTAATGTTATTTTATTTATGTTAGCTTTAGTCCATTAGTTGTAATTATACCTCCTAGTCTCCTATATATACCAAGGAGACATTTTCATTTAGAATCATATTGTAATTGTACATTTATGTGGGCATAAGGAGGTTGCCCCCTCGAAGAGGCTTATTATCTGAATTTCTCTCTTTTTTAGGCGTTAAGTACTTATTCTAAGGTTTTTCTATGCTATATTGATATTTGGTTCTTAACACATACATATACCTCCTCTTCTTCTCCTCACGGGGCTTATCAAATAGATCTTTGACATTGAGGAGGAATATCCCAGCTGCACTTGTACAATTGGTTGTTGGAAGACTGTAACATGCCATCTTCCAGCAATCAATTGTACAAGTGCGACTAAGAAATTCCTCCCCAACGTCAAAGAGCTATTTGATAATCCCCTCGAGGTGAAGAGGAGGAGGTTTAGGTATGTGATATACAAGTGAATTAACACCAGTTATTATGGTGACAACAATGACAAGAACGGTATCTTGGAGAAAGTTGAGTAGCCCGCAAAGGGGGAGATGCAGGCCAGAGCATTGAGGGACTGGCAGAGGATCGAGTCTATATAGAGGGAGGCCAAGTTTAAAATCAAGAGTGGCGAGGTCATTTCCATTAATTCGTTCCTATTCGTGGAAAATGAGGATGTGGCAAAAGAAATGGGAGAGAGGGACAAGGGAAACCAACAACAGAAAGAGCGAGAGTTTGTTTCCCATGTTCCCTTTCTGGAGGAGAAAGTGATTGAGAGCATGGTTATCGAGAAGAAGAAACCTGATGAACTTATTAGTAAGTACACGAGTGAGTATCTCATGGAGGATTAGGCCAAGGCCAAGAAAATTCTTAATATTTAGTGATAAGACATGCTCACAAAGCTTATGGATCATCGATTGTTTTTCCAAATGTGCTTCTTAACTTCTATTAATTATACAATACGGAGCTTAGGTCAATATTGAGGCTAACATAGTGTTATAACTAAGACATCCACTAGGGTCCTTTCTTACTGAATAGGAAAAGGGGCATTGGGAAGTTCCGACCGTAGAGCTTGGTAGTCTTAATTATGCTAAAGTAAGGGCCAGGATAAAGAAATTGGAAGGGAACGAAGTTGATGTGCCAGGTACCATAGAAAAGGGCTCTAGTTATAGATACTTCAGGTCTACGAAATTCCTCCCCATCCCCAAAGAGCTATTATATAATCCCTCTTGAGGTGAAGAAGATGAGGTGTGTGTATGTGATTTACAAATGAATTGATGCCAGTTCATATTATGGCTACATGAATGACAAGGAGAGATGTAAGGCAGAGCATTGAGGAAGTGGCAGAGGATCGTGTCCATGCACTAAATTATGAGTGGCATTGAAGAGTGACCTATGTTTTTTCCTCTGCAAAGCAAAACCTTCGCAAAACTTTAATTGTGAAAGTTTGTATACGTACTTTGTCAATTAAATTGTTTCTCGGTGCATTTTTACGTAACAACTGCATTGGTGCGATTTCAATCGCATTGGTGCGTTATAAATAGTATAGCACACATGTATATTGTGTTTTTTCAAATCATGTTGATGTTTTTGTTGTTTGATTTATAAAATGTATAATAGGTACGCTAATTGTTTCTTTGTTTTCAAATTAAATTTAAGATTTATCACTCATTAGAATTTAGAGTTACCATATAATGTTTAACTTTAGTTTTATGAAATCATTTAATTTGGATTGTCATTGCGAAAACTTAAACTATTAATGTCATATAATTTTAAATTCATCTTCAAGGTGAATTGTTCAATTTCCAACAAGATACAATATGTTGATTAAACATGTTTACAAAGAATAAATATTTTTATGAAATGTTATTTTCTCATTTATTTTATTGATAACATTATAATAATTGTTCATAATTACATTTACATTTGTTATATTTATGAGTAGTGATGGTACAAATATCTTCCATATTGGAATGTTTTTTTTTTTTCAATTATTATATTGGGATTACTTATGCCAAGTGTCATATTAGACGATAAAATCCACCCCACTTTATATTAATAAAACAAAAATTATAAAGGTGTTAGTAGAATCAATATGTTTTTTTAGTTTGTAGACGAAAATGTCATTTTTTTAAAATGATTGTGTTAAAATTTTGTTACAAAAACATAGACATGTATTTTTAAATTATTATACATGTTACACAAAAAATATTAAAATAATAGGAAACAATAATATATATATATATATATATATATATATATATATATATATATATATATATATATATATATAATGTAACACAATGACAAATTATTTGGAAATGGTGAATTTAATTAATAGGTTTATGTAATCCCAACCACCACCCTGTTTTTTAAGACAAAATAAATTTTGACATAAATTCATTATATAGCATGGACATATGATACTTTTCCTCCCACAAATTTTAATTTTACATAATGTGCATGCATCCTATGACATTAATGTTCTATGTAAATTCTACAATTATTAATATTCATTCTCATATTTTTTGTATTCATGTAATCAAAATCATTTTATTAATACATATGTCTTATCAAATAACTAATGTATGTAATGTCCCTCCATTTAAAAAAAACATTTGAATATTTTAATTTTGGTTATTTATGTTGGGGGAGTTCTTGAGAAAAAGACTTAAGCTAAAATTATATCATCATAAATATTGATGATGAGAAACATTTTTGTAAATATTATTTTTAATTTATTTTATTTAACTTGAGACAAAGTTATTAGAGAATTCAGTTACAAAAAAGAGTAAATCATTATTCCATGGGAGAGTGAAAAGAGATGAAAACCACCAGAGTAAATATTGTCCTTGAGGACAAGTGTAAACCTACTCCCAAAGATGTGGGATGTGAGGGAATAAGCTAGCACAAAGTTAGGCCAAGAAGATTTTCTAGGGTTAGGGATGAGGGTAAAAATACCTAGGAAAACTATTATTCTCCTTGGTGACATAAGGAAAGACAAGTATAGAGGAGGCAGGGTGTTGTTGAGTGCTTGTGATGAGAATTTGAGTTTGATGGTTCTGAGAAAGAGTCAAGATTTGAATTACCTGGAGAAGGTTATTGAAATTTTCAGTCCCTGTGGAATAATGATTTAAGCTCAGGGGTGATAGGAGAAAGTGATTTTGATTGCTCTGGTCTAGGGTTGGGAGGAATTGGGTTTTCTATTCAACTTGTCCCCAGTTTTGAAGCAGATTTGGATATGTTTCTCTTCTTAATAATTATTTTCTTTTAGAATGGTAACTAGTACAATAGGAAAGAATTATAAAGATTTTATTGTTAGTACAGATGTAGAAAGATAATTTTTGTATACTTTTATTCAATGGTAATATTGCAACAAGAAATATATAAATACAGTAGAAAATGAATTCTAAGGTTGTAGTAATGACTATAACTAGATAAAGATAATTCATTTGTATTTTTTCATTGTTGTTTTCTATTGCAGCAAAAGAAATAGTTCCATATATGTAATATGTCATTCTTTGAGAATGTCAATTGGGTTTAGTACCATATGGGTTTCCCCAAGCTCTATTCCAAGTAAAAAAAAAATGTCATTCTTTGAGAAAAAATATTTTGTGTAAGTAACAAAGAAAGTTATTATAAAATAACTGGTGGAATAGTATGCATGCCAAAAAAATTCCCTTATATAGAATACATGAAAATGTACAATGAAAGTACAGTAGCATAACAAGTATTGATACATCATAATGTATAGATGATTATTGTGCTTCAAATAAATCTATTGTACAAAGATAAACTAGAAAGATTTAGACTAGATTGCTACTCTAGACAATATATTCGATAAACCAGAAAGATTTAAACTAGATTGCTACTCTGGACAATATATTCAATTATCTCTGCAAGAAGGAAATAATCAAAGTTGTTCATGCTAGAATATATATATATGCTAGAATATATATATATATATATATATATATATATATATATGTATATAAGCAATAGAAATTGTGACTAGCATTTAGATGGTTTGAATATTTGTTACTTGATATAATGTGTTGTGATTGTATCAAAAAAATTATTTGCACCAGAGTCTAAGTGCATAACCCTAAGCTAGCATTTATATATATTTGGAAAGAGAGGGTTTCTTTAAAATTAACCAAAATAATAATAATAATATACCAAACCTATTGCAAAGAGGGGACCATTATACAAAATAATAAATAGGGTTTTAATCAAACCAAGCAGCCAAAATCAATAGGGATTTTCTTTTAGAAAAGGAGCCCAGAAATTTTTAAGCACAGATGACCACAGTTCAAATCCACAGTGGAAAACAATAATGAAAATTTATTTTAATAAATATACAAGGTGCCTCTATGCGTGCATTAAACTAATGATTATTGTATTAAGAGAGTCGCTCCAGGAGTCATATATTGACTCAGAGCTGACCCAAAACCTTCGTTCTTGCAAGGAACAAGCTTATCATTCTATTTCATGTGTTTATTAGTAAGTGGGTATATAAAGATAAAACAAAAGAAAAATAATACAGGCTTAGTTAGAACCCTTTGTCACACCTCTGCAACGCAATGGGAAGTCTCGTGTTAGCTTGATATGTTTAATGCTAGACAATGACCCATGAAAGTGGTACTCTCGTGATCCACGTAACCCTTGCCATGGTGGAGGTATACATTTTACAAATCGAGTGGATAAAGTTACGTAGGGTAAGAACCTTTTTTTTCCAATAGAAATTTTTCCCAATTATATTAAGATGATATAATTTTTTTACATTTCATTTCATCGACATAGATCGATAACATGTGCATAATAGTCCCAAAATATCAAAAACAAGGGAATCTATAATCCTAAAACAAAGGTAAAGAAACATCTTCAGTTCCCAAAAAAATAGGACAGGTTCTCTCAAATATTTAAATCTGAGATTTCATGATAAAGATCTCCAAAATCAAGTTCCTATGATGAGAATCTGCCATGAGTGAACCTATAGAATCACTGATAGATAGATTAGTAAAGACTGAGAGAATTTTTGGGTCCTTCATCTCCATTTATCCACTGAGAAAAGATAATTCTGCTAATAGGTTCCTTTAGCGCCAACTTTGATAGATTATCATCTTATGTGTTAAACTCTTTATGCACATGATCAAAGCTAATATCTTGAAATGAATTGATCATAACTTTTATCCTATCCTTCCATCCTTCCAATGAGCTCGAATGGAATCTATCTTTGTCAATAATCCAATCGATAATGACTCTTGAGTCCCTCAGGATTTGAATTCTCTGAAAGGATAGATGGAATGCTAGTCTGAGGGACACCCAAACACCCATTAATTATGCTATGTTATTTGTGCCTATGCCACAATTTAATAACCATTTGTATACCAGAAAGTTTGGGGTCTTTATGATGCCACCAGCTCCACATTTTTGGCCATCCAACTAGGTCGCTCCATCGAACCAGGTAGTAATAATATCCTTTCTTTGTTGGATCAGTATAGAGCGGGTGAGGGGTAAATTCTGAACCTTTTGTCCAAGACTAAGGAGGCCAAGTAACTTTGGAATCACGGAGTGAATTGATGGAGTCCTTTCTTCAAAGATTGCTAAATTTCTTTCAATCCATGTGAACCAACAAGTATGCGTTGCAACCAATAATGGGACCTTTTTATCATTAACCCAGGATTGCATACAATCTGATAAATTATTCCCCTTCTAGCATAATTTGAAGTTGAGAAGCCTTGCCAATCTTTCCCAAACTGATTTTGTGAAGATAGAGTGGATAAAAATACGATTTGTGTTTTCAATTTCATTTTTGCAAAGATAGCATCATGAAGGACCTTCCCATCCTCGCGCCTTTAAATTTTCCCAGGTCAAGATTTTGTTTTCGGCAGCTAACCAGAGAAAACACTTAATTTTGAGTTGTAGAGTCCATTTCCAAAAAGTCTTCCACCATCCATGGATCTTTTGTATTCCCTGAGTAGATAAAATGGCCAGATAAATGTTCTTAACAGTAATTAAACCGGAATTGTAACCCCCGGTCCAGATGAGCTCATCTTCTCTATATTGGATGAGAGCTCCAGAGTCAATAAGGTTTCTCTAGAAAGTATTCCATTCCTTTGTCAATGATGAAAGCATCAAGAAAATCTAACAAAAACATCTGTAACCGACTATAGCACTAGAAAGTATCATATTATTTGGCCAATCCCCAAGATTGGACCAAAATCTCATCCACTAGCACCCATGGTCAATAATTTTCTAAAATCTGACTATTGGGTACAACAGTAGATAACTCCACAAATTGTTGGTCAATCACTCTCCCTCCATCATCACTCAGATAGTTGTTGTTGTTGTGAAGGTGATCTCCTAGAACTATGTGTTGTTTTAAGGAAGAGGAATCTCCATGCTCCACTAAGTGTGTCTCCTCCCTGCAATCCAATGCATCCCCCTGAATCCCACTACACATCTATATCATCATCATATCTTCAAGGTGTACTTATGGATCAACCTCTTTATGGATATCAACCAATCCTATAACGCAAATGAAAGTGTCCTCGTAATTTCCTTTGTATCTGGAATCCTCATGTGTATGTGTATGACTGACTATCTCAGAAATACCCATGAATGGTAGTCCCTGTGACACCCGGACATCCTCCAGAAATATAACTGAGGAACATATTTGACTCTCTGTTGAGATATATATAGTGTATCTCTGACCAATCTCCTCAAGGAGCTCATCTAATCTGGACTCTGATTCTTGAAGGGTTGTCTATGTGCCTTCCAAGAATCCTCGTGTGCTCACCAACTCATGAGTGAGTCGGTCCACCTCCAACTCCTACTCCCTTAGGTCCCTGTGATACATCTCGCCAACCTACAATAGGTAATCTTTGTCCATCAACAATTGTTAGTATTTGACCCTCATCATAGTTACTCTTTCCCTGAGAATATGAAATTCATCCATGGAAAATCCCCCATTTGAACTATCATGTGCCATCGATGCCCTCCTACAATAATATGCTACCAATGCATGTGTATCATCCATGCATCTAGTGGTTTCCATGATCATGTCCTCACTGACTCTCAACTATCTCATCCAGTGTCATGAATCATGATCACAGTCTCGTTGAGGTTCTACCTCATGCCCCTCACTGCTAATGTCAACAATGGAATCCCCAACAACACACTCCTAAAAAGATAAGGCACTGAACCTCCCACTATCCACTGTGCTACTGAATCCTCATGTATGCCACTGCACACCATCACCAACTGTCACCCCCATCTGAATCGCACTATATCCTGTATGGGAAGTTGTATCCTCCTGTGCACTCACTTTGCTAATGTCAACTGCACCTGGTTCCCATACGGATGTGTCTAGACATGAGATATGGTCATCCCAACCACTAAGGAGTGCTTCCTTGTCACTATAGACCGGTCCTGGAAGTGAGTATCCCATCAAAATATCAGTCTCCATGACCTAATCTAACAACGGAATCTCCAATAGAGGTGGCTCGCGCTCCTCATACTAATAGATATGTGTCTCGTCAACTAGCTCCAAGTCATGCCTCTCCTCATGGATCTGCATATCCATATGTCCCTAGAGTGCAATCCTCATGCAAGGCTCCTCCACTAGATCAGAAATGCTACTGATATCCTCATGTATCGTGGCTATCATAGGTGTCTGAGAAGATGAAAAATCGGTCATTGTCATCATAGAAGAATCATCATCCTCCATACATGATTTCCTAGAATCCATGTCTATACGCCAAGGTTGGTCATCCAACCACCTAATCTCATCACATCCAAGTGCCAACACATATGAATCCTCACAAGTGTCATCACTATGTTGAAGTGTTGAAGTCTCAACACTGCCTGTTAGGAAATATGAACAACATGCGCCATCATCCTATCCATCCAACTATCCCTTAGATGCACAGGAGTCACTAGCCTTATCTGACTACTCTAAATAGGCATTTGTGGTTGCATTCTCATGCGCCTCCTCATCCCCATTGTCATAGTGTACCTCAACAATGTGCACCTTCCCCTTCTTGTCCCCTGATAGTTGGGGTTCATATCACTCAGGATGTTTGATGGTGCAAAAATCATTGAATGACATGTCTGCATGAAATTTTGTATCAAGCTCCTAATATTTTCTCAAACAATTTGCAAACTCCTCATCATGTCCTTTATGTCCTGTTTGTTTCCTCTTTGAACCACTAGCTCCATTAATCCATGTATTGTTTTGAAGGCTTTCCATAGCCTGCCACAATTGTTGTCGCCCATGTGCAAGCATATTATGAATATTCCTCATGTTGTCCTCCGTATTTGATCTGAACTCTTCTCTCTGTTATTTCATCTGAAGGTATAAGTGCAAGTTATCACCACTGAAATTTAGTGGAAACAATTTGAAATAAATCCTCACTGATTTTCCCATTAGGCTGGTAGGAAAACCAACTCTGATACCACTGAAATATCCTTGATCCAGTTGATCCAGATATCTACTGTTGAACTATTGTTTTGTCACTGAGATCTGATACTCTAGGGGTTTATGGATTCGTTTGAGTTCATGTGTGAACATGCTTGGTGATTTTCACATGTGTATTTCATTCATTAAGTGTTTTAGCAATATAAAGATAATGCATGTGAAATGAAGGACAACACAACTCACGGATATATTTATATAATGAGGAAAAATAAGGAAATACAATAATAAGTAGGAAGTAGATGTACTATTCATTAGTTAGATCTCATGGATCTTCACTGGAATACAAATCAACTAACAAGAAATACCCATGATCAAAAGAAGGAAGGTTGATTTGTGCATGCATGGATAGATCAACAAAACGCAGTCTGGAAGCTCACAGTAACTGTTGTAGATACTGGAAAAATTTCCCTGATGGTGATATGCATCACAATGGACTAGAAACTAACTCAAAAGAAGTTCCCTGGCCTCTAGACTAATCCTGGTGACTTTCGGATTGAAGATCTGACCTCTGAAGCTCCGAATGTCACCCCGTGGGGATTTGCACACCTCCTGGGTTGTGGGATTATACCCTAGTGATCCCAGTGGTGGAATCTGACGATGTATGACTGGAAACAATCATCCTGGCCTCCTCTATAATGGGTCAGAAGGGTTTCCTCGGATCTGCTCCGGAATACCCCCTAGAACCCCAAATGTTCTTCCTCGAGAGTTGTGCCCTAACTGACTATTTTCTACATTCTGGGAGATTCCACTGTCGAAAACTGACAACTGGTGGCTCGAAAGGTGCACCCTGGCTATATCTCTAATGGGTCGGAAGGAATCTGTAAAATATTGAACTGTCTCATGTGGCCAAAAATCGCTAACCCTTGTGCCCTCACTGGCTGAGTTGCGCAGTCACTGAAATGGATACCTAAAATGCAAGGTGAAATACCTTGATGGTATCTCTGATATTCTAGGGTGTGTCTCTCAACACCGAAACCAATCAATGGTGGTGGTTTCCTCCATAAATCCACAAAACAACAAGGGGTTTGATTCCCTCCTGCTCTGCAAATATCACAACATCAAATCATAACATAATAATGAATTAGGTTGTTTTACCATTCCTTTATAGCTTCCCGAAACCCTAATTCGTTGTTGACCTTTTCCCTCTAAGTGACTTTTACTTTATTTTATTATTCCTTGATTAAATCACTTAATTAATTAATTAACCATTTTACCTCTAAAAACTAATTTTCCATCCTTATGGCTTCTCCGACCACTGAAAGTCACTTCTCATCATCTTATCCTGTAATTTTATTCCTCCTGATTCTGATGAGCTATTACACTAAGAGGTTTCTCCAAGTAATATGCCCATTATGACCTTCTTAGTGAATTTAATTAAGATATGACCCATAATAATCAAAATTACGAAAATCATCGGAAAGCAACGGAACCAAAGCCAAGTTGTGCAGAATGGATCTTGATGATGAACGATGCAAGTCGAGCCCAATAAAACCCCTCAATATCTCCCGAACTCTCTGTCACCCCTATCTGGCTACTCTGGTAGGCATAACACTCTGTAATGTTATAATGTCCCAAAATGGGGACATTACATAAAGCACCAATTGATCAAAAAACAAATAGTATTGATTTCATATCATATGTGTATGGGTTAGCAGTGCACGATGAATAATAGTACATTCCAATACAAGTATATGCTTGACTCCTCGATGTGTTCTATTTAATGAAGCGCACCGAAATATCAGATTGTATAAAATTTTCATAATTTCTATTTCTAATGATTCCTGGGTTTTTTTTAATACAATATGGTTGATAGAAGTTCAAAGAAAACATCTTATTGTAGTGAGCGCGATGGTATCTCATCCCAAGAAGAGAGACATGCAATTTCTTTAAGTATTACTAAAAATTTAATATATTTTTGAAATATTTGTAAGATAAAATCAATTAGGGGTATTGGTTAATGTGTGTCATGTAGAGAAAAAAATTGAAGAAACTCAATAATATTGTTCACAGCCTGAGTGAAAAAGAGCGTAAAATATTTATGGAAATGTTGCAAAGAGAGGAAACATGTGGATCGAAAGGTAATCAACATTAATTTTTTCTTTGACTTTTGCTAAAAATGAATTTATGAACATTAATCGTTAAAAAGTTTTAAACACTCAATTTCACTTTTTTTTAATGTTATGCAGCGACCAATAGCAAGGGAATGCAATCTTGTCCTAAGAGGACCAAAATAGTTAAGGATGTAAATGATGATGACGGCTTGGTCATCAGTTCATCTGGAGTGGTTCTTGAAGTTAATGAGAGGGGCAAAATGTTTTACAGAGCTTTGAGGGCTATATTGGAAAAAACGTATTGATGTCATTTCCACTTACAATACAAAAATCAATCTAGTGACTCCAAGAATCAGGTTATGAGTATGCTACAAAAATCGATTATGGAGACATAGTCAATGAGACCTGTGAAATTTGCAATAAAAAAAACTTACAATAACAAAAAAGAGTCATATAAAAGGTGTTATTACTAAACATGTTTTTCAATAATATGTTCCAATAATTACCATATTAATTTGTTTTGATATATTTTCTTTCATTTCTATTTAATAAAACATTATTGTGTTTTTTCATTTTTCAGGAAGATTATGAAAATTCCAAGCGACAAACGAGGGGAAATCCAATACATGTCGGTAGGGATGTCCAAAAGAGTGTACAAGGAGATGGTAAATGATCTGGATTATTTTCAGAAAAAAATGAGAGAGGAGATATAATAAAGCAATGTACAGAGATCTAGGTGGATTTCGGTGGCCACACAACTTTTCAAAATGGCTCAAAATAGTTTTCTGACAATTTTGGTAATTTACTATTTTTAGCGGTTTTTAACTTCCAGGGTCATTTTGAGGGCCTAAATGAAGGTTATTCATGATCGAGCTTCTCAATGATGGCCAAAGGCTTTGATTGAGCCCCAAAAATTAATCTCATCGATGATACCTTTCCAACGAGATATCGTGTGCCCCAAATGGAGATCATATGCCAAAGTTACTCCCCCAGGAAGTTGATACACCAAACTACCCAAAATGGGGTCCACAAAACTATTGGTTTTTCATATTTCAGGGTTAGGGTTTTGGATTTTAATTATGATAAAAAGGCCTTTGGAGCCTCATTCTAAAATCATCTTCTTGTGAATGCGAGTAATTCACACATATCTTCTCAGAGATAAGCTTCCACCGATATCCACCTAGATCAATCCTCCATCCTTAGGAAGCAATGGTCTCCATTGCATTGAGTGCCTAGGGGGGAAAGCATTTGTTGAATCTTCATCTTGATGATTTGCTTACCTTGTTAGAGAAGTTGTTTTGCTTATCTTGTTGAAGGTTGTCACGAACCTGTGGTTGGAAGGGTTGGACCTTTTAACCTGTTTGGCTACATGAGATTCATGTGTGCAGAAGGAATCTTTACACTTTGTTGCAATATTTGTTGCGCCTCTTTTGTCACCTAAATGATAAAAACAAAGGTGCTTACAAGCTTAGTTGGGTTAGCTAAGAAAGACAGCAGTAAAGGAAAGGGTTAGAAGAATAAACATAAAATACTAAGCTAAGAATTAAACTAGGAAGGGAAAAAACAATTAAACTATTGTGCATAAGGACATAAGAAC
>ML777754.1:854070-914934 GCA_009831015.1 Picea engelmannii | reverse complement strand
CACCAAAGAGAAAGGGGACTTTGGGTCCCTTCTTCCTCCAAGGGAGGGCTCTTGGACCCCCAAGATTGAGCTCTTCTTACAACTTGAAAACTTGAAAGAAATGGTGAAAGAATCCCAAGATAACCCACTCAAAAGGTGATGTGAATTGCCCAAATGGAATGGTGCTAGTATGCTCTTGATGAGAAAAGAGGTTTCCCCAAGAGAATAGCAGCAACATAACCTTGCAAATGAATTCCTTGAAGATGTAGTGCACCCATGGCCTTGTTTTATAGCAACACTTTGAGGTATTGTGCAACCATCTTTTAGTGTGAAAAGGGGTTGTTTAGGGCACCTTTAGGTCTTTGACCAGCCACCCAGCCGAATCCAGCCGATATTTGGATGTCAAATTAACTTGGAAGCTGAACCAGAAGTGGGTGGGAGGCCGACCAACATCATAAATGCGTCGTTCTCAGGTGTGCGCATCTTTTAGCGTCCATAGTCGTGCATCGTGTGCATGTGCGCTTTTCCTGCGTTTCTTGATGATGCATGTGATCACGTGCCCTGTATAGTCATAGCGCATCCTGATTTTATAACTGGTTGGATAGTTTTGGACCTTTTGGAAATGATTTTTTGGTAATTTTGTTCCATGGGTGAACTAATAGCTATTTAAAGATGTTGGATTCCTGTAACCATTTGCAGACGAAATTTTAGTGATAACAATCTTGTCGACTTGATTCTGTTGGATAGAAGGTGCTTGGGCTGAGGCTGTAATGGTTGCAGTATCCTTATGTTCACCGTTTGAACAGATTGTGAAAAAATTTAATTTTTTAGTATGAGATACTACCTTGCGCCATTGTTTAGGTGGGACAGTAGTTGGAACTACCTCTGGTATCCTGTAGAGATGACCCCTCAGAGTAACAATGACACTGCGAGGTCAAGAATCATAGATAGCATGGAGGTTTCGCATATATGGTTGGCCCAAGAGAACATCACAAACATCCAGTGGGGAAACATCACATAATACCTCATCCTTGAAGGGTTGGATGTTGTATAACAATTGACATTGTTGGCTGACACGAAGATCATGTCTCTGGAGAAGCCACCCAATGTTGTATGGTTGAGGGTATGGTTTTTTCAACAATCCCAATTGTTTGACGACCTCTGTTGAGATGAGGTTCTTTTGGCTTCTTCTATCAACAATAAAATGCAGTGGGGTCCCCTTCACCCACATCTGTGAATGAAAAAGGTGCTCCCCCTCTTCATAATTTGTTGGCTCTTCTAGTTGAATTGTTGCAGTCGCAACAATAGTAGTGGGGTTTGCATCGATGATCTCTCTTCTATCAATATTTTCTAAATCAAGTTTTGAAACAGGGTTCAGATCCTTCTCTTTCATCTCGTCTACCAATGACTATTTGGAGCAACATTCATCGGTGTTGTGCCAGGGGATTTTGTGGAAATCACACCATTTTCCGGTGTCCTTCTTCGTCTTTCCGTGACCCTTCTTTTCATGTGGCTTGGACTGGTTTTCAGGAGACTGTTTGTTAGGTTCTTCTTTATCATACTTTGGTTGTTGGGAATTTTCAGACCCAAACACTCGTTTGTTTTGGTGCTTAAATTTATGCTCGATTTTAACAACATATCGATAAGTAGCACCAAGTGATGAGATGTCTAGAAAATCCATTTCAGTTTGGATGTATCTGTGTAGAGCCCCACGGTATTTCAGAACCAAATGTCATTCGGAGTCTTTGATAAGTAGCTTGGTGTGCAAGGTATGGAAGGTATTGGTGAACTCCACAACTTCTTGGCCCCTCTCTTTCCACAGTGTGGTCCATCTCATGTACTGGTCCTCATAGTTGCCAACATGGTAATATTGTTCCTTACCGCATCCACAAAAAAATCCCAAGTGGGCTCGGCCCCATATATTCCAGACTCCGCTGTGGAACTTTGCTCCCAGTAATGTTCCCATGAATGTTTGGCATGGGGGAGAACCTTAAGGAGTGAAAAGGTGATCTTTTCCCTATCGGAGAAATTATAAACATAGAAATAACCTTCTAGCAAATTTAACCATTTTTCTAGGGCATTGCATCTATTTGTCCTTCAAATATGGGAATATAAAAATTAACTTGTACCTTGAAAGGAGAGGTGCCTCCAAATTTTCTGCTTGATGAAGATGTGCCTCTTGCTATCGGCAGGCATTGAAGGATGTGGAAAAAATTCTCCATCATTTCATCCCTCTATCGCGTGAGAGATTTCTCAAACAACAAATTGATAGAATCGTATGCTCTGTCATTTTTCTTTTCTTCCGCCATTGAGGTTTTCTTGGGTGTGCGAGAGAAATTTTCCTCAAGAGAGACAAGCTTGATACCCAACTTGATATACTCAAACCTCGTCGAGGACATGCACTGAAAAAAAAAAAATCAATAGCAGCTTGTTGTGATACCAGTGATCTAGATTATTTTCGGCACGAAATGAGAGAGGAGATATAATAAATAAATGTACAGAGATATATCGGATGTCCAATAATATAACATAAGGGTATCATATATGCAACCACAAACACAGATATATAGTAATACACAATTTTCTATTAATTAGTGAAAATATACAAAGACTGTAAAAATACAGAGTGAAAGACTCGCTAGAATGGTGGCAGCTTATCTCTGAGAAGAGATGTGTCCGCTACTCGCATTCACAAGAAGATTATTTTAAAATGAGGCTCCAAAGGCATTTCTATCATAAATAAAATCCAAAAACCTAACCATAGAATATGAAAATCCAACAGTTTTGTGTACCCTGTTTTGGGTAGTCTGGTGTATCAACTTCCCGAGGGTGTAACTTTGGCATACGATCTTTGTTTGGGGTGAACGATAGCTCGTTGGAAAGGTGTAGTCGAGGAGATTAATTTTGGGGGATCAATAAGAGCCTTCACCTATAAATGAGAAGCTTTATCCTGAAAAAAAGTCATTTAGGACCTCAAAATGGCCCTAGAAGTTAAAAACTGCTAAACATAGTAAATTACCAAAATTGCCATAAAACTGTTTTGAGCCAATTGGAAAAGGTGGGTGGCCACCGATATCCACCTAGATCAGTAAAATAAATGAACATAATTTCATCATAGGAGGATGCATCCCAACAACAACATGCATTAGAGGTATGTGATCATTCATTTATTCTTTTATGTACATTGAATTTATTTATCATATTAAATACTAATTTTCAATTGTTTTGTTGCAAAAAAGAAAACAAAATGGAACCCAATCAACACATAAGACAGGACGACAAGGAAAAAAAGGGTTGATACCAAATTTTGTGAGTACTTACGTTTTCGACGTTACTTAAGTTTTCATATTTATTGTGATATTTATATTTGAATAATTAATTGAACAATTTGTAAGTAGTTGTGTTGTTTAACTTCCCTTGTTTTATAATTAATGGAACAATAAGAAATATTTATATTAATTATATCAACTATGCTTTGTCATGGTGTATTAATCATGCAGGAAACAAAGTATGAAGACGAGCCAACATAAATTATTTTGATAATCGGCATGAGGCAAGGCTTTGAAATGATGTATACGATTTATGAATTAGTCACTACTATGGTATGTTATTTTATTTACGCAATCATGTATATTCTACTATATTATAAAAGTAAATTTACTTATTACGCTTTAGTTCTATGTTTATAGATGGAATAGGAGCAGTTAGAACATCAACGAGAAGTCGAGCAATAAAACCATTTAGATAACCAAAGTACAATATTGTCTACAACTTATCATGAAATGAGGGATGCACACAACTCGAGCAATGACAACAATTCAAGTGATGAATGACAATCAATATAATTGAATGTTGCTCGTAGGGGTGTAGACCGATTGGCAAGTGTCGTGTAAATGGAAAGAAATATGTAAAGGAGGTCTCAAGTTCGATTCTCACCCTGATTTACTTGTGCTCCATGCTTGTGGGATGTGTGGCGCACCTTGGGTTATAGTGGTAGTGGACCGGTATTGACCACGTGTCACGCGAGTACGAGAACCGTGAGTTGTCGATTCCCCTAATATATATATATAATTGAATGTTACTGCAAGTTGTATGCAGTTTTGTAATATTGGTATGTAAAAATCAGGGATATTTTTGCTTAATATAGTGGACATAATGTCCCAATTGCATGAGGACATGTTACCAATAACTGTAAAAAATACATATTGATTCCATTTTGATTACTGTGGAGCTTTACGTTGTCCCATTTTGTATGACCATGGGTCTTTTATTCATATATAATAAAATGGGTTTGTTATTTTATTACATTGTCAAATGTTGTAAAATGTTGCAATGTTGATTAATTAATATGTGAATGATTTGCATTGTTGCAAATAACTAATTTTAAATATGTGAATGATTTACATTGTTGCAAATACCAGAGGAGTAATTCCTTGAATAAGGCATTAATGTTTTCATTATATCAAAATGCAATAAAAAAAATATAAAAACAATATGATTATAAAAAATATTTGTAAAAAAAATAATTAATTAAAATATATACATATTGGTGGATTCTTATGAACTCCCAAAATGGAGCCTGAAATAATATAGACATTGATGTTTTTTAAGGGGTTATACACACCGATGCATATTAAGAATACTAAAGCATCGATACATATTAATTATACAGAATCATTGGTGCATAAAATGCGCGATAATATATATATATATATATATATATATATATATATATATATATATATATATATATATATATATATATATATATATATATATATATATATATATATATATATATATATATATATATATATCATTTTCAAATTATACCGTGGGCATGTGATAAATACACATTGGTTATTTAAATATAATAACAACATTGGTGCTTTAAAAAATTTAAACGTGCCAGTGTGTTTAATAATCCAAATGCACCAAGGCATTATATTTAGTATACGCACTGAGACGTATGAATTATACAAGCACCGGAACGGACATAAAATGCATGCGCACCGGAGTTACATACAACAAAATGGAAATCTGGGGCATAATAACCATAACCATCCTGGTGTGTTTGTTTCATATGTAAGCAACAGGGCAGTAATGTAATGGCGAACCAACATGTTTTTGACTTATGTATGCACTGGGGAATTTCATGTAATGGTGCTTAGTGCGAATTTGTTTTATGTCCGCATTGGGAATTTATGTAATGGCACAACAATGCCTTTTTTGGTTTTATGCACGTTCCAAGGCATTTTATGTAAGGTCTTTCCAGTGTGTTGTATGTTTGGGTATGCATCGTTTTGTTTTATTTAATGGGGCACCGATGTGTTTTGATAATAAAAGCACCGGAAAAAAAAATAAAACATCCACTACAACCTCTGTCTGCCCAATGTTTTTTATTTATACAGAACATCTGTTAAAACCTTCGCTAAAACCTCTACATCCAATAGAGGAGGTTGTAGCAGAGGTGTTTTTGAAAAAATTTCCGAATTTTGTAACGCTAAAAACCTTCGCTAGAAGGTGATCTCCTTATAGTGCTAAAAAAATCCCAACCCCCTACTTCTCATATCTATTCCTGGAATTAGAGAGGGGTTGGTGCTTGAAAAGCACTAAAAGGTTCCCCTACAAGCCCTAGCATGGATTGTACCTTGGATGGAAAGGGTACATGGGATTTCAATCCCTTGGAACCAGTAGAGTACAATTTAAGAAATGGAAGAAAAGACGCTCTCTATTTTCCAAGAAAGGTGGTAGGGAGTTTAAGATTTTTTTAAGAGAAAGTATCCAGATCCAATCAAAGGGGAAGGAAATCATTCATGCCTATGGCCCAAAAACAACCATCCTCACAAGCCAAGTGTGAGAAAAACCTATCCTTAATTTGGGATCTTAGAGAAAATGCCCGAGTCAAGGGTTCCAAATGATTTATTTGACCCTCAATTGAAAATAAATGGATAACCCCTCAAATAAGTTGGTCATAAGGAGATTAGTTGACAATGTCAAACCTTCCATTATACTATTGCAAGATGTAATGACATATGGGAAGAGAATCACTCAAGAACTCTTTAAAATGCTAAGTAATTGGGACTTTTGGTTTATAGATTCCATTGGGATATTGGGTGGGAATGACATTAAATGTAATAAATTCTCCTTCACACTCACTAATTCTTAGACCTTTCTTACAAAACTAGGTACCTCATTTTTCTCTCTAGACCTAGGGAAAGATATCATTGTGTTGAATGTTTATGACCCTTACATGGAGATGGTGGACTATTGGGACAGATTTTCAAAATGGATTGGTTGTGATGGGGGGAGACTTGAACTTCAGTTGAGGAGCATTAGAAGTCTAGGGCTTGGCTGCTCAATCTGACCCTCCCTCTAGTTATTTTATTAGAGAATTGGAAGAAACCTTTATTTTAGATGTTGAACCTTCTAAACTATCTCCCACCTTGAGTTACAAGAGAATTGGGGAATCCATAATTTCTAAGAGTCTTGATAGGTTTTTAATATCTAAGACCCTCTTAGACAAAGTCATAAGGATAACACATTGGGTCACCACTAGGGGGGACTCTGATCACAATTGAGTGTTAGAAGTGGCCCCTGCAATAGAGAAACCTACCAACCCCTTCAAACTAAATCTAGAGTGGAGGAAGATGGAGGATTTTGTGGGAAACATCAAAGTTGTTTGGAAACCTTATAACGATAATTTAAGGGGATTTGTTCCAATTAAATTTAACCAAAATTTAAAAGAGGTAAAAAGGGTGGTTGCTACTTGGGTGAGGGCCAAAAGGATGAAAGATGATAGGGTTCTTAGACAAAAATATGAAATATGATAGGGTTCTTAGATAAGTAGAGGAATCCTTTGAACTATTCTACACTAGTGAAGGATTTGGGTATTTGAGTGAGGAACATAAAGTTGAAGTCACTAGAAGATAAAAGGAGGCACAATCTTTTGGAAAAATAAAAAGAATGGAGACTCGAGAGCACATAATCATGATTATAAGCTAGGGATGATAATACAAAATTCTTTCATAGGTATGCAAACTGCAGAAAGAGTATAAACTATGTTTGAAAAATTGATAAGGGAGATGTCACCTAGGCTACAAATTTCAAGAACATAGCATTCGAAGGTGTAAAGCATTGTTCCTCCCTTTTCAAGGAAGACACTCGTGCTACAATAGTATAAGTGATTAATTTGTCAAACTCCTTCCCAAGATTTATTAATGAGGAAGATAATCAGGACTTGATAAAGGAATTTGGGAAAGAATAATTGTATTATACTCTGTAGAGTTTTCAAAAGGACAAAATTTATGGGCTTGATGGACTACCCATGGAATTTTTCCTGGGTTGTGATGAATTTATAGAGGAATATTTACGAAGAGTGGTAGAGACTACAAGAACTCAAGGAAAAATTATGGGAGCCTACAATACAACATTCCTAGCACTGATTCCTAAAGAATATAATCCTAAAACCTTTGATAAATTTAGATCCATCTCTTTATGCAATTGCACATGAAGGACAATGCACATGTAGATACAACACCCATGGATGGATATTATACATCATGTTGTTTCCAATGATATGTGGCATGTCACGTGGATCCTCATGGTTGAGGAGAAATGAATTTTTGAAGATTACAAAGTGAATTGAAGAAGGAAGTACATGTAGGCCCTGAAGATAATTAAAGAACAAAATTTCAAAATAAGAAAGTGTCAGGTCGGCCCTAATGTTAAAAGGAAGTGACATAAATGGTATAAATAAATATCATTATACATTCATTTGATACATAAGTTGAATTTCAGAGGAAATCAAAAGTAAAGAAGGCTAGATTTCAAGGGAGGATGAAGTATTTTGGTGATGTGTTCTAAGGTATGTTATTTTCAGGTCATCTTACCATTTTCGCTATAAAAAAAAATTCTAGAACGATTCATATGGTGAAAATTTTATGGTATTGAGAAGACATATCAAGGTACTTGTGGTAAAAGTTTCAGCTCTTGATTTGCTATAATTATGGAGATACACTCTGTGGAAGATAGGGTTTTTGACCAGTCCTGAAGCTAGTCAATAAACATGTGTTCTTGGTAAAACAGTCACACATTCTTCAGAGAGACTCCAAATGAAGTGGGACAATTTGCATTGGAAAGAGTACAGAATTTAGTTTCTTGTGTGTGAGTTTCCAAATCTGATGTTAAATATTGAGTGTGGGGCATTCTGTACAAGTTAGGTCTCCTGAATAAACCAGAATTGAACAAAGTCTACCATTCTCTCTATAACTTATTTTTGGGGAGGATTCAAGGAGTGAAACTTGGAGAAGTTTCAGAGAATGCATTGAGTAATATTATCTACAGGATCAGAGTACTCCAAGAATTGAATAATTGCATAAATTGAAGAAGCCTCAGGAAGCATTATCAGGTTCTATGTGATGGTTGGTTGATGGTGATGATTTAATGTAAAGTTTTATTATCTCTCATATATTCTTGGGTGGAAGGAAGGGGCAAGGATGGAGAGTTAAATCCTCTCTTTATATTGGAGGACTGTATATTCCTCTTGGAGGTTTATCCCTCCCTTTACATTTGGAAGTTGTAGCTACCTTTGGAAGTCATTACTTCCCTTGAACAATAACTATTTATTATTTYTCATATATTGTGCATGGTATATTGTGGTGTATTGGTGTAACTCTTATACTATTGTTCATTTCTCATTGGATATAGTTGAATGGTTTAAGTTGAAAAAGGTTTTAAATTGTATTTGATATTGATTCACCCCCCTCTCAGTATCAACAATTGGGATCAGAGCAAGTTGCCTTCAGAACAGTTTAACCACTGGAAGGAAAATCCTGAGCAAAGATGGATGACCATGAGCACATTTCAAATGGGATTCAAAAATTTGATGGAAGAAATTATGCATACTGGAGTGATGGAGTGAAAACTTACCTAACGGCTTTGGGAGTAGACATTTGGTACTCAGTTGTAAATGGCTATGTAATCCCAAATAATGCTCCAACCGATCCAAATGAGAAGAATCTTATGAGTTGTAATTCAAAATCCAGACATGTTATTCTAGTAGCATTGGCACCAACCATTGCTAGCAAAGTGATGGGTTGCAGCACTGTTAAAGAGGTATGGGACAAACTCAAGAGTATCTACGAAGGTGATCCAAAAGTTAAGAAGGTCAAGCTTCAATGACATAGAGCAGAATTTGAAAATTTGAAGATGAATGAAAAGGAAGATATTGCAACCTATCTTCTTAGAGTTGATGAAGTTGTTAATGTTATCAAAGGATTAGGTGAAGAGATCGATGAATTGTTGGTTGTATAAAAAGTATTAAGATCACTTCTCTTGAAGTATGATGCTAAGGTATCCTCCATTGAAGAAACTAGGGACTTGACCAAAATGACAATGGATGAATTACATGGGTCTCTTATAGCATATGAATTGAGAACAGGTACAGAAAGTGACCAGCCAAACAATGAAGCAGCCTTTAAATCCATAAAGAAGACAAAATACAAGGATAATGACCTTGATGAGGAAATAGCAAATTTTTTAAGAAGGTTTCAGAAGGGAAGTGGAAGATACAAAGGTAAGTCTCCTCTCAAATACTTTAACTTTGGTAGAATAGGCCATATTGTTGAAAACTGCTACTATAAAAAGAGAAGTCTCAACAATAAAAAGAGCTTCTACTCCAAGGATGACGACATCTCCTCAGATGAGAGTGATGAAGAAGATCATGATGGAGGAGAAGTCCTCTTCATAACCCAAGAAACCCAGGATGATGATCACAAGAATTCTAAAGAAGAAGAAATCATTTGTGAAGAAGATTTAGACGAAGAAACCAACCTTGATTCCTTTTGGGGATACAAAGACAATGCAAAGAGTGAACAAGAAGATGAGAATCTTGAAAAGTTGAAGTATGTTGAAAATGAAAATAGCAAGCTTAGAAACACAAATTTAATACTAAAAGGTGAATTGAGTAGTTGTGAAGAAGATAATTACAATCTTAAAAAGACCATTAATAGCTTGAAGGAACAATTAGAATATTATGAGAAATTGAAAGAAGAATTGGATCACACAAAAGGGGAGCTACTATTAACAATAGAAAAGTTGAAGAAGTTTGAAAAAAGAACTGAAAAATTAGATGAGATCCTTAGAAATCAAAGATCTCCAAATGACAAGACAAGACTAGGATACAATGACAGTTTGAAGACAACAAAACAAGAGAAGGAAGATGAAAATGATGAAACCAACACTCCAGAACCAGTTGAACAACAAGATAGAAGACTAGAATTCAAACGGATTGAGACATCAAGAAGATACTCTCCCATCAGGTATGAAAGAAATCATTATGAAGGAAACTACAGAAGAATAGATCATGAACCCAGATGGACCACACCACAAAGAAGATCACTTACTCCCAGGTATCAAAATTTCTTTCTTGGACATTGTTATACTTGTGGAAATTTTGGACACAAGATAATCAATTGTAGAATCAATGAAAGGAATAACTATGCAAGCTACATGAATGGTGAAAATAGTAGATATAGAAATGTTCGTATACCTATCAACAGAAATTATAATGCATTTGACCCATTAATGGATCAAAATATTATATGTTACAAGTGCAATAATCTTGGTCATAAAGCACGAGATTGCAGAGAGATGAAGGAAGATAATCATATGCCAAATGTCTGTATACCAAATAAAACATGGAAAAGGAAAGAAATTCCACAAAATGAAAACTATCAAATAACATTGGTCGCTAAAGAATGAAAAGAAGAATATGAATGGTTCATATAAAGTGGGTGTTCATCTCATATGACTGGAGATCAAAGCAAATTTGTCAGCTTGAAGAAAAAGGCTGGAAATGTTACATTTGGAGATGACTCATCTACTAAAATACTTGGAAAAGGAATTGTAAAGCTTGGAAGTGAAAATGTAAAAGCAGGAAAAGTCCTATTGGTTGAATATCTGAAGTATAATCTCCTCAGTGTCAGCAAAATATGTGATCAAGGATACACTCTTATGTTTGACTCCCAAAAATGTAAAATCATAGAAAATAACTCAGGAAGATTGGTTGCAACTGCAACAAGAAGACCGAACAACATATACATCCTAGAAATGAAGAATATAGAGAAGATAGAAGCCACAGAAAAGGATTCCAAGGAAGAAAAAGTCCCAAAGACCAAAAATAAGGATGAAGTATTACTGAGTGCCACATGTTCAGGGGGAGCATCCCCAAAGAAGAGAGTTACATTTTTCCATTAAAATCAGGGGGAGAAGCCCTACCCTTTTCCATTCATATCAAAGGGGGAGATAAATTGGTATCATGATGATAGGGGGAGCATGAGTGTTGCCATCAATGACAAAGGGGGATATTGTTGGAAGATTGGTTGTTGTCATTGATGTCAACCCTAGTCATGGGTTTTCGACCGCAAGATTGATGAAGGTATTTGGACATGAAGGACAATGCCCATGCAGATAAAACACCCATGGATGGATAGTATACATCATTTTATTTCCGGTGGTATGTGGCACGTCACATGGATCCTCATGGTTGAGGAGAAATGAATTTTTGAAGATTACAAAGTGAATTGAAGAAGGAAATACATGTAGGCCCTGAAGATAATTAAAGAACATAATTACAAAATAAGAAAGTGTCAGGTCGGCCCTAATGTTAAAAGGAAGTGGCATAAATGGTATAAATAAATATCATTATACATTCATTTGATACATAAGTCGAATTTCAGAGGAAATCGGAAGTAAAGAAGGCCGTATTTTAAGGGAGGATGAAGTCTTTTGGTGATGTGTTCTAAGGTATGTTATTTTCAGGTCATCTTACGATTTTCGCTATAAAAAAAATTCTAGAACGATTTAGATGGTGACATTTCTATGGTATAGAGAATACATATCAAGGTACCTGTGGTAAAAGTTTCAGCTCTTGATTTTCTATAATTATGTATATACACTCTGTGGAAGATAGGGTTTTTGACCAGTCCTGAAGTTAGTCAATAAACAGGTGTTCTGGGTAAAAAAGTCATAACTTCTTCATAGAGACTCCAAATGAAGTGGAACAATTTGCATTGGAAATCGTACGGAATTTAGTTTCTTGTGTGAGAGTTTCAGAATCTGATGTTAAATATTGAGCGCGGGGCATTCTGTAGAAGTTAGGTCTCCTGAATAAACTAGAATTGAACAAAGTCTACCATTCTCTCTATAACTTCTTTTTGGGGAGGATTTAAGGAGTGAAACTTGTAGAAGTTTCAGAGAATACATTGAGTAATATTATCTACAGGATCGAAGTATTCCAAGAATTGAAGAATTGCATAAATTGAAGAAGTTCGGGAAGCATTATCAGGTTCTATGTGATGGTTGGTTGATGGTGATGATTTAATGTAAAGTTTTATTATCTCTCATATATCTTGGGTGGAAGGAAGGGGAAAGGATGGAGAGTTAAATCCTCTCTTTATATTGGAGGACTGTATATTCCTCTTGGATTTTTATCCCTCCCTTTACATTTGGAAGCTGTAGCTACCTTTGGAAGTCATTACTTCCCTTGAACAATAACTATTGATTATTTTTCATATATTATGCATTGTGTATTGTGATTTATTGGTGTAACTCTTATACTATTGTTCATTTCTCATTGGATATAGTTGAATGGTTTAAGTTGAAAAAGGTTTTAAATTGTACTTGATACTAATTCACCCCCCTCTCAGTATCAACACTAGTGTAGTAGAAAGGAGACTTCCAAGATCATATTACCACCTCTCAACATAGTCTAGGGAGTATGGCTTGCCAGAAATCTAAAGTTGTTTGAAGAAGAAGACACACTTATCCTAAAATGTGTTGTCCATGTCATAAATATTTTAAACGCCTATCCACAGGTGTAAGAAAAATATATCCCTCATAAGCAAAGTGAAAATTACATGGTATTTTTTCAATGTTGCCTCAAAGGGGAACCCTTCTAAGGGAGGTTCAAGAGGCATACTATACCTATCTTGAGATCATGGTATTTATTTTAATGTTGGAATTGGTCAAGAAACCAATAAATTTTGTGAAATAATGTCTTTAAAGTTGGTTTTGAAACTAGAACAAGAGTTTGGTGTATCTCAATTAAAAATTTCTAGAGACTCGATGATGGTTATCCAATGTATGCACAAAGAAATTACTCTAAGGCATTTTATATTACAACCCTTGTGTGATGAATTTCTTGAGATGTGATGCATTGTGCCACTTTGAAATTAATAATAATATATCTTTGTGCCATGAACACGGAACCACCTTATCTCTCTTTACCCAAATACTCACTTGGTTAAGAAAAAATGTGTTTCATGCACAACCAAAATATAATCCATAGTTCTTAACTACTAATTTAAGAGGTTAAATTCCTCACCTGGTTGGAGGTCAAAATCCACGCAAGTGAACTTCAAAAGTGTTTCATCATTCCGATTGTTGCCAACTATTTTTTTGTGGTTCCCTTATGAATCATCAAAGCATATAAAATTTAGTTAATTTATTTTGAATAGGTCATGATGTCTATTTAAAATTTCTTGTATTTTAAAATTTTGAATTTGTTAAACAAAATCGTTTTTAATATTTATTTAATTTGAGGGAATTTGTCACAATTTTTTAATCCAGTTTTATGATCAAATTTTTTACTATCTCATTAATTGATTAGATTTTTTACTATCGCATTGTTTAGAGACATAGTAAGATACAAAATACACAAGAACTTATATATATTTAAAATTTAAATATGAAAATGACACAAGATGTGGATAGTTGGAAACTTCATATATAAGCTAAAGATGAAGTACAATTACATATCATAGTTGTCTCTCAAGTCTAGTACAAAAAATCCAACTATCAAAAAATTCCTAACTACTGCAAATCATCAAACCCTAGCTCAACCAAGAAGAACCAAGTGCAATAATCTCTACAACACAACCTCCAAGGAAAGACGTCCTCTTCTTCTCTTGTTTTTCACAAATTCACTACAGAGTTTTCTCTAAAAACCCTAATATTCAAGGGATAAACCCTAACCCTAGAACTCCAATATGCTCCAATAAACCCTAATGACTCAAGAAAGACAGATCAAGAACATGTGAAGACCTTAGAGAGAAAGAGGATGTGTGCATTCTTCTCTAGGTCACATCTTATAAGAAGAGTGAATAAAAGTTAGTGAATCAACATATATGAATGGAAATACTATCTCCTTGCTTTATTTATATGAGAGGTAAAGGAGGCGAGCAATACAATGTGGGCCTTAGCCCTTACAAGCAACCTACAATGAGCATGTGTAGGCCAACAAAAGTGAGATGTTACACTCTAAAGTGCAAGTGTCATGCTCCAAGGTGATGTTGTGCACAATAATGGCTCTAAGATGTTGTAGATACACAAGGCAAGTCCACATTCCTCTATCACAAGCCTTCACGGACTCCAACAATACTCCTAAGCAATGTGCTCCACTAGGTCATCTACCCCTACAAAAATACTATAGAAGCCCCAGGCATCCTAGAGCCATCTATAATCCTTTGAACAAGAATCCAAGATGCCATATGTCAACTAGGGCCCGATGCCCTCCTCCAAGCTACACAATGCTCCTCATTTTAAGTAGGGTTTTTTTCAAGCAAGTGGATCCTTCATAGGGCACCAATGAAGGGCATCAATAAAATGTCAAGAGAACTCCAAAGCCTAAGGGAAGAACACTAAGACAACAACCATACGAGGTCAAGCATTCTAAGAAAGTGATCTCAACAGTGGAAATCCATCAAAGGCTATCTCTCATGTCCCAATCCATCTAGGACCATCCATGGGTTGAACATACACCATGTACCCTAAATCTCATAAAGCACCCCAAGCATGGTCTAAACACTTTTAGAGTAACCCTGAAAGTTAATAGATAGGTGGCATACCATGTGGAGAATAAAGGGTGAAATTTGTGTAATATCTTAATTAGATGTCAACCAATCTTTCTTTGTCCATCATGTAGGCATCCTAAGATGTATCTTTGTCCTATTTCCATTATGTATGGAGAGAAGGAGAATGCACAGTAACGACGTGAGTAGTAAACTTCAATTATGTTGAGAAAACTTACGTGAAGACTTTCAAGGGCACTAAGATCATAGTAAGGGTTCATGTTAACAATAAGTTATTATTTATTTATTTTTAACATTATTACAGTAATGATGTAACTTTATATTTGCATGTGAACATCGATTTATCATTCATTTTTTTGTGTATTTCTTCAAATTTGTTTTTATGTTTGATTTCGCTTTAACCTACATGCCTTTCAAGTTACAATTTACTAACATATTATTTTATTTTGTAATATTAAATTTTTGTTTCCTCACCCTTGATAATTCGTTCCCTTTTTCATCATCTCCCACTTGTTTTATGATACTATAACATTCTTGCAAACGACCATAAAAAAAGGACAATTCAACAACTCAAATTGTGTGAGTGATGAACAAATCAAAGAGTGTGAGTAATAGCCAAACAACATGAACAAAGAAAAATCAAAGATAAAGATAAAAGTAATGTCCTCATCAATATTTTACTTCAAAAAATTGATGGTCGTCCTCCTAGTGGAGACAGGGAAGTTAGGGTTGTTTAGGTTCATTTTAATTCATTTGAAAAAATAAATCCCTAACTTCTTTTTCATCCTTAAAGTGGTCACTTCTCAATCATTGTGAGCAGGTGAGATGCCCATAACAAAGACTATCACATCATGTGAGGCATATTTATATGTAAAGTTTCTTTGTGTTGGTTGATTGCAAGTATTTTTTAGAGTGGGAAGGAATCATGTTAAGTAATGAAGGACTTCTAAGTCATTTGCTTTACTTTGCTAATTACGTTTGGATTGTAGATTTTTGTGTTCAATTTTAATATCATCATTGTTTTATTACTTAATATAGATTTAATTAATTATTTATTTAAATCAACAAGATATGTTTAAAACCATTATTATTGTATTTTTCATATTAATAATGTTAAACGCTTCTTAGTATAATATGTGTCAAACTCTATTTGCAAGTTGTTTTCATGTTAGTCAATTGGGTTTAGTCTAGGTGGTATAGGAGGAGTGTTATCCTCCCCACCTAGGATCAATTCTCACAATTGACATGTTGAGCTCTTAATGAGTATAATATTGCTTTAGCCCTCAGCCCTAAATAATTTAATTCACCCTAGGTATTGTCCCTAAAATGAGGGGAAGTGCCTAATAGATTTCCCCGAGATACATATTTCATGAAAAACGTCATTCTTCATGTTGCAAAGGTGTAACAAGGTACGGTACATTGTGTTAGTTCTTGAGAGTACCAAGGATGATCTTAGGCAACTATATATGAGATGTAGTATTCTCAACCAAAAGGTAGCCAATGAAGGATAGTTGATTGGGTTTAGCTTGTGTGGTTGGGAGGAATATTGTTATCCTCCCCACCTAGGTTAAATTCTCGCAAGTGACATGTTGAGATCATAAAGATTATATTGTTTTAATGGATTCAATCCATGTTGTTGACCGACCTTGTGCCCTCCACCTAATGCCAAGTGTATTCCCATAACAACTTAATTTATAGTTATTGTTACGTGTGTCTATTATGTGTTCTAGATGGTTGGGATTTTATTTTCCCACCTTTATGATGCATGCACTATTATGTGTGATGTTGTTTGTTCGTGTGGTGATTTTAATATGTTAATAAGAGATTTGATAGTGGGTTTTCCTATTGTTTGATAATGATGGTTATTTAGCAATAATTACTATTATTATATAAAATGGTCCAATGTATGATTCTATTTTATATTAATAATTAAAGGAAGCATATTATGAAAAATAAGTTATTAATGATGATTTATGGTTAAAGAAAATGGTATATAGTCTAATTTGTTTTCTTGCATTCAATTTGTCATACATTTCTACATGTCCTTATCATCTATTCTTCATGGGTATCATAACCATGGTTTGAAATCTTGCAATAACTAATGCTACAATTGATCTGGATTTATGAGCGGAAAAAAATGAAACATAGATCTATAACATTAACACAGATATACAGAGAACAATAACAGAGATACAATGAAACTTAACTTCTATTCAATAAAGAAATATGTCGAAACTGTAAAATGCATAATGAAACAATCTTGCTTGAATGGTGGTAGCTAATCTTTGAGAATCTATGTGGCGGCTACGCGCATTATCCTAAGCACATTACAATGATGCCTCCAATACTTTTTAGCATCAAGAAGTAATCATAAAATCCTAGACATCCAAAAACCTAACCCTGGGAGATGAAGCGCCAAAATTCATGTGGACCTCGATGGGGTAAGTTGGTACATCAACTTCCCAGGGACGTAACTTTTGCATACGATCTTAGTTTTAGGTGCACAATAGCATGTTGCAAAGGTATATCTGAGGAATACACATGTTTTCGTCACAGTTTGACTCCATCGACAATGTGACTGTGGTGAGCCCAAAAAACGTTGTTTAGGGCCTCAAAATGGCCCCGAAATTTTAGGACCCAAAAAGACAGAAAAAAAACTACCAAGATTAAAATTGTATGTGAGCCAATTGGAAGAGGTGGGTGGCCACTAATATCCACCTGCATCAATTCTCTCCCCTTAGGAATCAATGGTATCCATTTCATTGAGTTCCTTTGTCAGATGAGGAAAATTCTATTGAATTTGGCCCTAGGTGAGACACTTTCCTTCGTGCAGGAGTTGCCCTACTTTAACAACAAGATAAATATTAAGCTTATGTTTGTGAGTAACCTTGACCTATGTGTTCATGATATTATCAGTGGATGCATGTTCCATGCAGTCAGTGTTAGAAAAAACAGGATCCTCAACCAATAAAATAAAAACAAATGCGGAAATAAAACACAGAAAACACATAATACAATAGAGAAACAAATATATGTGGTTCACCCAGTATGGGCTATGTCCACCAGAGAAATTTCCAAGACCTTCATTTTTATTATCCAACAAATGAAGGGATACAACCTACAACACACCCTTTGTTAATTCCTCTTCTTTCTCTCATAGTCTCCTCTCTCACAATACAATATTTGCAATGATTCATAGTTGTAATACATTTCCCTCATAAAAGAGGGTTTCCTTCTAGGGAAAAAAATCCATAACATAACTTCTACCATAAGATCTGTGACCTTATAATGAACGGTCCATATTTACTATGAAATTACAATAGACATTTACAAGGCAATCCCCCCTTACACCCCCTCGCGTGGAGGGGTGTACAGTCTTCATGGGGTATAAACATTGATGAAAACAAAGACCTATGAAACAGGAAGATAATCAGGCTCCACAACCAACAATCTCCCACTTGGAGACTGATCACAACAACTCCACTGCTATTGTACCTGTTGGACTATACTCCACCTTGGACCTGGAAAATTTCTCATCTTCACCTTCATGCTTGAAGACCAACTAAAACTGAGCAGGAAGTCATTTTCCCCCTGGTTACTCCCTTTGTTAACATGTCTACAGGATTCTATCTAGTGTGTATATTTTCCAACTTCAAATGTCCATCTTCCAAGACGGATCATATGGAATGGTACCTGAGTTTTATATTCTTAGTATTTGAATGGAAGGTTGAGTTCTTTGTAAGATGAATGGCACTCTCACTGTCACAGTACAACCTGTTATTCTCTTTATTCTTTCCCATTTCTTCCATAAACCTTTGTAACCAAATCATCTCTTTACTAGCCTCTGTAGAAGCAACATACTATGCCTCTGTTTTTGAAAGTGCAACAACCTTTTGTAGTTTCTAAATCCCACTAACTATTGTTCAACCTACAGTAAAAACATACCCTATGGTGCTCCTCCTGCTATCTTTATCACTTGTCATATTTGAATCAACATATCCATGTAGAACAATGTATGAACCTCCAAAACATAATGCATGAGTAGCAGTACCTTTCAAATACCTCAGAATCCACTTTACTTCCTCCCAATGTTCTTTACCTATATTGGTCATACACCTACTCACAACTCCCACTTCATGTGCAATATCTGGTCTTGTGCAAACCATCGCATACATCAAGTTGCCAACTGTTGATGAATAAGGGACCATGTACATGTATTGTATCTCCTCCTGTGTCTTGGGACACATTTCTTTGGTTAATTTGAAATGGATGGCCAAAGGTGTACTAACTGGTTTTCATTCTTCATTCTAAACCTCTCCAACACCTTCTCTATGTACTTACCCTGAAACAATGTCAATTTGCGATTTTTCCTATCTCTTGTTATTCTCGTACCAAGGATTTTCTTTGCAGCACCCAAATCCTTCATTACAAATGAATTATCTAATTTCCTCTTGATCACATTTATATTGTGCATATTATACCCTGCAACAAGCATGTCATCTACATACAATAGCAAGATAATATACCTTCCATTTTCTAGCCTTTTAAAATAAACACAGTGATCAGAATGACATCTACTATAACCTTGTTCTATCATAAACTTGTCAAACTTCAAATACCACTGCCTTGGAGCTTACTTTAGGCCATACAAGCTCTTCTTCAACCTACATACCAAATTTGCCTTCCCTTTGACTTCATACCCCTGTGGTTGTTGCATATAAATCACTTCCTCCAAATCCCCATGGAGAAAAGTTGTTTTTACATCTAATTGTTCAAGATGTAAATCTTCTACTTCCATAAGACTTAAAATAGTCCTAAATGAAGTCATTTTAATGACAGGAGAAAATATTTCATCAAAATATATACCTTTCTTTTGTGCAAACCCCTTTACAACAAGTCTAGCCTTGTACCACTTTTTTCCTCCATATTCTTCCTTCAACTTGTAAACCCATTTATTCTACAATGCTCTTTTTCCTGCAGACAACTAAACCAAATCCCAAGTCTGGTTATTTACCAGGGAATCATTTCCTCTTTCATGCCTTGCTCCCACTTCTTTTTAGTGTCTACCTACATTGCCTCTTTATAACATTTTGGTTCACCAAAATCAGACAACAATAAATAATACAATGAAGGAGAGTATCGTTCAGAGGGTCTACTTAACCTGGTATATCTTCTAACAACACTTGAAAGCGTTTTAGGTACATGTTTCTCTTGTTGTTGTATATTTTGATTTTTTGGCACCTTTGGAATTTCTTTTCCAGTGATCTCATCAAGCACTATGTATTATAGTTTTTCTTTTTCCTATTTATTTCCCTGCAATTGATCTTTGTACATGACCTTCTCATTGAATATGACATCTCTACTCCTAATGATTTTGTGATTTTCATAATCCCATAAGCGATAACCAAAATGATTAACACCATATCCAATAAAGGTACACTTCTTGGATTTTTCCTCAAGCTCTGTTCTATTTTCTTTATCAATATGGACAAGTGCTTCACAACTGAAAGTCTTCAAAAAATAATAGTTTACCTTTTTACCTATCCATGCCTCATATGGAATTCCACCATCTAAAGAGCTTGAAGGTCCTTTATTTATTAAGTAAACAACAATATCTACAGCATCTTCCTAGAAATGTGAGGGAAAAACTAGCATGCAATCTCATACTCCTTGCACACTCCATGATTGTCCTGTTCATCCTTTCTGACACACCATTTTCTTGTGGTGATCTTGGAACTGTCTTCTATCTACGAGTCCCATGGTATGAATAGTAATAATTAAACTCCTTGTTGCAATATTCACCTCCATTGTTTGATCTGAGACACTTCAACCTTTTTCCTGTCTCATTCTCAACCAAAGCTTTTCATTTCTTAAAAGTATCAAAAACATCATATTTTTTTCGAATGCAATAAACCCAAGTTTTTCTAGTTGCATCATCAATAAAAGTAGCATAATAGCGATATCCACCAAGAGATGATACCTGAGTTTGTCCCCATACATTTGTATGCACAAGATTTAACCTTTCACTCTTATTTTCTTTTCCAACTCTGAGAAATATGACTCTCTTCGATTTTCCATAAACACAATGCTCACAGAAATCCAAATCAATTTGTTTAATATCTGGAAACAAATTTATTTTGTGAAGTATTTTCATCCCCTTCTCACTCATGTGTCCAAGCCTATTATGCCACGGTGTTGTATCCACTCATGTAGAAGCTAAATAGATAGAAGAGTCAGTATTACCAGTACATAAATACAATGTACCTACCTTCTCTCTTTTTGCTATCACCAATGATTATTTGGTGACCTTACATACCTTATATGTAAATATGGATATACAACCTTCACTTGCCAACTACCCTATTGAAATTGTTTTTTTCTTTAGATCCGGAACATGTCTTACCTCTTTCAACAACCACTGGTTTCCATTCCTTTGCTTTATTTTTACCTTTCCCATTCCAACAAGTTTGCATGATACATCATCACCCAAATGAACCTTTCCAAAATCACCTTGAACATAATCTAGAAAAGGTTTCCTATGGGGTGTGGCATGAAATGAATCCCCTGAATCTACTAACCAAGACTCATAAATATTATCTACAAAAATAATCAAAGCATCTCATAACACATCACATGTTACATTTGCTTCCTGATTTTTCTCATGATGTCCATCTCTTTGTTTCTTTGGAGCTCTACAATATTTCTTCATATGTCCTTTCTTCCCACAATTCCAACACTCTATCTTTCCTAGTCTGGATTTGGATCTTCCCTTCCTAGAAATACTGCAGTTCCTTAAACCCTTTCCTCTATCCTTTTGTCTTCCCTTGTTCTCCATGTTTAATGCATTACCCGATATCTCACTTGTTCTTTTCCATCGGATTTCCTCGCTAAGGATAACACCAAAAACATCATCAAATTTTAAAGTGTTTGAACTAGAGACAGAGTTACTTACAACCATGACCAAGCCGTTCCAACTTTCTAGCAATGAGAACAAGACTAGAAGATCCCTGACCTCATCATCAAAGTCCACTTTTACAGAACTTAGCTAATTAGTAACTGTATTAAATTCATTTAAATGATCTGCAACAAACCCACATTTTGACATATTCATATTAAATAATCTCTTCATTAGAAATACCTTATTGGACATTGAGGGTTTTTCATACAGTTTATCCAATGTGTCCATCAGATCCTTCATTGTATTTCCTTTCTAAATATTGAAACCCATCGACGCTGACAGGCTCAACCGTATCATTCCTAGTGCCTTTCTATCAAGAACCTCCCATTTTTCATCCTTCATGGCCATCGGTTTCTTTTCTATTCCACCCAATGGTAGGAATATATCCTTATGATATAAATAATCTTCCATCTACATCTTCCATAACTGGTAGTTTTGGCGGTTGAATTTCTCTACCCTAAACTTCCCATCTTCCACCATTTCTCCCACTCGAACCAGGAACCCTCTTTTCCTGTGAGTTACCTTTCGCTCTGATTCCAATTGTTAGAAAAAAAAGGATCATGGAGCAATAAAATAAAAACAAATGCGGAAATAAAACACAGAAGATACACAATGCAATAGAGACATAGATATACCTGGTTCACCCAGTATGGGATATGTCCACCAAATAAGTTTTCATGTCCTTCATTTTTATTATCCAGCAAATGAAGGGATACAACCTACAACACTCTCGTTGTAACTTCCTCTTCTTTCTCTCACAGTCTCCTCTCTCAGAATACAATATTCGCAATGATGCATAACCACAATACATTTCCCTCATAAAAGAGGGTTTCCTTCTATGGAAAAAAACCCTAACATAACTTCTATCATCAAATCTACAACCTTATAATGAACGATCTACACTTACTATGAAATTACAATATACATTTACAAGTAAATTTTTTCTTCAAGGGCTTCGCCCCCAGACCCCGCAACGGGGGAAAGCCCCCCCCCCCCTAGGGGTGTACAGTCTTTATGGGGTATAAACACAACTGAAAACAAAGACCTATGAAACTGGAATATAGTTAGGCTCCATAACCAATAGTTAGGGTTGAGATCCATCGGTGTCAATTGTTTTTCTATCTTTGAGGTGTCCAATAATGGTGGAAACTATGGCCGAAGTAGGTCCAAATTAAACATTGGGTGCAAGATAAGGAAGGGGGGAATGTTGTGATCCGGATTTTATGAGTAGAATGAAATGAATATAGATTATTAAAATATGCTTAACACAAAATAATAGAGATACAGTAAAATTGGTTTTCTATTCAATAAGGAAATAAATTGAAACTGTAAAATGCAGCGGAAAACGAGCTTGTTAGAATGGTGGTTGTTTATCTCTGAGAAGACATGTGACGGTTGCACTCATTCACAAAAAGATCATTACAATGAGGCTCTGAAGGAATTTTTACAATAAAAAGGAATGTCAAAAACCCTAGACATCCAAAAACCTAACCCTAGGAGATGAAGCGCCAAAATTCATGTGGGCCTCGTTTGGGTAAGTTAGTACATCAACTTCCCAGGGTCGTAACTTTTGCATACGATATTTGTTTTAGGCACATGATAGCCCATTGAAAAGGTCTATCCGAGGAAAACACATTTTGTTCTTATCTATCAAAGAGAATTTATGACTATGGTGAGCCCTTAAAATGTTGTTTAGGGTTTCAAAACGGCCCCGCAAGTGAGGGACCCGAAAACTAGGAAGAAAAAAAAAAGATGCCAAACTTGAAAACTACCACAATGAACCAGTTGGAATAGGTGGGAGGCCACCAACATCCATATGGATAAATAATCTCCCCTTAGGAAGAAATGGTCTCCATTGCGTTGATTTCCCCCATCAGATAAGGAAATTTCTGTTGAATTTGGCCTCGGGTGAGCCACTTGCCTTGGTGCAGGAGCTACCCTGCTTTGACAACTCGATAAAGATGGATCCTTTGATGTTGGGTGCCCTAGATATGTGTGTTCATAATATGATCACTGGATGCATTTTTCATGCACTCAGGGTTGAGATTTGTTGGTGTCAATTGCTCTGTTATCTCTAAGGTGTCCAATAATGGTGGGAAATATGGTCGAAGGAGAGCCACGTTGAAGACTGGGTGTATGCCAAGGAAAGGGGGAATGTTGAGCATAAAAACATTGTCACCCATAGCCTTGGTGATGGTGTATGGACCATACCATAGTGGGCGAAGCTTCCAATGGGGCACTGTAAGTCCTTCTTTCTACAAGTGCAACCAAACTTTGTCACCCACCTGAAACTAATGTGGCACCTGGTGTTGATCATGGTGTTGCTTGTACTCGGCATTGGACTTATATAAAATATCCTGAACCTATTGGTGGATGTGTTGGATATTTCCAATGAACAGGGTGGCTTTGTCACATTCTAGTGGATCAGGGGATGATTCAGTCGAGGTGGTCGCCAGGGGTAGTGCAACATCCATGGGGCCTAATGGTTGGAATCCCAACCCCACCTGAAAGGAGTTGTGCCTATTTAAGCTATGCAGGTCTCGGTTGTAGCTATTCTGGACATAGGGAAGAGACTCATCCCATGTGAGGGGTGCTTGGAATTTTACATGCACAGGATATGTACGATCATCCGATTGACGACCTCAGTTTGGCCATCTGTCTGGGGGTGGAAGGAAGTGGATTTGGTGAGCTTGGTTTCCAGTAGTGATCAGAGGCTCGACTAGAATGTGCTGAGGAACCGACTGTCCCGATCTGATACAATGGTTTGTGGGATCCCAAAGTGTACCCAAATGCGTTCAAAGAAGAGCTTGGCAGTGGCCTCTGCGGTGATGTTCTTCTTCCAGGCGATCAGAATCGCCATCTTGGAAAAGTGATCAACAACCAAAAAAACACAGTCATTTCCCCTCTTGGTGGATAGGAGGCCCAACATGTAGTCCATTGATATGGATTACCACGGCTTGTCAGGAGTAGACAGAGGGGTGTACAGGCCATGTTTCTTAGTGGTCAATTTTGCAATAGCGCAAACCGTGCAGGACCTGATATACTTTCTAAAATCCTGTCGAAGTTTTGTCCAATAGAAATTTTTCTGCAGCACTACCACTATCTTTTCCATGCCAAAGTGTCTTGCCACTCGACTATAGTGAGCTTCCCAAATCAGCTTCACGCACTCTCTTGATGGAACATAGAGATGGCCCAGACAGCACAACAACCCATCCTGAAGATGGAAATTAGAAACCACTGAGTTTGCTACCAACATTTTGTAGGTGGTGGAAAATTCAGGGTTTGTCTCATAGAGGTGAGGCCATCCAGAGGTCTCATGGCCGCAAGAGTTTAGCACTGTGGTGAGTTCCACGACTGGAGGTCAGCTGAGGAAATCATAAACTTGGTTGGTACTTCCTATTTTATACTTGATGTTGAGGTGGAACTATTGTAAGTATGTGGACCACTTCTGATGGCGGTCATTCTGCAATTTTCCTTGGGTCTGCATGAACTGTAGTGGCTTGTTATTAGTGTGGATGACCATCTCCTTCCCCAGAATGTAATGTCTCCACTGGCGGTAGGTTTGTACAATGGAGTACATTTCTTTTTCGTAAGTAGGGTATTTACGAATAACATCTGATAGTGTCTCACTATGATACACCACGGGGTGGTCATGTGATGCTGACGCACGCTCCCTTCACAACCCGCAGGTCGAAAGGTCCACGTCAGCACAGGATATTTCCTCTTTCCACGGCACGAAGAACTCCAAGGCTCTTCTATTTCCCTATTGGGAAATCTACACCCACAGCAACTCTCGTGGGATCTCCTCTTTGCACTTGGCAGATCGGACTTTGCGACTTCGCGAGGTCAGTGGTCGAGCGTAGGACTCTCGAATCCCTGAAACCCGACAACAGTCAATGCTGACCCTTTCCTTTCCCTATCGGGATTTTTATTTTCTATCACGATTTCGGCAATCGCGATGTTGAGCAACTTACTTTCCCAACTCCCGAATCCCGATATGCCAAAACTCTGATTCACACGTGAGCTTTGACCCTTCAACGGTCCTCCACTTCTGTCAGGATTTCGAACTTCACGGTATCGCGAATCCAAATGCCAAAGTTTTCGGAACTTCACTCTCCCCGAAACTCCGATATGATATGCCACCTGTCCACTCGCTGACTCCTCCGTGGCCCACACTATCCTTTGGCTGTCGGGATATCGCGTTTCGGAATATCGTGATTCCTGTTGTAATGTTCATGGGATTTCAACCCACGAAAACCCGATAACAATATCCACGCATAAATCCAACGGCCCTCGTGGCTTGGATCTATGGTTCTACCCCTCCTGAGCTTAGAACCCTTTGATGCTTTCGTCATAACTCCCCTACTTCTTTGTGGGATCTGACGACTCATGGTATTTCACGAGTTCTCCTCAGAGAATTACGATCGTCCGTTCCTTTCCTCCGAGAATCTC
The DNA here is from genome assembly GCA_009831015.1 of Picea engelmannii. NCBI lineage: Eukaryota > Viridiplantae > Streptophyta > Pinopsida > Pinales > Pinaceae > Picea > Picea engelmannii. Next base: position 888,672 of record ML777754.1, on the reverse strand, counting down.
TGCACAACTAATTAAAGTGCTTCTCTCCACGGAACTCGTCCACCTGCAGCGCAAACTTGCAACGCCTGCTAAACACTCTATGGTACGAAATTTATGTGCAACCCTTTGACAATTTACTTGAAGTCCCTATACCTCCTAAGCTTCCTTCTAACTCTGAGTCTTAGAAATACTCTTGCGCGCACTCCTTGCGGCAACCTTCAGACACTTCCAGGTGTTGAATTTCCTTCGACCCTGCGCAACTACAGTAGCAGTCTCTCCAATTTCCTCACTCAGGTTCTCAACCCTGAGATCCCACTCGGCCTGCACACTCATTGCACGGCTCCTGTGCCCAACTGCACTTCTGGGAATTTTAGAACAAAGGTTAAATTATCTGAGTCCTTTGTCAACACACTCCTTGCGGACACTTCAACTGCACTCCTTGCAATAACTCTTGCTCAGATAGAGAAACAATTGAAACTAATTTCCTACTTCCTCTTAGATTTCAGACTCAAACATAAAATCATATACACAGCATATAAAGAAAATGTATAATAGGAAGCAACCATTCATGAGCATAGCATTCAACATACATATACAGAGAACAAACATGACACCACGAATCTGAATCAAAGCTTTCTCTATTAATTCAAATATATGTACATGGGTGTTCTTACACAGCTCTCTGCATGCTCTTGCTCTTTCTTCTCTGCTTGTTTATGTTACAATACACAAGGAGGGTGTATATATCTCGTTTCCCTCTTGCGCTCTAAAACTGTCTAATCTACACATTCAATTCTACCTACTTACATTTAATTTTATAAATGCCTCTATCTACTAAGGACGAGAGAAAATCGCTCAAGGTTCGTTTACAATATACAAGTGCGCCTTTAATTAATTATCACACATTTCTAAGGTTGGTGCATTAACTTCGAGGGAAATTCAAAATTTGTGCTGGCGCCTGTCCAGCTGTCTCCCGCTTCCGCGTTGGCTCACCTGATGTTGGCGATGCTCCTGCATCATACTCCCTTGCTTGAAACTTTTCATGGGCTCCTATCCATGAGCTCGTGCACGGTCTGTCCATGCTTGTGTATCTCTGCTTCGTTCTCTCAGCTGGCATCTTCAACTAGATGGTCCTTCCATTTGACCAAATACTCAAAATATTTCTTCCTTTTGGTCCTCTTACCAATTCGCTTATCCAGTATGCGTTCCATCTGTGGATTTTCTTCAACTAGCATCTGCTTTCGCCACTGGATCACTGGTTTCTCATTTCCAGTGCCTTTTTCCTCAGGTTTATATGGATACAAATCTGAGACATTGAATATCGGAGAAATTCCGATCCCATCCGATAATTCAATCTCATAAGCATTTGCCCCAAATTTTCTCAAGACCTTGCAAGGTCCGATTTTCTTCATCTTCATCTTATTGTATGTTGCTCTTGGGAACCTTTCTTTTCTCAAATGTGCGAGGATAAAATCACCAACTTCGAACTGAAGTTTTCTTCTATGTTGATTTGCTCTGCGTTTATACTCCTGACTTGAATTCTGCAATCGGTCCTTCACCTGGCTGTGAAGTTCCTTCATCGCTTCTGCGAAATCTTCTGCACTAGCACTCCTAGTCGCAGTCTGTTCTGAATCCCTCAATTCAGAAACTCCTCTCAGTTGCATGCCATAAACAATCTGAAATGGACTCTGTCATGTGCTCCTGTTCATTGAGTCATTATACGCAAACTCTGCCTGCAGTAATATATTGTCCCACTGGTTGTGGTGCTCTGTCACCAGGCTTCTCAGCAAGTCTCCCAGACTTTTGTTCACCACTTCTGTCTGTCCATCCATCTGAGGATGATGAGCAGAACCAAACAACAAGTTAGTCCTTAGCTTCTTCCATAACGTCCTCCAGAAGTGTCCTGCAAACTTCGTATCTCTGTCCGAAACTATGCTTCTCGGTAAGCCATGAATTCGAATGACTTCTTTGAAAAACAGGTTCGCAACGTGAGTTGTGTCACTGGTTTTCTGACATGGAATGAAGTGTGCCATCTTGGAAAACTTATCCACCACCACAAAGATTGATTCAAATCCTCTTTGTGTTCTCGGCAACCCCAATATGAAATCCATGCTAATTGCATCCCACGGCCTCTCAGGTATGCACAACGGTTGATAAAAATCTGCATTATGTCTCCTTCCTTTCGAATGTTGGCAAATCCTGCACCTGTCTACAAATATCTTGACATCTGCTCACATTTCTGGCCAAAAATATGACTCATTCAACTTTGCGAACGTCTTGCCGTGACCAAAGTGTCCTGCCAATCCTCCATTGTGTTTTTCCTTCAGTAGATTCTCCCTCATGGAGCATTTCGGAATACACAGTTGATTGCCCTTAAACAGCAATCCTTCCTGGATCATGTATTCGGCCCATTGGCTCCTATCTCTGAGAACTAGATTCTTAGTTGCTTCATACACCTCTTTAAAATCCTGGTCATCTGCGTACATATCCCTGAAATTATCAAAACCCAATGTTTTGACTCTGAACTCCTGCAACAACAAACACTTCCTGCTCAAAGCATCAGCAACTTTGTTAGAAATACCCGAAATATGTTTAATCACAAATGTGAAGTTCTGCATATACTCAACCCATTTGACATGTCTCTGATTCAACTTCTCTTGTTGAGTCACAAACTGTAGTGCATGATTGTCACTGTATAAGACAAATTCCTTCGGAATCAGGTAGTGCCTCCACTTCTTCAATGCTTGTACGATAGCGTAGAACTCCTTGTCATAAGTGGACTACTTCACCTTTGCTTCATTCAGCTTCTCACTGAAATATGCAATCAGCATGTCTTCTTGACTCAAGACTGCCCCTATTGCAAATCCGCTTGCATCACATTTCACCTGAAATGTCTTCCGAAAATCAGGCAACACCAAAATTGGTTGTTCCATGATCTTCCTCTTCAACAAATTGAAGCTCTTCTCAGCCTCTTATGTCCAGTGAAAAGACTTATGTCACTTCTTCACTGTGTCCATCATTGCTACGCTAATTCCACTGAAATTCCTGATGAACTTCCGGTAGAAACTAGCCAATCCGTGAAAACTTCTCACCTCAAAAATGTTCTTTGGTGATGGCCAATTCTTGATCACTTCCAACTTATCTGGATCCATTCTCAGTTTATCTGCAGAGATAACAAACCCCAGATAAATGAGCTATGTCTTCATGAATGAATATTTCTTCATATTTATCAACAGCTTCTCCTGCTGTAACTTCCTCATCACTGTAGCCAAATGCTTCAGATGCTCTGCCACTGATTTACAGAAAATCAATATGTCATCCAAATACACAATGACAAATTTTCTGATGAACTCCCTCAGGACTTCATTCATCAACCTCATGAAGTTACTTGGCGCATTTGTTAAGCCAAACAGCATAACAAGCCATTCATACAACCCTTCGTTGGTCTTGAATGCGGTCTTCCATTCATCACCTTCTCCCATGCGGATCTGATGATAACCGCTTTTCAAATCAATCTTTGAAAAATACTTTGCTCCACTCAAGCAATCCATCAGATCATCCATCCTCAGCAATGGAAATCTATACCTGATGGTTATCTTATTTATCACCCTCGAGTCAGTACACATCCTCCAGCCTCCGTCTTTCTTCAGACTGAGTACTGTTGGAACAGCACATGGACTCAAGCTTTCCCTGACCAAACCTTTGTCCATCAAATCTTGGACTTGTCTTTTGACCTCCTCATTCTCTTGCGGCGTCAATTTGTACGTGGCTTTGTTTGGCAAACTAGCTCCTGGTATGATATCGATATGATGACTCACACTCCTAATCGGTGGCAACGAACGAGGTAATTCTTCCACTACTATATCAGCGAACTCTTCCAGCAGTTCCTGAATCTCTTCTGGTAGATCATCTACTCTTGTGTTGTTCAAAACAATCCTCGGTTTCCTGACCACAAAGAATTGCGGTTCTTCTTTCTTCTTTACCTCAGTAAGAAGTTCCTTCCCACTCATGAGAAGTACAGTGTTGCTTACTTCAGGCTTCACTTCCTTATCCTTGATTGGAAGCAACATGTGAGTCCTCCCATTCTTCTCCAGGGTGTATGTGTTCATTCTCCCATCATGAATCACATTCCTGTCATATTTCCATGGTCTACCCAGCAATAGATGACAAACATCCATGGGAATAACATCACATAATATCTTATCATTATATCCTCCTATCTTAAATTCAACTAAACACTATTCAGTGACAGTTACCTGGTGCCCTTTTTGTAACCACGAAATTCTGTATGGGCTTGGATGATCAATCGTGTCCAGCTCCAGCTTTTCCACCATCTCGGTCGAAACGAGATTATCAGTGCTTCCACTATCTACAATGACCTTTCATATCCTGTCCTTGGTCTTGCAAGCAGTCCGGAAAAGTCTGGTCCTTTGGACTGAACTCTCCACCTCCTTCTCAGGTGTCAAAAGAGCTTTTCACATCATCAGCGATCTTCCGCCTTCAGCATCTTCTGCCTCAACATCCCGCCTCTGTGCTTCGGCGATGTGAGCTTCTCCAATCTCCTTCTTTTTATCAAGACACTCATAAGACTTGTGCCCATTCTTTCCACATGTGAAGCATTTTATTACTCCACCTCTTCCTCCTCCTCTACCTCTAGTACGAGGAAAAGTATTATTATCCGCATAATCTCCTCTCTGCTCAGTATGTTGTCCTCTCTTCTCAGCATATTGCCCTCGCTGTGAGGTTCCACCTCTCTCAACTCGAGTCTGAGGTTTCGTCCAATCCTCCTTGGGCTTCTGGCTTCTATACTGGGAAACTGATTTGCCTCTGGGCTGACTTTTGCCTCGGCCCCTTTGACTCTGCTTTCGGCTCAGCTTCTCTTCAGCTTTCAGAGCCAATTGATAAGCTTCTTCCACCGTTCGTATGGTTAGGATGCTCATCTCATCCTAAATATCATATCTCAGGCCATTCATGTACCTGGATACTTTTTCATCATCGCTCTCCCGATGACCTGCCCTAATGTTCAGTTTGTAGAACTCCTCAGTGTATTCCTTCACTGACATTAGCTTCTGTCTCAGGTTTTGCATCCTCCTGAATAGAGTGATCTGGTAATCTCTGGGGATGAATTTCACTTTCATCTTTGCGATCATCCTGTCCCAGCTTTTGATCTTCTGCTTGCCCTTGCAGCGTCTGTCAGCTTGTAGTTCATCCCACCACAATGTTGCATGTCCTTTAAATCTTGTGACAGCATGCTTGACTTTCTTGTCCTCTTCGACATCTTCGAGCTCTAATCCAGTCTAGAAGCTCCTCTGCATCCAAGTTTCCCTCATAAACTGGAATGTCCATCTTCGTTCTTGCACCCATCCTTGCAATAGCTTTGATCAAACGCTCATTTGATGCATCTTCAGCTGCAACTTCTTCTTCGTGTTCAGCTTCCATCTCGCTTTCGAAATCAATAAGATCCCCAGCACTAACTGTATTCCTTTGTGTTGTTTCCATGTCTTCGAGTCTAGCTCGTAGATCACGCATCTCTTTCTCCATGACTGGATCTGTCATCTGCCTACCTCTTCTCCGCGGCATTTCCCTATCCTCTGGATCGGGTGATTGTCTATCTCTTCTCCTTGGCGGCATGGTAAATTTTATTTCTTCTTTGCTACAGAAAGAAAAGAACCTTTCTGTGCTCTGATACCACTTGATGTTGACACACGCTCCCTTCACAACCCGCAGGTCGAAAGGTCCACGTCAGCACAGGATCTTTCCTCTTTCCACGGCCCGAAGAACTCTAAGGCTCTTCTATTTCCCTATCGAGAAATCTGCACCCACAGCAACTCTCACGGGATCTCCTCTTTGCACTTGGGAGATCGGACTTTGCGACTTTGCGAGGTCAGTGGTTGAGCATAGGACTCTCGAATCCCCAAAACCCGACAACAGTCAACGCTGACCCTTTCCTTTCCCTATCAAGATTTTTCTTTTCTATCGTGATTTTGGCGATCGCGATGTCGAGCAACTTACTTTCCCAACTCCTGAATCCTGATATGTCGAAACTCCGATTCACACGCAAGCTTTGACCCTTCAATGGTCCTCCACTTCTGTCGGGATTTCGGACTTTGCGGTATTGCGAATCCAAATGCCAAAGTTTTTGGAACTTCACTCTCCCCGAAACTCCGATATGATATGCCACCTGTCCACTCGCTGACTCCTCCGTCGCCCACACTATCCTTTGGTTGTCGAGATATCACGTTTCGGAATATCGTGATTCCTGTTGTAATGTTCACAGGATTTCAACCCACTAAAACCCGATAACAATATCCACACATAAATCCAACGGCCCTCATGGCTTGGATCTACGGTTCTACCCCTCCTGAGCTTAGAACCCTTTGATGCTTTCGTCGTAACTCCCCAGCTTCTTTGTGGGATCTGACGGCTCATGGTATTTCATGAGTTCTCCTCAGAGAATTACGACCATCCATTCCTTTCCTCCGAGAATCTCTGCACAACTAATTAAAGTGCTTCTCTCCATGAAACTCGTCCACCTGCGGTGCAAACTTGCAACGCCTGCTAAACACTCTACGGTATGAACTTTCTGTGCAACCCTTTGACAATTTACTCAAAGGCCCTATACCTCCTGAGCTTCCTTCTAACTCTGAGTCTTAGAAATACTCTTGCATGCACTCCTTGCGGCAACCTTCAGAAACTTCCAAGTGATGAATTTCCTTCGACCCTGCGCACCTACAGCAGCAGTCTCTCCAATTTCCTCACTTAGGTTCGCAACCCTGAGATCCCACTCGGCCTGCGCACTCCTTGAACGGCTCCTATGCCCAACTGCACTTCTGGGAATTTTAGAACAAAGGTTAAACTATCTGAGTCCTTTGTCAACGCACTCCTTGTGGACACTTCAACTGCACTCCTTGCAGGAACTCTTGCTCAGATAGAGAAACAATTGAAACTAATTTCCTACTTCCTCTCAGATTTCAGACTCAAACATAAAATCATATACACATCATATAAAGCAAATGTATAACAGGAAGCAACCATTCATGAGCATAGCATTCAACATACATATACAGAGAACAAACACGACACCATGAATCTGAATCAAAGCTTTCTCTATTAATTCAAATATATGTACATGGGTGTTCTTACACAGCTCTTTGCATGCTCTTGCTATTTCTTCTCTGCTTGCTTATGTTACAATACCCAAGGAGGGTGTCTATATCACGTTTCCCTCTTGCGCTCTAAAAATGTCTAATCTACACATTCAATTCTACCTACTTACATTTAATTTTATAAATGCCTCTATCTACTAAGGATGAGAGAAAATCGCTCAAGGTCCGTTTACAATATACAAGTGCGCCTTTAATTAATTATCACACATTTCTAAGTTTGGTGCATTAACTTCAAGGGAAATTCAAAATTTGCGCTGGTGCCTCTCCAGCTGTCTCCCACTTCCACGCTGGTTCACTTGATGTTGGTGATGCTCTTGCATCATCGTGTTGAGTGAGAAAGGTGCCCACAGCATATTCTAAAGTATCCATCTCGATCTCAAAGGGATGTTGTAGGTCTGGTAATGAAAGTACTGGGGATGAGAAAAAACATTGCTTCAAGTCATCGAAGGATTGTTTTTGGGATAGGCCCCACACAAATATTTCCTTACCACCACCCATGGTTACTTGGCTGAGGGACCATGCGATATGAGAGAATCCCAGCATGAACCTGTGATAGAAATTGGCAAGGCCTAAGAAGCTCTGAAGCTCAGTGAGTGTGGGTGGGGCTGGCTAGTCATGAATGACCTGGATCTTGGCTAGATCCACATGCACACCATGTTGATCAACGATGTATCCTAAGTAATGGAACATGTCCATGTCGAAGGAGCATTTTTCCAAGTTTGCATATAGTTTGTGCTGTCACGGGGTGTGTAGAACCTGTTGAATATGATGCAAGTGTTCTGACCAAGTCTTATTGTAGATGAGGATCTCATCCAGATACACCACTAAAAAAGTATTGGTGAAATCTCACAAGATATCATCCATCAACCTCATAAAATTTGTTGCAGCATTTGTCAAACCAAAGGGAATGACCAACCATTCAAACAGACCTTATTTTGACTTGAAGGCGATCTTCCATACATCCGTCTGTTCTATTGGGACCTGGTGGTAGCCAGACTTCATATCAATATTACTGAATTATTTGGCCCCCATGAGTTGATCAAGTAGGTTTTCGATTCAGGGAATCGGGTACCAGTTCCGAACTATGATTTTATTCAAGGCCTGGTAATCAATGTAGCGTCATCAGGTCTCGTATTTCTTCTACACCAGTATGATTGGGCTCCCACAAGGTGATGAGATGGGATGGATGTGCCCCTTTTGGATCAATTCTTGCATCTGCCTCTTGATCTCCTCATTTTCTAATAGAGAGCGAAGGTAAACCGGCCCATTGGGTAGCGGTGCTCCTAGGTTCATATTGATGGGATGCTTGACCCAGCAATGCAGAGGTACCCCAGTATGAGAGGAGAAGATATATGAGTCTTTTTCCATGAACTTATCCACTTGCTCATGTTGTGTGGAGAGATCGATCACGGAGGCCCTGGATGTGGTTGCGATCTTTCGCTTACTCTGAGAGAGAATCACGAAGAAGACGAATTTCTCGATCTGGGAGATGACCTTCCTGCACTGCTTGGCAAAGATCAAAGAAATAGCACTAGGAGGGACTGCCTCGGGTATCCTGTACAATTTCATGTTCAAAGTAATAATAACACTATGAGGCCTAGACTCATATACAACATGACGTTTCCATAAATAAGGTTGGACCAAAAGAACATTACAAACTTCTAGAGGATAAACATCACACAATACCTCGTCTTTGAAGGCCTTGATGTCGTACGAAAGTCGGCAATGTTGGTTGACACGGAGATCACTTCCTTAGTGGAGCCATCCAATCATGTAGGGTTGCGAGTGCGGAGTTGTTGGTAGGGCCAGTCACTTGACGACCTCTGCTGAGATGAGGTTCTTCTAGCTATTGCTATCAATGATGAAGTCTAGCAGGGTGCCTTTTACCCACATCTGTGAATCGAAAAGGTGCTCGCCTTCTTCTGGCTCGTCTGGTTCACCAGGTTGGAGCTTGGTGGTAGCAACGGTGGAACTGGGTTCTGTTTCAATGATCTATCTTCCCCTTTATGGTTCTGACTTAGAGTCATAACCTGCATCTTATTCGGAGGCTTTCACTTCAGCCACCAGCGACTGCTTTGAGCGGTAATTAATAGTGTTATGCCAAGGGATCTTATGGACATCTCACCAATTCTCGGTATCCTTATTTATCTTTCTAGTGTCCTTCTTTTCTTGTGGCTTGGACTGGTTGTTATGATACTGTCTATTAATACAGGGGAAAACCCAGGGTTCAATGCTACAACAGCGCACCAACAAAACCCTAATTACCGACCCTGTCGGCAACACCTGCGAGGCAGATGAAGTCTCACCCGAGGTAGAGGCAGGGGTGGTTGCAGGACTCAGGTGTCTGCAACCTTATTTGGGACACATATATGTGATTATAACATGTAATAGAGCACTTAGCACCATTAGTTCATCATTAGCTAACCAATATCTACTCCGCAGAGAAAGAAGAGCATCGCAGCATCCACCCTGATCTAATGTATATAAGCACTTAGCAAAGGAATTAGATCAGATTTAGCAGATTCAAGCACTAAGAAAGTTCACAGATGTCAGATATAGCATCCAGATTCATCATAAGCACAAAGAATAAGCAGATCTATCTATCTATATCAAATCACTTAGCAAATAACACATAAACACATCAGAACATCGCACAGTTCAGAATAACACAGTATTTATGTGGTTCACCCCCACCCTAGGGCTACGTCCACAAACTCTTCTTCTTTATTAGCTTCAATCAGTAATCTACATGCACAAAGACAAAAACCCTTACTCTGCATAAGACAAGAGATATACACAGCTCGCTAGTTCCTCCTTCCTTGCGTTACAGCACAAATCCATCCACAGTCTCTTACAATGACTTGCACTTGGCTCTGCAAGTCTCACACAGTATGCACAAATCCTTACTTGATCACAAAAATCCCACTCTTAGCACTTAGCCAACTTGCACAACACTTTTGTACTATTCCCCTCCTTCTTACATTGCCTAGCCTTCTATTTATACATACAAAACAGGCCTAAACATGGGTAAACCCATGGGCCGACATCCCATTCCCGTTACATATTCCCAAATCCCAAAAAGGGGTCAAGATCCTGTGATCTCTGCTTCGTCTTACGCTCCATCTTCAATAGGCTATCAAAGTCCCAAAATAGGTCAACTTGACCAAGGATCTCCCAAAACTTGGTCAAGGGCCAACAGGCCCCCAACACTCACTTGTGACTCGTCTTGAGTCACTTTGGTCTGACTAGTTCTGCTTCGAATGACTCGAGCTTGGCTCGAGCTGCTTCGACTTGCTACTGTGCTATGGCCTCCTTTTCAGCGAACTCATGGATGAATGCATCGTTGATAGGTCCCTCTAGACGTTGTTCTGTTGTAGTGACAACCTACTCTAGCTCTACTCCTTTCCTTCTACATCTGTAAATAATTGATAGGCCTTATCTTGTACAAGTTGGATTTTCTGGGTTATCTCCATAACTCTACTCTAGATAGTATGGATTTTTTGTTGTGCAGTTCATTTCTCTTGGGAGCGCTTCATTTTTTCCACAGCTGACAAGGACTTCAGTTGTGCCTGTATCTTTTTGGCTTGGTACTTCGCCTCTTGGAGCTGCGACTCCAGTGCTCTTAATTCTGGACTCTCAGTGAGTCACTCATATGTTAGGGCACTGCGATCAGTGAGCTTCTTGCATTCCAAGGTAATATCCTTGATTCGTTCAACTTTTCTCCTTGCAGTTGCTTGTCTTTGGTCCCTTACATCTTGTGGGGTCTCAGGTACTGCGCGTAGCTCCAAATATGTTATGTGTTGTTGTAGCTGTTGGATCACTTCTTCAAGTTGCGCTACTTTTCGTGGAACTCACTCTTCGGTCTTTACTTCTATGACTGTCACAGAGCGAAGTGATCTATTGACCACTTCCTTTACTTCAAGTTGCTCTGTGAGCAACTGTTCCTTTTCTTGTTGTAGCTAGTCTTTTTATTCATCAAACTTCACTTGGAGAGAAAGCTTTTCCCAGTCTGCAGCACTGCATTGCTCTATAAGGAATCCCTGTACTTGTGTCAAATCCTGGGTGTCTTGCGTTGTTTCTTCTTGCACTCGTCGAAGGCGATCTTCAACTATATCAGCTAGGCAATGGAGTTGAGCTGGCTCATCTCCCAATTCTGGTTCCCCTGGCGTAATGGAGACTGCATGGCTAGACTGTAGGGATAGCTATACTTCCCAGAGTTCAGTCTTGATTCGATCATACATCCCCTCTTGCTTTGCTTCTTGTTTCTCTGCTATTTCCAACGAATCATCATTCAGAGATGCTACGAGGAAGTCAAAATCGTCATAGGTGAGGACGGTTTGCATCTTGGTCATGGTGGCCTTAGATTTCTTCCAGGAGGAAGATTTTGGAGGTGAACCTTTCCTCTTCTTCAGGGGATCATCCTCATCACCCTGTTGTTGTTCGACCTCTTTGTCATTCAACTCTTCACCATCACCTCCTTGCTCTGGTGAGATGGAACCAGTCTTCACAGATGCACTATCTAAATCCTGAACCTCTTCAGTCTTCTTTGTGCTACTAGGTCTAGGTGTATCCTGTGCAATTTTTGGGCTGTTGATGTCGAATATCTCCACAGGGTCTGTTGGAATGAGGAGGTCCACTGACCAGTCCTTGTTGATCTCCTCCCAGTCCTCCTCTATTAGCTTATAATAGGACTGAAGTTGTTGCTTGTGTTCGTCAGCACGCGCTATGATATAAATAAAATGTCAGTATGCACTGAACTTCATCAAGGCACTGAATCAGTGTAGAGTGTTGGGAGTGATGTGAGGCTCGAACTGGATGGTTGTATTCAGCTGGTTGTAATCAGTATGAAAAATAGCATCGGACTGCCACTGTTTATCCATATCGCTTGAGTACCACAGTGTACTGAACTTTGCAGCCAATGGTTCGAAAGGCTCGATGTCCGGGAAGGTCTCACCTTCCGGAATCTCCCAAGCAATAAAAGCGATCAGGATCAATAGCCAGCTGAAATGAAATTCTTACCCTTGTTCCTAGGCTTCTCTGCAGTCAAGTTCTAATTGGTTCACGAGGTACTTTGCCTAGTTCATCTGAAGTCCTTCTACGCACTTCCCTACGAGGTCGACTACAAAACCGGTGACTTGGGTAGGTCGGTTCTTTCCATACTAACCTCCCTGCGATCCACTGAAAGGTGAGGCGCACTGCGCCACTCTGAATAGTGGCTACTCTGTAACCTCGCGTGCCCTTTTCTACATCACCATAAGTGTCCTTGATATTCTATTCTAGAGCGTGATCCATGGCTTTTCCAGGGTAAAACTCTCGTGTATCGGGTCCTTGCATACTCAAGCCCGTGATCTGATTGATCAACATCGGATCAACTGTTATATGGCGGTTTAGCCACAAATAACCTCCATGGTAACAAGACAAAAATAGCTTGACACATGCATTCACCTCCTTGTGTCGTCCGAAGCAAGGAATCTTCATGACATTGAGCAAGGTGGACTGTGCGAGGTTATGGGTCCACGACTAGGGGATTATCTTCGAGTTCTTCCCCTTAGTCTGGGTCAGGTACTTATGTGGGGAGAGTATGTTGTAAACTTTGCGATCTCCGAGGTTGAAGTCACTAAACTTCAACACCGCAATATTATCTTGGTCTACTCGAACTACGCGTATCCCCTTCGAGAGGTACATAGTGACCAAAGTGTAGTCAAAATATCTAAGCATGTTGTCTCGATTGATTGCACCACTCAGAGGTGGTAGATAGGTGGGTAATACGGTCGGGATCAATTTAGAATTCGCTAGATCATCCCTGCGCTTGGTTTGCTTTTCATCAGATGGTCGGGATGGTCCGACTCTGCGAGCAGTGGATGGAGAGGTTGGCAGTCCTCTTTTCGACGATGCTTGCACACTTGTAGACATAGACATGACTCTCTCAGTCATGAGGTCGATCAGAACTTCTTCAAAAAAATTCTTGGCAGCGCTCAACTCGTTCGACATACAGACTCAGCGTTAACAATCTCGAGTTCGGGGAATAACTTAGACATTATAATAGGATAGACAGCAAGAGTGTGATGATCACTATATAAAATCAACCTAGTCTACGAGCTCAAATTCTCAGTTGGCGAAAGTGTTCTTGGTGCATGGCGTGATGGGATAAATAGGTAACTCAGCAACAGGTCACTTGCAACAGGTATGAAGCCTTCATTAACTCGGTTCTTTCTGTTATGGTGGGGTCCCAATGATTGGATGGTGAGTTGTCTGTCCATAAATGTCCTTCTTCCCGTTCGGAGTGTTGGTCTAACGGTTATAATGGCCCCAACGGCTATATTGCTTCGTCATGGCGAAGTGCCATGTGTCGCTATTTTGATATCCCAACGAAGCTCCAATTTTGCAATTTTTCCTTCTGCGAGGTTCCCTTTGGAATCTTCTGCAACTTGTCGATCTTAGCTTTCTTTTTACTTAGCTTTCTAGCCTTCTTCCCAGTCAGTTTCATCTCGGTGTGCCTTTTTCAATTCTGATCCTTAGCTTCTTTTTGCATAGTTACTTCGTGTTGTTGAGATTCCTTCCTAAGATTCAAGGTTAACCCTTCTTCTTCATCTGGAATAGGTACTTCAATATTCAGTGATTCTTATAGTGTTCTTGCAACTTCGACATCTGGGTTTCTGGTGTTAAATATCTTTGGTATGTTCTTATGTTTTTCAATCAAGTGTGCGATCCTTCTAGTCATGAATTCTTTTAAATCTTGCTTCTATTATTCTAAAACTTCTTCTTCTTCTTTCCTCCTGGTATGATCTCTTTAAATCCAAGGTTTTCCTACTAGCATGGTAAACGGGGCGTTGTTCTCATTGAATTTAACAATCTCAAAATATTCCTCTATCGAAGCTCCATTGGCATTCATAGGTATCTGGGTGAGCTTTCCACATAGGTTTATCAACTTTCCTTTGAATATTCCTATTCCTCCTAGTGAAGGAATCATACCAGGCTTCCCTATATCTTCCCACATTCTCTCTGTCATGATATTCACATGTGTTTCCTCATCTAGAACACAGTTAATGTCGAAATATCCTATTCTTTCTTCAAGGCATTCTTTTTCTGTGAAGATCCCTGATAATATGACATGTTGGTGAGCATTCAAGGTTTCACTTATCTGTATCAATACTTTCTCTGATTCTTCATGGAATTATGTCATAATCTTAGTTTCTAGATCTACCTTAGGGTTTTCTTGTCTCATGTTCATTTTTTCAACCTTAGCAATCTTTCTAGGGAAATCCAAAACTTCATGGTCCATAGCTTTACAACAAAGACAACTAGATCTTCTCCCAGGGAATTCCTTAGCAAGATTCCCCGGTCTTATGCAACTGTAACATAGGGTTAATCCTCTCTTTCTTTTAAATTATCCCTAGCCTTTCATGTACTATGCACTAGGATCATGGTAGCTAACCTGCAAACATTTATTTCTAGGATCCTGCATACATTTATTAGTCCAAACATTCCTTCTATGCATATGTACAACATATTTTCCGCTATTCTTATCAGATCTATTCATATCAAATCTTCTTTCATCTATTAATACCCTAGTTTTCAAGCTAGGATAGAATCTATCAAACATACCTAGATTCATACTTTTGAAACAAAAATTTCCACTAATCTTACTTCTACAAAGAACAAAGCTTTCAGATCTAGAACTTTTCAAAATTCTTACCTTTATCAGAGCACAGAGCTTTCATATTTTACCTCAAAAAGTATCGCTTTTACCTTTCTCGGAGCACAGAGCTTTATAAATCAAGTAGAATATTGTGCACTAGGGAAACGAATCTACAGATAGAGCTTTCACAATTTCAGGTCGGATCTTTGCACAAAGATTCTTCTTCCTTAGTTCCCAATAATCACAGTTTCAGGTCTCGGCAACGGAACCATTTGTTGGCACAGGGGCAGACCCAGGGTTCAACGCACAAACAAAACCCTAACTATCGGCCCTTTCGGCAACACCTGCGAAGCAGATGAAGTCTCACCCGAGGTAGAGGCAGGGGTGGTTGCAAGACTCAAGTGTCTGCAACCTTAGCTGGGACACAGATCTGTGATTATAACACTTAATAGAGCACTTAGCACCGTTATTTCATCATTATCTAATCAATATCTACTCTGCAGAAAAAACAGAGCATCGCAGCATCCACCCTGATCTAATGTATATAATCACTTAGCAAAGGAATTAGTTCAGATCTAACAGATTCAAGCACTAATAAAGTTCACAGATGTCAGATCTAGCATTCAGATTCATCATGAGCAAAAAGCATAATTAGATCTATCTATCTATATCAAATCACTTAGAAAATAACACATAAACACATCAAAACATCACACAGAGCAGAATAACACAGTATTTACGTGGTTCACCCCCACCCTGGGGCTATGTCCACCAACTCTTCTTCTTTACTAGCTTCAATCAGTCATCTACATGCACAGAGCCAAAAACCCTTACTTCGCACAAGACAGGAGATCTGTGTAGCTCGCTAGATCATCCTTCCTTGCATTACAGCACAAAGCCCTCCATAGTCTCTTACAATGACTTGCACTTGGCTCTACAAGTCTCACACAGTATGCACAAAGCCTTACACTTCTTGATCACATAGATCCCACTCTTAGCACTTAGCCAACTTGCATAACACTTGCGCACTATTCCATTCCTTCTTACATTGACTAGCCTTCTATTTATACATACAAAATAGGCCTAAACATGGGTAAACCCATGGGCTAACATCCCATTCCCGTTACATATTCCCAAATCCCAAAAAGGGACTGAGATCCCATGATCTCTGCTTCGTCTTGGGCTCTGTCTTCGATAGGCTTTCGAAGTCCCAAAATAGGTCAACTTGACCAAGGATCTCTCAAAACTTGGTCAAGGGCCAACACTGTCCATATTTGCTCTGTCATTTGTTCTGTAGGTTGGGGCCGCCCTTTCCTGGTTTTTTCTACGAGGGGTTCCCAGGCCCAAATTGTCATGTCTTTTGTTTGGGTAGTATTGTTCCTTAATAGAATCCCTAAAGCATTCACAGGTGGTCATGACTGTAAATATTGAGGGTTCTTGTGTTTCCTTTTGCTCACAGAAATTTTCCCACCAATCTTTGACATGGGGAACGGCTTTGAGGAGCGCAAAAGTATATTTTTCTCTATTTGAAAAGTTATGGACAGAAAAATACCCTTCTAGTAGATTCAACCACTTTTCTACATCATATGTGTCTATATGACCTTCAAATATAGGAATATTGAAGTTGATTTGTACCTTGAAGGGGGCGGCGCCTCCGCTCGAGGAAGATGTGTCACCTGTTGGTAGCCGCCGAAGGATTTACGTGAAACTATCCATCATCTCATTCCTCTATTGTGTGAGGGCTTCCTCAAGCAACACTTTGAAAGGATATCATGTCCCGTCATATTTCTTTTCTCCTTCCATGAGAGGTCGTTTGGGCATGCAAGATATTTTGTCCTCAAGAGAAACAAGCTCGAGATCGAATTCTTTGTACCCTGACCTCGTTGGGGACATGCATTAAGACAACAAGGAGCAGACCGCTCTGATACCACTGATCTGGATTTTATGAGCAGAACGAAATGAATACAGATTATTAAAATATGTTTAACATAGAATAACAGAGATACAGTAAAATTGGTTTTCTATTCAACAAGGAAATAAGCTGAAACTGTAAAATGCAGCGGAAAACAAGCTTGTTGGAATGGTGGAGGCTTATCTCTGAGAAGAGATCTGACAGTTGTGCTCATTCACAAGAAGATCATTACAATGAGGATCTGAATGCCTTTTTACAATAAATAGGAATTTCAAAAACCCTAGACATCCAAAAACCTAACCCTACGAGATGAAACACCAAAAGTCATGTGGGCCCCGTTTGGGTAAATTAGTACATCAACTTCCTGGGGTCGTAACTTTTTCATACGATCTTTGTTTTAGGCGCACGATAGCCCGTTGGAAAGGTCTATCCGAGGACTACACATTTTTTTTGTATCAAAGGGAATTTTCAACTATGGAGAGCCCTAAAAACATTGTTTATGGCCTCAAAATGGCCCCGCAAGTCAGGGACCCGAAAACTAGAAAAAAAAAAACTGCCAAAATGAATCAATTGGAATAGGTGGGAGGCCACCAACATCCATATGGATCATGTTGAGCTCAAAAGTATTTTCACCCATAGCCTTGGTGATTTTGTAAGGTCCATATCAGAGTGGATGAAGCTTTTGATGTGGTCCTGTAAGGCGTTCTTTCTACAAATGTAACCAAACGTTATCTCCCACCTAAAACTTGTGTGGAACTCGGTGTTGATCATGGCATTGCTTGTACTTAGCATTGAACTTCTGGAGAATATCTTAAATATGTTGGAGGATGTGTTGGATTCGTTCAATGAACAGGTTGGATTTTTCAGCTTCGGTTTGAGCATGGGATGATTCTTCCTATGTGGATGCAAAGGGTAGTGCAACATCTGTGGGACCCAATGGATGAAATCTCAACACCATCTGAAAGGGGCTATGGCCAGTTGAGCTATGTATGGCTCCATTATAACTATGTTGAACATAGGGAAGACTCTTATCCCATGTGCATGGATGCTTGGAATTGTACATGCATAAGATATGCATGATCATCATGTTTGTTGGCCCTCGACCAAGTTTTGGGGAAACTTTGGTCAGTTTTGGCCCACTTTTGGACTTCGACATGTTGGTCGAAGTAGGAGCGCCCAGGCAGAGCTGAGATCGCGGATCTCACCTATTTTGAGAGTTATGTGGAAATATTAAGGGGTCCTCTATGGTTTTGGTAACAGGTTTATGGGATGTCGGCCAATGGGTTTTCCCCATGTTTAGGTATTATTGTAAGATTTTGTAAAGTATAAATAAAGAGGAATGTATTGTAGAAGGAGTAGTTAAGTAGTTCTATGTGAAATAGTAGTTCTATGTGCGTCGAGGATTTGTGCTCGACTGTGATTTTGTAGACTGTGATTAGTGCTTGTGATGCTTAGTGTGGAGTGGGTTCTAAGTGTTGTGATAAGATATTTTGTCTTTGTGCATTTGACCTAGTTTTGGAAGGTAAATAAGGAGGATCTAGTGCTTAGTGCGCAGATCTCATGTCTGGTGTGAAGTTCGACTCTGTGTCTTAGTGCACAGGAGTGACTGGATGTAATATTTTGGTGATTAATAAAGAGGAGAAGCAGTTTTTGTACGTAGCCCCACCCTGGGGTGAACCATGTATATCTGGTGTCTCATGGTTTTATTTGTGCAGTGTTATTTTTGTTATGCATTTGCTTAGTGCTTGATTATGATTTGTAATGAATATATAGTTTGATTGTTTAAGTACTTTACTTAGGTTAAAGGGAAAATGATTGTTAGACTTAACTCACAGTGCTAAGTGCTAAGTGCTCAGGGTACATAATCACTTGTTATTATTGCGCTTATCTGTCTTTGATTATGCTATGCGATGTTAATGAGGTTAATAAACTAATGCATGCTCACTTCCTAAGCATTAACAAAATATTCTGTGAAGTTCTCTTATAACAGATTTGTGTCCCAGCCTGGTTACATACATCTGTGTCTTGTAACCCCCCCTACTTCTACCTCGGATGAGACTTTGCCTGCTTCGCAGGTGTTGCAAAAAGGGTTGGTAGTTGAGGTTTTGTTGGTGTGTTGTTAAGCGTTGAACCTTGGGTCTACACGTGTGCCAACAAATGGTTCTATTATCGAGACCTGAAACTTTGATTGATGGGAACTGAAGTAAAGAAAAGAAATTTATGTGCGTAGGTCTACTGCTAAAGTGTGTAGTACTCTACTTGACTAGCGAAGCTTTGTGCCAAGAAAGTAATTTGTTCTGAAGAAAAGAGGTAAGATTCTAAAACAGGTTATCTTTGTGCTTTGGTAAGAGAAAGATAAGTGAAAATTTTTGTTTTCAAAGCATGAATTTAAGTATGTTTAATAGATTTTGTCCTAGTCTTAAGGCTAGGGCACAGTTGAAAGAAAAATTTGATTTGAGTAAATTTAATGGAA
The DNA here is from genome assembly GCA_009831015.1 of Picea engelmannii. Lineage (NCBI taxonomy): Eukaryota > Viridiplantae > Streptophyta > Pinopsida > Pinales > Pinaceae > Picea > Picea engelmannii. The sequence continues at coordinate 869,503 of ML777754.1, read as the reverse complement.
ATTAAGAAAGATATCTTATTCCTATGCATAGAAAGAGTTTTTGGACTAATAAGTGGATGTAGGAACCTAGAAATATTTTTTGCATATTGCAGGTCCAACACTATGATCCTAGGGGAAGTGCACAGTACAGAAAAGATTGAGGAACATTTAAGGAAAAAAGAGGATTGACTTCGTTTTATAATTGCAGAAGGTTGGGACATCTTGCTAAGGAATGCCCTGGGGTAGGCCCTATTTGTCATTTTTGTAAGGTTGTTGATCATGAGGTTGAGGATTGTCCAAGGATTATTGCTAAACTTGAAGGGATGACCATAAGACAAAAAAATTATGAAAAGAGTCAAGAGACTAAGGGTATGTTAGAAAGTCATAAAGAGAAAAGGTCAGAGGAATTTCAGACTACGTTATTACAGTTGGAAGAAACGATGAATGTTCATAAAGATGTCAGTTTACTAGAAATCCTGAAAGCAAAATAGCGCATAAGTGCAAGAATAAAAGACTTCGACATAGACTGTATAGTCTTGGATGAAGAAACATAAGTGAATATTATGATAGAACAAACTTGGGAAGTTTTGGGAAAGCCTACCGTGGTACCTTGTTTAGGAAGGATAGGCTTGTTTAAGGGCAAGATGATAACTTTATGTGGAAGAGTAACTATTGTACCTATTATTGTTCGTGGAACATCGACTGAAGAAGAATTTGAAATCATTAAGTTTGTTGAGGATAACGCCCCTTTCCCACTTTTCTTAGGTAAAACTTGGATCGAGAAGGATCGGGTCAAAAGGAAAGAAGATGAAGAATATATAGAAAATAAAAAGAAAGAATTAAGGGATTTCATAGCTAGGAGAATAGACCAACTAAGAGAAGAACGAAAGGATAAGTCGAAGCAACAGAGAAAAGTAACAACGCGGGAGGGACAGAAAGCAAAAGAATTAGCTATCAAGGTTGAAAGAATGCAAGAAGGCTTGAACTACCTATCTATCCAAGAGAGAAGTGTGCCCACTCAGGAAGTGTTAAGAAAAGGGATATTAAATTTAGAATATTTGAGGGCACCTCAACAGTACAAATCCATTAAGCTAGGGGAAGATAAGAATAAAAATCGAAAGAGGGTTTCAAAAATAGTTAAAGAGACTCAGATAATAGGAAAGAAGGCAAGGAAGCTCAATAAAAAGAAGGCTAAGTTGGAAAATCTACAAGAAGTTACAAAACCAGATGGAATACTTCGTAGACCGGAACCTTGCAGGAGGTAGGTTCACAGGGTTTGAACCTCACTGGAACAGCAGGTCCGCGCAGATTTGGACTTCGCCTTGGCGAAGTCATATAACCGTTGGAGGCATCCTGACCATTAGAATGACGCTCCAGAATGGTTAGGAAATGCATTTATGGGTTTATGGACTGCTTTGGGACATTGATACCGCGCCATAACAGCTAGATTTACATTAATGGAAGCATTTAACTCTAGTTCCTATCCATTGGAAGATCCATCACGACCGCCCTGGTTATTTAACTCATCGACCATTGCACTGGGACCACTTTTTTCTACCTGTGATTGATTGAGGTAAGTCGAGAACTATCCAAGTGTTGAACTGAGTTGCCTATCATTATCTAAAAGTATATCTCGCATGTTTGTTTGTCTATCCATTGTCTGTTAAAAGATAGAATGTCGGGCGAACCCAACGATCTTGAGAAGTCTATCGAGTAAGTTCTTAGGAAACTCATGGCCGAAGGACCTATATCCGAAGGTATTCAAGCATCGTCGACTAGGGGAATGCAGGCTTCCCCTTCGACCAGACGTCGTTCCACGCGCATCAACCCCGTAACTGAACAGAGAAGTAAGCATCGCGATGATCTAGATAACGCAAAGCAGATCCCATCGATCTTGCCTAAGTATATTCAACCTATGGTTGATGTTGTTAACTGAGACAGTATCCCTCGCGATTTCGAGTACTCTGTGTTCACTGCGTACATTCCGAAATGAATTCACATAGTAGGGAGTCAGTTAGGGTAGATCTAGTTTTTGAAGCAAAGTGACTTCAACTTAGGAGACTGAAAGAACTATGGCATGTTAGCTCCTCACCGTTACTTAATGAGGACAACAAGAAAGAAACCTTGCCTCATCCCGTAGCCATGGATCAAGGGGTTGGTGCAATCAACCGTATTGAACGTAATGAAGATTCCCCATTTTGGTCGCCACCAAGAGGTTAACGCTTGTGTTAAAATCCTTCTGTCATGCTATCATGGCGGATATCTATGGCTCTACAGAATAATTACTATGGATACTGCATTGATCCACCGGATCACAGGTTTAAGCTTGAAGGGTCCTGACCCACATCAGTTCTATCCAGGGAAAACCTTAGACCGCTCTTTAGCATAGTGCATCAAAGAATCCTATGGAGAGGTAGAAAAGGGGAAGTGAGGTTACAAGGTAGCCTCCATATAGGATGGCACAGTGCACCTTTCTTGTCAACTCTTAGCTAGACAGCTAGGGAGAAAGAACCTCCCCACACAGGTCACCGGGTTCGTGGTGGACCTCACAGGAAAGTGTGTGGAGGGCATGCAGATGAACTGGGCGAACTACCTCATCAATGATCTAGAAAAGGATTTTCGCAAAGCCCAGGACTTAGGATATGAGTTCCACTATAGTTGGTTGATCATCTTCATCGTATTTGTGGCTTGACAAATGCCTGAAGGAGCTACTTTCCCAAAGATTGAACCTATGGAGCCCCAGGCCGAGAAGTGGCAGTATAATGTTGGGTTTCACAGATATTGTCAGCAGTTGAAAGTCTCCATTAAATCATTCCCTCGCATGACACCGCATACCTTGCATCCGTACCAACCCATAGCGAAGTTTCACGCTGATCCCCACTTCATTTACATCACTGTGTGAAGAGATGAGCACCAGGAAAGTTTACAGTCATATTATAAGCTCACAGATGAAGATATGGAACATATTATAAAGGAATAGCCAAAGTGATTTCTTGTACCTATCGTCAATGCAGAGTTATCTTACACTGATACTATAGGAATCCCGATGGTCACACGAGTTGAACATGTCAAACAGTCCAGTGGGACGAAGAAGCAGAGGGAACACAAAAAGTAGGTTCAAGTCCAGGACATAGAGAGTGATGAAGAGGAAGAAGAGGAAACCCTTGGAGATAACGGGTTTGGCTCACCAGGAGGAGGAGAAAACGAAGCAGGAGGATGGGGAGGAGGAGAAGATGAAAAAGAAGCATAGGAAGACAAGGAGAAGGCAACAGAATCCTTGCAAAAGGAGAAAGACAAAGTCCTAGTACAGTTATGAGCAGTGCAGGACAGTGTAGCTGCCTATGAAAGCAAGAAAGCAGAGCTTCAGGCGAAGCTTCAGGAGGAAAAGAGAGTTGGCGAAGCCCAACTACAGAAAGAAAAATATCAGTTGCTCACAGAGCAGGCCGTGGTCAAATAATCAGTAAGCACAGTGTGTCGCCATGTTCCAGGCTTGGTACAGGAGGAGCAAGAGCCTGTCGAAGCTCAAGTAGCGAAGCTCGCAGAGACCCTCCAACAGTTTCAGACTAGGATAACTGAACTGGAGGCTTGAAAAATGTCGAGCACCCCATAGGAGGTGCATGACCATAGGGAGGCATCTGCCAAAAACACAGTACCAAGTATAAAATCCCTCGCCTCGACATGTAAACAATTGAGTGACAAAAGCGCCCAGACGTATGAACGCCTTACTGAGGATCCAGAGTTAAAGAAGCTAGAATCTCAATTACAAGAGGCATAGTAGAAATAATTTTCATTGTAGGCATAGATGAAGCTTCTCACAGCAGTGGAAAGAATGAAGAGATCCCAGGAGCAGCGCACAGTATAGCAATAGATCACTTCCCTTCAGGGTAAGGTGATGGAAGTAACATAGAATTTACAACCTGTGCAGGAAAAATCTTGTAAGGCATTCGAGGAGATGGATAGCCAGGGTTCACAATTAGATCAAGTAGTTGTAGCATTATTACAAAGCCTGGAAGGGCCTATTAAAGAGCAGATAGTTCAAGAGCTTGTTGAGTAGGAGGCTCAGGCGAGGCAGCAAGTTGAAGTAGCTCGAGTTAAGCTCAAGGATTTTGAAGCAGCATTGTTTGGACCTGAGTGACTCAGGACGATTCACAGTTGAGTGTTGGGGGAATTTTGGCCCTCAACCAAGTTTCGAGGAAACTTTGGTCAGTCTTGGCCCACCTTTGGACTTCGACACTTTGGTTGAAGTAGGAGCGCCCAGGAGGAGCTGAGATCGTGGATCTCACCTACTTTGAGGGTTATGTGGACCCAGTAAGGGGTCCTCTAGGGTTTTTGTAATGGGTTTATGGGATGTCGGCCCATGGGTTTTCCCCATGTTTAGGCCTTATTGTAAGATTTTGTAAAGTATAAATAAAGAGGAATGTATTGTAGAAGGAGTAGTTAAGTAGTTTTATGTGAAACAGTATTTCTATGTGTGTCGAGGCTTTGTGCTCAGCTGTGATTTCGTAGATTATGGTTAGTGCTTTTGATTCCCAGTGTGGAGTGGGTGCTAAGTGTTGTGATAAGAGATTTTAGCTATGTGCATTTGACCTAGTTTTGGAAGGTAAAGAAGGAGGATTTAGTGCTTAGTGTGCAGATCTCTTGTCTGGTGCGAAGTTCGACTCTGTGGTTTAGTGCACAGGAGTGACTGGATGTAATATTTTTGCAAATAATAAAGAGGTGAAGTGGTTTGTGGATGTAGCCCCACCCTAGGGTGAACCATGTATATCTGGTGTCTCATGGTTTTCTTTGTGTAGTGTTATTTTTGTTATGCATTTGCTTAGTGATTGATTATGATATGTAATGAATATATAGTTTGATTGTTTAAGCACTTTACTTAGGTTAAAGGGTAAATGAATGCTAGACTTAACTCACAGTGCTAAGTGCTAAGAGCTCAAGGTACATAATCACTTGTTATTACTGCGCTTATATGTCTTTGATTATGCTCTGCGATGTTAATGAGATTAATAAACTAATGCATGCTCACTTCCTAAGAATTAACAGAATATTTTGTGAAGTTATCTTATCACATATTCATGTCCCAGCCTGGTTAGAGACACCTGCATCCTGTAACCTCCATGCTTCTACCTCGAGTGAGACTTTGCCTGCTTTGCAGGTGTTGTCGAAAGGGTCATTATTCGGGGTTTTGTTGGTGCGTTGTTAAGCGTTGAACCCTGGGTCTACCCCTGTGCCAACAATGTTGACGACCTCGGTTTGGCCATCCATTTGGGTGGAAGGCAGTGAATTTTGTGAACTTGGTGTCCATTCATGACCAGAGGCTCGACCATAATGTGTTGAGGAACCGAGTGTCCTGATATGAGACGATGGTTTGTGGTATCCCAAAATGTACCCACACTCGTTCGAAGAAGAGCTTGGCAGTGGCCTCCATTGTGATGCTCTTCTTACAGGCGACCATAATCGCCATCTTGGAAAATCGATCAACAACCACAAAAACATAGTCATTTCCCTACTTAGTTGAAGGAAGGTCTGACATGTAATCCATCGAGATGGATTCCCAAGCCTGTCGGGAGTAGGCAGAGTGGTGTACATGCCTTGTTTCTTAATGGTCAGTTGGAAATGGCATAGGCCGTGTAGAACCTAATATAATTTCTTACATCATGTCGAAGTTTTAGCCAATAGAAATGTTGTTGTAGCATTGCCACTATATTTTCTACGCTGAAGTGTCCTGCCACCTTATTGTAGTGAGCTTCTCAAATCAGCTTCACTCGCTCACTTGATGGGACACATAGATGGACCAGATGTCACAACAACCCATCCTAAATATGGAAATCAATGGCAGTTGTGTTTGTGCCTAGCATATGGTAGGTAGTGGTGAATCCATGATCTCTCTCGTAGAGTTGGGGCCATCCAGAGGCCTCATGTCTACGGGAGTGTAGCATCGTGGTTAGTGTTGCAACTGGAGGTCAGTTGAGGCAGCCAGTGACGTTGTTGGTGCTCCCTATCTTATAATTAGTGTTGAGATGGAACTACTATAAATATGTGGACCACTTATGATGGTGGTCATTCTACAATTTTCCTTGTGTCTGCATGAACTGCAGAGACTTATGATTAGTGTGGATGATTCTCTCCTTCTTGAGAATGTAATCCCTCCACTAGCGGCAGGATTGTACAATGGAGTACATTTATTTGTCGTAAGTAGGGTACTTACAGATGGTATCTGATAGTGTCTCACTATGATAGGCCACAAGATGTCCATGTTGAGTGAGAATTATTCCCACAACATATTCTAAAACATCTGTATCAATCTCAAAGGATATTGTACACTGCGTAATGAGAGCATCGGGGCTAAGCACAAGCGTTGCTTCAAATCATTGAATGATTTCTATTGCACCTGGCCCCACAATAATTTTTCCTTACCACCACCTATGGTCACTTGGCGAAGGGCTCATGCAATGTGGGATAATCCCAACACAAACTTGCGATAGAAATTAGCAAGGCCTAAGAATATCTAAAGCTCAGTGACTGTGGTCGGGGCTGACCAGTTACGAATGACCTGGATCTTGGTTGGATAAACATGCACCCCATGCTCATCAACAATGCAGCCTAGTTATTGAACCCTGCTCATGCTGAAGGAGCATTTTTTCAAATTTTCATATAGCTTGTGTTGTCACAGAGTGTGCAGAACCTGTTGAACATGTTGTGAGTGTTCCTCCCAACTCTTGTTAAATATGAGGATGTCATCCAAATAAACCACCACAAAAGAATTGGTGAAATACCACAAGATATTTTCTATCATCCTCATAAATGTTATTGGGGCATTTGTCAAGCCAAAGGGCTTGTCGAGCCATTCAAAAAGACCTTCTTTGGACTTGATGGAATTCTTCCATACATTGGTTTTCTCTATTGGGACCTAGTGAGCTAGACTCCAGATCAATATTACTGAAGTATTTGGCCCCCTTGATCTAGTCAAGGAGATCGTCAATTCATGGAATTAGGTATTGGTTCCCAACTATGATTTTATTTAGGACCCAGTAATCAATGCAGATTCGCTAGGTCCTGTCTTTCTTTTGCTCAAGCATGATTAGGCTTCCACAAGGTGACGAGCTTGGTCAGATGTGCCCCGTAACATACCCAGCCACCCACAGGATGGGGCATGCTACGTTCAAGCCCGCCCTTGGACTTATTTCTCTTACAAATACCTTTAAAAATTTAAAGATGCATAAAAGAAAAGACTTTAACGACATGCACAGCAATATCCAGCAAGCATGCATAGTCTGGAGATTCAGTTAAATGATAATTAAATATACACAGTGGAAATACATTCATATACATCTAAATGATACCATAACAGAGAGCACTTATCTTTATGAAACATGACACCAACTAGCTGCAAACCAAGGACGTTCCACCCAACTGTAGACACTACTGTTCTAAATCTCAACAGAAACTCACGCCTGAGCTAGGGCTATGAATCCACAAGGACAGTTCCAGAGTGTTACTTGGATTCCCAAACCAGTCATCACCCAAGCTCTCACAGGATTCCCAGCCCTCACAACAATCCAAATACCCAGCTCTCTTCTACCCAACTTACACCACCTAAGAGAATGGAACTCCACCCTTCTCTACCACATAGTCCCTCAGGCAGTCCTTCTCCTTAATTCGGGATCTAGCACAACTGGTCCAGTTTATCGATGTTGAAACTCTCGAGACTCACACCTGTGAGCAATGTTGTACATAGGCCAACGCATCTCATACATGCGGGCCTCAAGTCATGGCTGGATCAATCCAGTGACCACTACATCCAACTATCCCGTGGCTAATTCTTCAGCAGTTTGGTTCCCTTTCCCAAGCCAAGACATGGATTATGGATGGATCAATGAATGGGTAAGTGGGTGCATGAAAGTGTGTGATGGATAGAATGGTGTGAATGCAAAAGTGAAGCAGAAAATGAGCCAATGACCAAACCCCCCATCAAACCAGAGGTGGGTTTAAGTAACTTCGTGGGGAAATCAAGAACCTCCTGGCCTCCCCCAAGAAGCTCAAGTAACCAATCCCCTCCCTTAGACAAAAAGGGGTAATTAGAATAGGAATAAACACTTAGCCCCTCAAGCCCCCTCTCTTGTGTAATAATAGCCCCCTATAACTATAATCCTTTTCCATCTAGCAGTCAGCGTGTATTTATTATTAATAATGATAAAAACATTACATGTCTTGGGCACACTAGCCTTTTAATAATTGTTTGGGCACTCTGGCCTCTCAACATTGTAACAATACATTATTTAAAATGGGGGTTCAAAACCTAGGGTGTTACATCCCCTCCCCCTTATTTTGGCACTGTCCTCATGGTGCATATACAAAAATAGAGATCAAAATCTCAAATTTATTCAAAAAGTTGCAGGTACTCTACCTGCATGGCATATTCATGCTCCCAGGTAACATCTTCAGGACCGTAGCAGGTCCACTAAACTTTTACCAGCTCTATAACTCGATTCCAGCGAACTTTGACTTTTATGTCCAATACCTGCACTGGTTGAACCTGAAAATCTCCCTCTATCTCTACCTGAATCAGATGCCAATCAATAACATGGTTAGGATCATGTACATATTTATTTAGTAAAGAGACATGAAATACATTATGCACATTCATGGAATCATGCAATGCAAGCATGTATGCAGCTGGCCCTATTCTATCCAATATTTCAAATGGACCACATAATCTGGATGCCAGCTTCGTAGAACTATCCAATTTCAAAGAACTTTTCTTGGGCTTCACTTTCAAAAGTACATGCTCCCCTACTTTAAACTCTCTAGCTGCCCTGTTCTTGTCTTCATAAACTTTCTATCTATCCTGAGTTGCCTTTAAATTATGCTTGATCTTAACCACCTGGTCTTCCATGTCCTTGAGCGACTCTGGCCCAAGTACCACTTTATCTGTTGGGTTGTCCCAACTTACTGGAGTATCACATTTCCTACTATACAAGGATTCAAATGGGATCATTCTCAATGAAGCTTGATACCCATTATTATATGCAAACTCAACCAAGTGTAAGTAATCTTCCCACTTAGATGGCTTATCCATCACATACATTCTTAGCATGTCTTCAATTATTCGATTGACTCTCTCTATTTTCCCATCTGTCTGGGGATGATATGTTGTGATAAAGTTTATATTTGTTCCAAATCCTTTAAACAATCCCCTCCCTAAATTGGAGGTAAACTTTGTATCTCTGTCCGAGACAATTGTCGTAGGTATCCCATGCAACCTAGCAATTTCCTTCATGAAAATTTCTGCAATATTAGTCGATATATGCGTTTTCTTCACAGGCACAAAATGAGCATTCTTTGTTAATTTGTCAACCACCACCATGATTGAATCATGTTGCTTATTTGTTCTGGGTAATCCTGTGATGAAATCCATGGTGATCACTTCCCATTTCTTCTCTGGAATTGGCAAGGACTAAAGCAAACTCGTTGGGTGCCTATGCTTTACCTTCTGAAATTTAATACATTGAGCGATGTAATGAGAAAAATCCTTCTTCATTCCCAGCCAAAAGAACTGGCTTCTTACTACTGTAATTTTTTTCTGGTAACCGAGACGTCCATCATAAGGAACATCATGCATTTCCTTCAGTACCAAATTCCTCATTTCTCCAGAACTAGGAACATACATTATGTTTTTATGCATGAGTAATCTGTCTTCCTTTATCTTATACTCCTTTATTTTCGGCTGTACATCTCCTTGCTGTAAATTTTCCTTTACCTGTAGGTAATGTTGGTCTGTAACAAGACCATCTAAAATTTTGCTCTTCAATTCTGATTGATGCATACTGACAGTAGTAGCATGCATGAAATGCACTCTTCTACTAAGTGCATCGACAAATTTATTCTCCTTTCCCTTGATATGCTTGATATCGAATTCATATTCACTTAGAAATTCCATCCGTCTTGTTTGCCTGGCATTCAAGGTCGGTTGTTCAAAAATATACTTTAGGCCAATGTGTTATGTCCTTAATTCGAATTTCTTCCACATGAGATAATGCCTCCACATCCTCAAGGCGTGAACAATGGCAGCAAGTTCCAAGTCATGGGTGGCATAGTTCCTCTCATGTTCCTTAAGCTTTCTAGACTCATATCCAATGACATGTCCATTTTGCATGAGGAATCCTCCAAGTCCTTCCTTACACACATCTATACATACCATAAAACTTTCATTTGGGTCAGCAATATTTAACACAAGTGCACTAGTAAGTAATTCCTTCAACAAATTAAAATTATTTTCACACTTGAGTGTCCATTCAAATTTAGTTCCCTTATTTTGCAAAGAAGTGATGGGATGAGAAATCTTAGAGAACCCCACTATTAACCTTCTGTAGTAGCCAGCTAATCCCATAAAATATCTTACATCTGACACATTTCTGAGTGTTGGCCATCCTCTAACGGCTTCGATCTTCTCTGGATCTACTGCTATGCCCTACTCTAAAATAATGTGTCCCAAGTAATGGATCTACTTTTGATAAAAAGAACACTTACTCAACTTGGAATACAACTAATGTTCTCTCGGTACTTGCAACACCAGTATTAAGTGATGTTCATGCTCCTCTTTAGACTTAGAATATATAAGTATGTCATCTAGGAATACTATGACAAACTTATCCAATAATTTTTGAATATGCCATTCATTAAGCACATGAATACAGTTGGTGCATTGGTCAGTCCAAAAGGCACCACTACAAATTCATAATGCCCATACCTGGTCCTAAAGGTTGCCTTATGAATGTCTTCTTCCTTGATTCTTACCTGATGGTATCCTGCCCTCAAGTCAATCTTTGAGAATATCTTTGCTCCTCTTTGTTGATCAAAGAGGTCATCAATTCGGGGTAGAGGATACTTGTTCTTTATAGTGTACTTGTTCAGCTGTCAGAAGTCAATACATAGCCTCAAGGTTCCATCCTTCTTTTTGACAACAATTACTGGTGCTCCCCAAGGTGAAACACTTGGACGTATGTACCCTTTCTTCAACAATTCTTCCAACTGCATTTGTAATTCTTTTAACTCTGGTGTGCTCATTCTGTAAGGTGTTTTTGACACCAGGGAAGCTCCTGGCACTAGATCAATTGAGAAATCTATCTCCCTTCTTGGTGGCAATCTGGGTATTTCTTGGAATACCTCCTCAAATTCTTGTAGAACTGAGAAATATTCAAGACTTGGCCATTTTGTATTATCCAACTCTTCCACATGAGCTGCATACAATTGAAATCCTTTCCTAAAACATATTTTTAGTTGTAAGGCTGAAATCTCCCTTATAGAGATGGGTCTTGGAACTCCTTTCACAATGCTTTGTTTTCCATTTCTATCAAGACATGTAAATGTATTATTATGACAATCTAGGACAACATGATGATTTTCCAACCAATCCATTCCAATCAGAATATCATAAGACCCCAATGGTATGATATTTAGATCAATACAAGTATTCATGCCATTAAGACTTATGGAACAACTTCTGACCATATCATGGATTCTTCTTTTGGTCCCAGTGGCTAACTGAACCAAGCTTATTTTTCCAAGTTTACTTTTCTTCAAATGTAATCTATCCACTATCTTAGGGTCAATGTAGCAATGACTTGCTCCTAAATCAATCAAAATAGCAATAGGTTGATTTATGATCTTACCTTCCACCTCGATCATATTGGACTAGTACTCTCCTTGTCGATCATCTAAAGTTAAATATATTCTTCCCATATATTCAATTGTTGTAGCCCCTTTGATGTGTTGGAAATACTAAAACAACTGAGAGGGGGGGTGAATCAGTTGTTTATGAGCTTAAACAATTTTATACCTTTTAAAATATTATTAATCTTCCTTCAAGGTGATCATCAACAACATGCAGCATATGTACAGTAAAAGTAAAAACCATCAGTCACACATAAAGTACACACAGAGACAGATTTTCACAAGGAAACCCATAAAGGGATAAAACCTCTTCTTCTTCGAAATGATAGGCAGTCTTTTGCAGTTCTGTACATCATTTATAATTGAGCACCAACTCAATGTGAGGCTGCTACCTCTGTTTTACAAGCTGCAACTTGTTTGAGAGCTCCAACTCTCTGGTTTCTCTAGCACCCACTAGAAGGAAGCACCAACTCCCTGAGTATTCCAGCACCAACTGGATGGAAGCACCAACTTCCTTAATGTTCCAGCACCAACTGAATGGAAGCCCCAACTTCCAGTTACACGGGCTCCAACCTGTATAACAGAGAACACTTGTTCTCCCTAGCACCACCCTGCCACCCTGGTTTCTCTGGTTGCAACCAGATGGAAGCAACAACTCCCTGTGTTCAAGCACCCACTTGAACCTCTGAGGACAACAGTCCTCCCGAGAACCTCCCAACCTCCCTAGAAAATTAAAGGATGAATACACATACAATTTATGCTGATAAATCACTTCTTACCATTCTTTTTCTGTTCTGTAATTCTTCTCTTTCTCTGTCCATCCAGCAAGTCTCCTCTGCATCACATTGTTCTGTCATTCTTCTCTTCTTCTGCTTGCTCTATCGTTCTGCTCTGCTTCTACTCTGCTCTATCATTTTGCTCTGCTGCTATCATTCTACTCTGCATTTCATCTCATTCTGTACCTCATCTCAAATGTCACACCACGCATCTCTTCCTTACTAACTCATTCTTTTTCCCTCCAGAACAGCATAACCAACACAGTCTGTTTCATCTCCTTTTATACGCGCGGGGACAACGTTTCAACTTCCCAACTCCTTGGGCAAACTGACGACAATTGTCCAGCCAACTGAAACGCCAAACGATCGACAACTAATTTGCAATCATGAGTTTTACTAACAGATTTGTAACTGAAAGTGTTAAGTGAGCGTGGAAGAACAGTAACCCTCCGATCACATTCAAACCTTATCCGCACCGTTGTATAATCTTCATTGTTCTTGCCTTTTAAATCGGGTTTCGGCATTCTTCATATTCACTGTTCTTTTCACTTATAAATCCCGATACACAAAATTCCATATATCGGTCAAATCAACGATCCAGGTGCAATCTTGACTCAACGGCTACGATTGTGTCGCGATATCGCATATCGCGATCTCGGCATTGTTGCAATGTGTTCTTGTCTCCTTGATATCACGATTCACGAAACTCCGATGTGGAGTATGATCAACGGTCCAGGTGCGATCTTGACTCAACAGTTGCGATTGAATCGCAATATCGTGTTTCGCGATTTCAGAAGTCTCGTTGTATTTGTTCACTTTCCATTCCATGTTGTGATCCCCAAAACTCCGACACGATCTAGAATCATCGGTCTAGATCATAGCCTGATCTGACAGCTCAGATTGCATCGCCATTTCGCATATCGTGAAATCGGCACTCCTCAGGTCAAGTGACTTTGTCACTTCAAAGTTCCGATCCCCGATGTCGATGCGCCTCTTTCCACGTGCTAGCTCTGTTGGATATAGGCCTTGGCCCATATGACCATCAACACATGACCTCAGTCAAACCTCTCATCGGGGTTTTAGAATTTTTGATGTCACCATGCACATGCCTACAGAATTCCCGATCCTCCGATCCCCGATTCTCCAATGAAGGAAATCAACGGTCCAGATCTCATTCTTGCTTTAGCGGCTGCGATCAAATCGTGAAATCGCATATCGTGATTTCGGGGTTTTCGTTGTCAAGTGTATTGGACATTTGAAAGTCCCGATCCTCGATTCTCCGATGAAGCCTTATGTCGAGCTTCTCCCGGTGGCAACCGATCATTGTCACGCTTATTTCCCTCGCAGCTTCTGCAGATCTAACGGCTGACGGGTGTCTGTTTTCGATCTGACGGCTCAGATCCTCTCTCCGACAAGGGCTGTAAACTACGGTCCAGATTCATTTTGGTTCCAACGGTTATGATTCAATCGTGATCTTGTTGCAACGGGATTCCTATCTGATACAAACTTGCCATCAATGACAACCATTCACTATCTGTTCAATATGTGCCAACAATCTCCCCCTTTGGCATTGATGGCAACACAAGCAGCCATATGTTTTCGAACTCGACTACTCGACTCTGCTCTGTATTCAGAATCGACTCTTCTCTCGAACTCCTCTGCATTCGGACTCGACTCTCCTCTGCATTCAGCCATTCAGACTCAACCTTGTTCCCGAAACATTTCGAACTCGACTCCTTTCTCCCCCTTTGACATCAATGTCAAAGAAGAAACATTCTTCCACTGATCTTGTTGCAAAACATACTCCCCCTGTCGTCTATAAGTAGCTTAGGAATACATCAGATATTCAATAAGCACTCCCCCTGACCAGGTGCACATATTAGACACAAGAGATTATAACTCCCAGCTTTTGACGAAGATATCCAAAAGGAGTTTCTGCTAATGGTTTAGTAAAGATATCAGCAATCTATTCTGTAGAAGGTATATAATTCAGCTGAACAATTCTGTTTGTAACTTGTTCTCGGAGAAAATGATACTTGATTGGAATATGCTTAGTCTTGGAATGAAGAACAGTATTCTTGGAGACACGTATAGCACTGGTGTTATCACAATGAATTGGGATAGGATCAGTGTAAGTTACCTTCAAATCTGCAAGAGTTTGTATCATCCATAAGATCTGTGTGCAGCAAGTAGCAGCAGCAATGTATTCTTCCTCTGTAGTGGATAATGAGATGGATCCCTGCTTTTTGCTAATCCATGCAACTAATGAGTCACCTAGAAAGAATGCTCCTCCACTGGTGCTTTTTCTCTCATCAACACAGTTTGCCCAGTCAGCATCTGAATAAGCAATTAACTGGAAATTCTGATTTCTAGGATACCACAGTCCATATGTCATTGTTCCCTTCAAGTATTTAAATATTCTCTTCATAGCGGCCAAATGACTTTGTTTAGGAGTAGACCGAAAACGACCTACCATTCCAACAGCTTGCATTATATCAGGACGGGATACTGTGATGTACAGAAGACTGCCTATCATTGAACGATATGTCCTTTGATCAACATCAGGTGAGATATCATCTTTGTTCAGCTTGCAACCAACCACCATAGGTGTGCTGACTGTAGAAGAATCTTCCATCTGAAATTTCTTCAATATCTCTTTCAAATAATTTTCTTGAGAAATAAAAATTCCTGTAGAGCTTTGTTTTACTTGTAAGCCAAGAAAATATGACAGTTCTCCTATCATAGACATTTCAAATTCTGTTTGCATAGAGTTAGCAAACCACTGAACAGATGATTCATTAGTACAGCCAAAGATAATATCATCTACATAAACCAAAACAACTAGTGAATTATCACCTTCAGATTTAATGTAAAGGTTACTATCAACAGTACCTTTCTTGAACCCTTTTTCTTGTAGAAATTTTTCCAGTCTATAATACCAAGCTCGTGGTGCTTGTTTTAGTCCATATAAGGCCTTCTTCAGCTTACAAACATAATTAGGGTTGTCT
>ML777754.1:806844-850746 GCA_009831015.1 Picea engelmannii | reverse complement strand
TGGCACCTTTTACTTTCTCATTTCCTTCATAACTGTTAACAAGTTTATCCCACATTGCTTTGGCAGTATCAAGATGCATCACCTTTACAAACTCAGCTTCAGCAAGCCCATTCAAGATAGCATTCATCCCCTTAGCATTAAATCTAAACTCTAACTTATCATCCTTGTTAGCTAGCACAATAGGTTTTGTATATCCAGTCTCTACTACATCCCAAACATCAGCACCCAAGGCCATTAAATATGTTCTCATTCTAATCTTCCATAAGGAAAAATTTGTTCCATCAAATAGAGGGGGCTTAGAGGTTGAAGTCCCTTCATGACTTGTCATGTTTAAGCTTACAGATCTACCTTTAAATAAAAGGAACTCGCTCTGATACCAATTGCTGGAAATACTAAAACAACTGAGAGGGGGGGTGAATCAGTTGTTTATGAGCTTAAACAATTTTATACCTTTTAAAATATTATTAATCTTCCTTCAAGGTGATCATCAACAACATGCAGCATATGTACAGTAAAAGTAAAAACCATCAGTCACACATAAAGTACACACAGAGACAAAATTTCACGAGGAAACCCATAAAGGGAGAAAACCTCTTCTTCTTCGAAATGATAGGCAGTCTTTTGCAGTTCTGTACATCATTTATAATTGAGCACCAACTCAATGTGAGGTTGCTACCTCTGTTTTACAAGCTGCAACTTGTTTGAGAGCTCCAACTCTTTGGTTTCTCTAGCACCCACTAGAAGGAAGCACCAACTCCCTGAGTATTCCAGCACCAACTGGATGGAAGCACCAACTTTCTGAATGTTCCAGCACCAACTAGATGGAAGCCCCAACTTCCAGTTACACAGGATCCAACCTGTATAACAGAGAACACTTGTTCTCCCTAGCACCACCCTGCCACCCTGGTTTCTCTGGATGCAACCAGATGGAAGCAACAACTCCCTGTGTTCAAGCACCCACTTGAACCTCTGAGGACAACAGTCCTCCCGAGCACATCCCAACCTCCCTAGAAAATTAAAGGATGAAAACACATACAATTTATGTTGATAAATCACTTCTTACCATTCTTTTTATGTTCTGTAATTCTTCTCTTTCTCTGTCCATCCAGCAAGTCTCCTCTGCATCACATTGTTCTGTCATTCTACTCTTCTTCTTCTTTCTATATTGTTCTGCTCTGCTCTATCGTTCTTCTCTGCTGCTATCATTCTGCTCTGCATTTCATCTCATTCTGTACCTCATCTCAAATGTCACACCACGCATCTCTTTCTTACTGTCTCATTCTTTTTCCCTCCAGAACAGCATAACCGACACAGTCTGTTTCGTCTCCTTTTATACGCGCAGGGACAACGTTTCAACTTCCCAACTCCTTGGGCAAACTGACGACAATTGTCCAGCCAACCGAAACGCCAAACGATCGAAAACTAATTTGCAATCATGAGTTTTACTAACAGATTTGTAACTAAAAGTGTTAAGTGAGCGTGGAAGAAAAGTAACCCTCCAATCACATTCAAACCTTATCTTCACTGTTGGATAATCTTCATTGTTCTTTCCTTTTAAATCGGGTTTCTACATTCTTCATATTCACTGTTCTTTTCACTTATAAATCCCGATACACAAAATTCCATATATCAGTCAAATCAACGATTCAGGTGCAATCTTGACTCAATGGCTACGATTGTGTCGCAATATCACATATCGTGATCTCAGCATTGTTGCAGTGTGTTCTTGTCTCCTTGATATCGCGATTCACGAAACTCCGATGTGGAGTATGATCAACGGTCCAGGTGTGATCTTGACTCAACAGTTGCGATTGAATCGCAATATCGCGTTTCGCGATTTCGGAAGTCTCGTTGTATTTGTTCACTTTCCATTCCATGTTGTGATCCCCGAAACTCCGACACGATCTAGAATCATCGGTCTAGATCATAGCCTGATCTGACGGCTCAGATTGCATCGCCATTTCGCATATCGTGAAATCGGCACTCCTGAGGTCAAGTGACTTTGTCACTTCAAAGTTCTGATTCCCGATGTCGATGCGCCTCTTTCCACGCGCTAGCTTTGCTGGCTATAGGCCTTGGCCCATATGACCATAAACACATGACCTCGGTCAAACCTCTCGTCGGGGTTTTGGCATTTTCGATGTCACCATGCACATGCCTACAGAATTCTCGATCCTCGGATCCCCGATTCTCCGATGAAGGAAATCAATGGTCCATATCTCATTCTTGCTTTAGCGGCTGCAATCAAATCGTGAAATCACATATCGCGATTTCAGGGTTTTCGTTGTCAAGTGTATTGGACATTTCAAATTCCCGATCCCCGATTCTCCGATGAAGCCTTCTGTCTAGCTTCTCCCGGTGGTGCCCGATCGTTGTCACGCTTATCTCCCTCGCATCTTCTGCAGATCTGACGACTGACGGGTGTCTATTTCCGATCTGATGGCTCAGATCCTCTCTCCGACAAGGGCTGTAAACTACAGTCCAGATTCATTTTGGTTCCAACTGTTATGATTCAATCGTGATCTTGTTGCAACGGGATTCCTGTCTGATACAAACTTGCCATCAATGACAACCATTCGCTGTCTGTTCAATATGTGCCAACAGGATGTTGTGCACAATCTTCACTATCTCCTTTCTGTGTGGGAAATCTGTGTACAGGTGGTATTTCTTTCATCCCTAGCATTGGATTGGTGGTCTTCCCCTTTTTCCCAAGGAATCTTCTTTCTTGAAATCCCCCTTAGCATACTAATCTTAATGATTTCTATTAGTCTCATTCTTATTGAAGGGAGGTTTGAATCCTTTCCTCCTCTGATCGGACTTCTCATTTTTCTTGTCCTTCCAAGATTTCTGCAAGGATTCTATTTCCTGGCCTTGCTCATACAGGTATTTATCCTTCCTGATAGCTTCAGTCAAGGTCTTGGGTTCATCATATTTGATATTTTCCTAATAAAAGGTTGGCAGTCCACTCAGAAATATCTGTATTTTTACTTTCTCATCACCAATGAACCTGACATGCTTTGACAATCCCAAGAACTTCTTCTCTTATTCTGCCATATTCATGCTTCCCAATCTGAGTTCAAAGAACTCCTGCATTTTTTTGTCATAGAAATGCTCTGAGAGGTACTCCTTCTGGAAGTACTTATTGAACTATTTCCAAGTGATCCCACTTTCATTAATGTGCTCCACTTGCTTCAATTGGTCCCACCACATTGCATCTTTCCCGTGTAAATGGTAGGTGGCAATCCTGGCTTCCAGGTTTGATGAATAGTTATGAAACTGAAAATATCTCCTGAGCCCAAGCAACCATGCTTCGGCATCATCTTCCCTTTCTCTTTCACCATGGAAGGAAGGTGGCTTGATATTCCTCATCTCTCCTTGCAAACTATCTATCTCTTGTTTCCTTATTTGGTGTCTAACAGGAGACACCTCTGGACTGCTTACGAGATCTTCCAATGCATAAAATTTCTTTCTGAGTAAGGAGGTGAGTGGTGTCCATGAGCTTTGCTAGCACTTCTAGAATAACTAGCTCTTCCACGATCAATCCTTCTTTCATTGAACCTGTCTTCTTCCTCTTGTCTTGAGTTTGATCCCTTCTTCGTTTCTCTCTGCAACTGATTTAAGCTCTACAACACTCGAGCATTTATCTAACTTTTCTCTCTCATCGGTCTCTTGTTGTCTACTTTGTAGATCTGTACTTCCATCTTCGGGATTCTTACTGTTTCTATTAATGTTTCTTGCTCTCCTTTTCCCTTGCATCCATTGGACTCTATCTCTGCATTACCAACTCTGGTATTCTGTCCTTCGGCCTCCTTATCATCACTGGAGGCTCCCTCACCTTCTTCCATTTCCTCAATACACATCCTGATCTAATGTGCTTAAGCCTCTTAATTCTGTAAAATGTGCAAGCGACCATTTTGTTATAATTATGCATATGATAAAAAAAATTGCCAAACCATGATACATGTCTCTTTCTTCTTTTTTTTTGTTCATGGAGATTATATCCCTATTCTTTGAAAACAACAGTGTCCTGTTATCCTTGGCCAACACAGAATATCATCCTGCATAGGCGCTTCCTTCAAACCACCTTCCCAGGTTACCATGACTAGAAACCGCGGCTAAATCCTTCCTTAGCACCTTTTTGTCTCAAAGACAACCAATTCGGCCCTTATCCCTCCTTCCCTTGGCTCTCAATCTGCATATGACCATGGCCAAGACTGCACTTAGCTGAAAAAGTGCTATTCTAGAGCTTTAGGATTTCGAAACTTTCAGCCAGGACTGGATCAACAGTCTTCATCCTCTTTCAATATCAACGATCGAGATCCACTTCGGGACTCTGCGCTTCAGGGGTCTCAATTTTCCCCACTTTCTTCCTCCCGGAACGCTTTTACCCAGAGTTCATGATCTGCCGATGGGTGTCCTCCCACAAATTAGTGGTTGTGAATCACTTTGGCTCTTCGGGCTTCAGAAGTTTCAAAATTTCCTCCTTCACTTTCTTCTGGAGTGCTTTCACCTGAAGTCGACAATCCTTCGACGTGTGTCTTCTAGAATCAACAGTCGATATGTACTCTGGCCTTCGAGCCTTCGGGAGTTTTTGACCCAATGCAACCAGTCACATATTTCCCCTCTGGAGTGCCCAGTCTTCAGACTGCATGATTTGTCGCCACCTGGTGAAATACTAGAAGTAGACACGTGGCCCAATCAAGTGGGTGACACGTATCACATTCTATCTGACCTTTCAATACTCCAAATTCTCAAAACTTATTGACACATGGCACACATTCCATGTGTTCACGTCATCCCAGGTGACGTCCGTAAGCCACGTCAGTTCGAAAATTCTGGGGTCCACATCACCTCCTGGTGACATCATCGTGCCCCATCACTTCGGCTCTTTGGGCTTTAGGACTTTAGGAGTTTCCATGCCAGCACACTTCCAGTTCTCCCGAACTTTGCATTCACAAACTGGCCAATCTATCACCATGTGTCCTCCTGGATTGGACGAATAAGATTCACTTTGGGTCTTCACCCGAAATCCACGGATCTGCACCGCATGTCCTCCTTAATCTGACGGCTATGATTTCTTCGGGTCTCTG
Source organism: Picea engelmannii (assembly GCA_009831015.1). NCBI lineage: Eukaryota > Viridiplantae > Streptophyta > Pinopsida > Pinales > Pinaceae > Picea > Picea engelmannii. Next base: position 845,656 of record ML777754.1, on the reverse strand, counting down.
GACTTCAGAAATCTCAAATTTCAAAACTTATCTGGCCCCACTGGATTTTATAAAAAGCCATGGATCTGGAGATGCGTGGCTCTCATCATATCAATGGTTGATATCCTCTCAGATGATTGGACAGACAATATTTACTTCGGCTCTCCGGGCTTCAAGAGTTTCAACTCTCAACTTATCCTCGCTCGCTCTTTCCCGAAGTGCTTTCACCCAGAGCACACGATATGTTGACGCGTGTCCTCCTATGGATCGATGGTCCCTGGCTACTTCGGTTATTCAGAGTTTCGATGTTCGAGCTCTAACCTATCACATCACTGCATGCCTTTCAATTTGCAGTGGCATGTATCGGCGGTTTGGAGTAACCCTCTTTTCACCCCGCAATTCTCATGATGTTTACATGTAACCCCTTTGGGAAACCGTGGTTTGGATTGTGGGACCGCCTTGGGAAATTATCTCTCATGCAACTTGGTTCCCCACAATGCCTCATGTATGTTGATCTCTCTCTCCCATGGGATCCGATGGTTGTGACCTTAATCCTTTCTTCCTTTTCATCGGACGACCCTTGTGTGCTTGTCCTCCGATCCAACGATCTCGGATCTCTCATAATCCTACAGTGGAGATTGCTCGCGAATTCGAAGGGGACAGTCACAATCCTTCAAACCCCTTACACGGGTATTTGATGTTCTATCTCTCGTGTAGGTTCTGCAATGTCATTCCTCCTGAGCTTTTCAACTCCACGGTCAAAGTTCAATCTCGACCTCGAGACTCTAACCAACAAACCTGGCCCATACTGGCCTGGTGTTTCAACCAGAAGCTCTAATACCAAATTGTAACATACCCAACCACCCACAGGTCAGGGCATGCTACCTTCAAACCAACCCTTGGACTTCTTTCTCTTACAAATACCTTTAAAAATTTAAGGATGCATAAAAGAAAATACTTTAATGACATGCACAACAATATCCAGCAAGCATGCATAATCTAAAGATTTAGTTAAACGATAATTAAATATACACAGTGGAAATACATTCATATACATGTAAATGATACCATAACAGAGAGCACTTATCTTTATGAAATATGACACCAACTGGCTGCATACCAAGGATGTTCCACTCAACCGTAGACACTATTGTTCTAAATCTCAACAGCAGTGTCACCCCCGAGCCAGGGATATGAATCCACAAGGATGGTTCCAGAGTGTTACTTGGCTTCCCAAACCAGTTAGCACCCAAGCTCTCACAGGCTTCCCAACGCTCACAGCAATCCAAGTACACAGCTCTCTTCTACCCAGATTTCACCATCCAAGAGAACAGACCTCCACCCTTCTCTTCCACACAGTCCCTCAGGTAGTCCTTCTCCTTAATTCGAGCTCCAACGCAACTGGTCCAGAATCTTGGTGTTGGAACTCTCAGGACTCGCAGTTGTGAGCAACGTTGGACACAGGCCAATGCATCTCAAACATGAGGGCCTCAAGTCGCGGTTGGATCACTCCAGCGACCACTACATCCAACTATCTTGTGCCTAATTCTTTGGCAGTTTGGTTCCCTTTCCCAAGTCAAGACGCAGATGATGGATGGATCAATGAATGGGTAAGTGGGTGCATGAAAGTGTGTGAGGGATAGAATGGTGTGAATGCAGAAGTGAAGGAGAAAACGAGACAACGACCAACCCCCCCATCAGACCAGAGGCAGGTTTAAGTAACTTTGTGGGGAAATCAAGAACCTCTTGGCCTTCCCCAAGAAGCTCACATAATCGATCCCCTCCCTTAGACAAAAAAGGGTAATTAGAATAGGAATAATCACTTAGCCCCTCAAGCCCCCTCTCTTGTGGAATCATAGCCCCCTATAACTCTATTCCTTGTCCATCTAACAACCAGTCATGTATTTATTATTAATAATGATAAACATTACATGTCTTGGGCACACTGGCCTTTTAATAATTGTTTGGGCACGCTGGCCTCTCAGCATTGTAACAATACATTATTTAAAATGGGTGTTCAAAACCTGGGGTGTTACATGCCCCTTTTAGAGCATCTCTTGGATCTAGCACTTGATTTCTTTGTTTTCTAACAGAGAGAGGTGATAGACTAGCCCATTGGGTAGCGATGCATTGAGGGTCAGACCGATTGATTGCTTGACCTGACAGTGCATAGGTACCTCAGTGGGTGAGGAGAAGATGTCTTTGAATTCTTCCACGACCTTATCCACTTGCTTCTTCTACAAGGAGAGACCTGCAACGGAGGCCATGGATGTGGCCACAACCTTCTGCTCACTTTGAGCGTGAATCACAAAGAAGAAAAACTTATCGGTCTAAGAGATGACCTTCCTACATTGATTGGAAGAGATCAAGGAAATGAAAGTAGGTGGGACTACCTTGGGTATCCTATAAAAATTCAGGTCCAAAGTAATAATAACACTACGAGGCCTAGACTCATATAAGACATGAGGCTTCCATAAATAAGGTTGGCCCAAAAGAACATCACAAACTTCAAGGGGGGTGACATCACACAATACCTCATCTTTGAAGGGCTTGATGTCGTAGGGCAAGAAGCATTGTTGGTTGATGCAAAGATCGCTCCCTTGGCAGAGCCATCCGATGGTGTACAGTTGTGGTTGCGATGTTGTCAGTAGAGCCAACTGCTTGACGACCTCTGCTGAGATGAGGTTATTCTGGATACCACTATCAACAATGAAGTGCAATGGAGTACCCTTGTTGGCCGTCGACCAAGTTTTGAGGAAACTTTGGTCAGTTTTGGCCCACTTTTGGACTTCTACACATTGGTCGAAGAAGGAGAACCCAGGTGGAGTTGAGATCACGGATCTCACCGACTTTGAGGGTTATGTGGACCCATTAAAGGGTCCTCTAGGTTTTTGTAACAGGTTTATGGGATATCATCCCATGGGGTTTTCCCATATTTAGGCCTTATTGTAAGGGTTTGTAAGATATAAATAAACAAGACTATATCCAGTGAAGTGAATGTAGTTATGTGTGAATAGAGTGCTTTGTGCAAAGGCATGTATGTGTGGGACTATGATTTTTTAGAAGGTGCAAATGTTGTGATCTAGCTACGTACATTTGACCTAGTTTTGGAAGGAGGATCTGGTGCTCAATGTGCAAATCTCATGTCAGGTGCGAATCTTGACTCTGTGTCTTAGTGCACAGGAGTGAATGAATGTAAGATTTGGTGAATAATAAAGAGGTGAAGCAGTTTGTGGACATAGCCCCACCCTAGGGTGAACCACGTATATCTGGAGTCTTGTGGTTTGCTTGGTGCAATGTTATCTTTGTTATGCTTTGCTTAGTGCTTAGATTAGATGTGTAATGGATGTGTATGTGTTTCTTAAATTATTTTCTTATGTTAAAATGCTAGATCTGATCCATAGAGCTAAGTGCTAAGTGTTTAAGGTGCATAATCTTTTGTTGTTACTGTGCTAGATCTATCTTTGATTATGTTCTGAGATGTTAATAGGGTTAATGAACTAATGCATGTCACTTCCTAAGTGTTAACAGAATATTCTATGAAGTGTTATTATCACATATCTGTGTCTCAGCTTGGTTACAGACACTTGTGTCTTTTAACCCCCCTACTTCTACCTCCGGTGAGACCTCACCTGCTTCGCAACTGTTGTCGAAAGGGATGATAGTCGAGGTTTTTTTGGTGTGTTGTTAAGTGTTGAACCTTGGGTCTGCCCCTGTGCCAACAAATGGTTCTGTTGTCGGGACCTAAAACTGTGATTGTTGGGAACTGAAGTAAAGAAAAAGAGAAGCTCTGTGCGTAGATCTGAGGTTGAAGTGCACAGTAATCTACTTGAATTGTGAATATTTGCGCCTACATAGTAAGATGATATGAAGAAAAGAGGTAAGATCCTAAAGAAGCAAGCTTTGTGCATTGGTAAGAGAAAGATAAGTGAAAATTTTTGTTTTGAAAGCATGAATTTAAGTATGTTTAATAGATTTTGTCCTAGTCTGAAGGCTAGGGCATAGTTGAAAGAAATAGTTGATTTGAGTAAATTTAATGGAAATGAAGAAAGATATGTTATTCCTATGCATAGAAAGAGTTTTTGTACTAATAAGTGGATGTAGGAACCTAGAAATATTTTTTGCAGATTGCAGGTCCAACACTATGGTCCTAGGGGAAGTGCACAGTACAAAAAAGTTTGGGGAACGTTTAAAAGAAAAATAGGATTGACACTGTGTTATAATTGTAAAAGGTCAGGACATCTTGCTAAGGAATGTCCTGAGGTAGGCCCTATTTTTCTTTTTTGTAAGGTTGTTGGTCATGAGATTGAGGGTTGTCCAAGGATTATTGCTAAAGTTGAAGGAATGAACATGAGACAAGAAAAATATGAAGAAAGTCAAGAGACTAAGGGCATGATAGAGATTCATAAAGATAAAGGATCAAAGGAAGTTCACACTACGATATTACAAATGAAAGAAACGATGGATGTTCACAAAGATGTCAATTTACTAGAAATTCTAAAAGCAAAATAGCACATAAGTGAAAGAATAGAAGACTTCGACATCGACTGTGTCTTGGATGAAGAAACACAAGTAAATATTATGACAGAAGAAACATGGAAAATTTTGGGAAAGCCTACTGTGGTACCTTCGTTAGGAAGGATAGGCTTGTTTAAGGGTAAGATGATAACCCTATGTGGAAGATTTACTAATGTACCTATTATTGTTCATGGAACATCGACTGAAGAAGAATTTGAAGTCATTCGGTTTGTTAGGGACAACGCCCCTTTCCCACTTTTGTTAGGAAAGACTTGGATTGAGAAGGATCAGATCAGAAGGAAAGCAGAGGAAGAAGCTACTGAAAATAAAAAGAAATAACTAAGGGATTTCATAGCTAGGAAAATAAACCGACTAATAGAAGAACGAGAGGATAAGTCGAAGCAACAGAACAAAGTAACAACGCAGGAGGGACAGAAAGTAAGAGAATTAGCTACCAAGGCTGAAAGAATGCAAGAAGGCTTGAAGGACCTATCTATCCAAGAAAGAAGTATGTCCACTCAGGAAGAGTTAAGAAAAGGGATATTAACTTCAGAATCCTTGAGGGCACCTCAACAGTGCGAATCCACTATGCTAGGGGAAGATAAGAATAAAAATGGAAAGACGATTCCAGAAACAGTTAGAGAGACTCGGATAACAAGAAAGAAGGCAAGGAAGCTCAATAAAAATAAAGATAAGTTGGAAAAGATACAAGAAGCTACAGAGACCAGATGGAAGACTTCGTAGACTGGAACCTCGCAGGAGGCAGGTTCGCAGGGTTTGAACCTTCCTGGAACAACAGGTCCACACAGAATTGGACTTCGCCCTGGCGAAGTTATATGACCGTTGGAGGTGCCCCAACTATTAGAATGACGCTCCAGAATGGTTAGAAAACGCATTTATGGGATTATGGACCACTTTTGGGACATTGAGACTGCGCCATAACGGATAGATTTACATTGATGGAAGCATTTCCTTGTCGTTGGAAGATCCGTTACAATACCTCACTTATTTAACTCATCGGGACCACTTTTTTCTAACCGGGCTTGACTGAGCTAAGTAGAGAATTGTCCAAGTGTCGAATTGTGCTATCTTAAACTAGACCCCACCTATATTTTTGTCTACCCCACCTGTTTTTTTTCCTACCCTGCCTGTTTGTTAAAATATAGAATGTCGAGTGAGCCTAGTGAATTGGATAATTCTGTCGAGGAATTCCTTAAGAAGATAATGGCCGACACACTGATAAATGAAGGTATTCAGGCATCATCGACTAGGGGACTGCAGGATTCCACTTTGACTAGACGTTGTTTCAGCCGTGTCAACCCCGTAACTGAGCAGTGAAGTAAGCACCGCGGTGATCTAGCTAATGCAAAGCAGATCCTGTCAATCCTACCCAAATATATTCCACCTTTCGATGGCGTTGTTAACCACGACAACATCCCTCGCGAATTTAAGTACTCCATTTTTACTGTGTACATTCCGAAAGGAATTCGCATAGTCGGGAGTAAGTTAGGATAGATCCCGCTATTGAAGAACAACGAATTTAATTTAGGAGACCAGAAGAACTGCTCCATGTTGGCTCCTCGCCGTTATCTCACAAAGACAACCGGGAAGAAGCCTCACCTCATCTCACATCCATGGATTATGTAATATTCCAAATATAAAAAGTATGCAAAATAGAAATACAATGCTAGAAATGGAAGAGGAACAACAATATAATCAAAACAACACCACAATAATACTGAAATGATAACAGAATAACACCAGAAAGAGCACTTCGATTACTGAGAGCAATGTTCATTTTCCTCTTCGAGGGGGAAACGTCCATTCAAGCAGAGCTCTATTAAAATAATATTCAAGACAACAGTTCTCATACCCTCGACTCCTATTTATACTAAATATGTCTATCAAAAGAACCATCCAGAGGAAGATCCTTCTAGAAGTGGAAGCTTCTATTAGGTATTCTTACATTCGAATTATTCTTCCTTATTGTTAGGCCTTATTAATATTGACCTTTATTACATCAGAATATATTACTCCACCTACGTGAGGGGTTAGGTCCCTAACATGTCCTCCCCCTTAAAAATAGCCTTGTCCTCAAGGCTTGAGATGTGGAAATTGTTGCAGAATGGTAGTTGGTTCCCAAGTTGCATCTATTGGTGTTGTATATTTCCACTGGACTAACACTTCCTTGATGGTTCACTGATGCAGGTGATGCTCACGTTGGTCCAAAACTGCTTCTGGTTGTAGCCAAATGCAGCCTTATTCGTTCAATTCAGGAAGGTTGGTTTGAGTTTGGCACTTAGTTCCAATCACCTTATTTAAGCGGGAAACATGAAAAATAGGATGTATCTTAGAATGACTGGGCAAAGTTAACCGATAGTCCACCTTTCCCACACGCTTGAGAACAGTATAAGGACCATAAAATTTGGGCGCCAGTTTCTGACAATGGTTAGCCTTGAGGGAATTTTGGTTGTAAGGTTGCAGTCGAAGAAACACCTGATCCCCTTCTGCAAATTGACATTCAGAGTGACCTTGATCTGCTTGTTGCTTCATGCAATTTTGGGCCATGACCAAATTCTCTTTAAGGGTATGGAGAATATCCTCTCAAACTGTAAGCGTTTGGTCAACCCCCTTGACCTTCGAGACACCTGGTAAATATGAGAGAACTGAAGGTGGATTTTTTCCATATACTTATTCAAAAGGAGTCATGCAGGTAGCTATATGGTACGAAGTGTTGTACCACCATTCAGCTAGTGGTAACCATTGAGCCCACTGATTTTGCTTTTCCGATGAAAAACACCTCAAATATGTTTCCAAACACTTGTTGATACCTTCATTTTGACCATCAGTCTGGGGATGATAAGTTGTGCTAAGATGCAATTGGGTGCCTTGTAGCTTGAACAGTTCTTGCCAAAAATTGTTGGTGAAAGTTGGGTCACAATTAGAAACAATAGAATGTGGCATGCCATGAAGCTTGAAGACCTGATCCATGAAAAGTTGAGCCATAGTGGCTATTGTAAATGGGTGTTGAAGAACACAGAAATGAGCATACTTGGAAAGGCGATCAATCACCACCATGATGACTGATTTATTTCGTGATTTAGGTAATCCTATGATAAAATCCATAGAGATATCCCTCCAAATAGCAGGTGGAATCAGAAGCAGTTGTATTGTGCCAGGAGATTTGAATTTTCACCCTTGTTGCATTGACACACATCACATTCAGCCACAAAATCATGAAAATCCTGTTTCATACCATCCCAGAAAAAAGAACGTTTAACCCTATCATATTTTTTGGTAAACCCTGATTGCCTAGATGTGGGTGTAGCATGAAGCTCGGAAAGTACCGTGGATTTAAGTTTTGATTGTTTACTTAAATACAAACGGCCTTTCTATCAAAGCTCATCATGGAGCCAAAAGTACCCTAGGGAAACTAGAGAATTGGACTGCAATTGTTGTATCAGATGCGAACTTTTGGGATCGTGTAGCCATTCCTGACAAACAACTTGGAGCCAATCTGGTGAAATGAAGGAGAGAGAAAAAAGGGACCCTTCATCTTCATATTTTCGGGAAAGTGCATCCACAACCACATTGTATTTTCATTTCTTGTAAATGATCTCATAATCATATCCAAAGAGCTTAGTCACCCATTTTTGTTTCTCTCGGGAGGAAATGTGTTTTTCTAGAAAATATTTGAGGCTTTGATGATCTATACTAATTTGGAATTGTTGCCCCAATATATAAGGTTGCAAAATATCAACGGCATGCAGAATAGACAACATTTCCTTTTCATAGATTGATTTTCCCAAATTTCATTCAGACAGTTGTTTTTTGGTAAAGGCCAAAGGTCGACCCCCTTGCATAAGAACAACGCCAGTTCCTTTCCCTGAAGCATCACATTCCAGGACAAAGGTCCTTGTGAAATCAGGAAGTGTCAATACTGGAGTGGTGCACATGGCCATCTTCAAGGTTTGAAAAGCCTAAGCCATTGCTGGAGTCCAAGTGAAAGAATTATTTTTAAGGAGTGCAGTGAGAACGGCTGCAATCTTTACATAATTCTTAACAAACTTGCGATAATAACCTGTTAAGCCCAGAAATCCACGCAAGCTTTTGAGAGCCTTTGGGTGAGGCCACTCTTGCATAGCTTCAATCTTTTTAGGATCCACCCTAATGTCATTGTTTCCAACAAGATGACCCAAGTACTCGACTTCTGAGGCGCCAAAAGCACATTTAGATTGTTTCAGGAAAAGTTGGTGCTGAGAGAGTATATGGAGAACTTGATCCACATGAGAAAGATGATTTTTCCAGGCTTTTCTCTAGATGAGGATATCATCAAAGAAAACTAAGACAAAATGAAAGAGAAAAGGACGGAAGACATGATTCATGAGGCCTTGGAAAGTGGATGGATCATTACACAAACCAAAGGGCATGACCAAAAACTCATAGTGGCCCTCATGAGTTCTAAAGGCAGTCTCAGGAATGTCTACCTCTTTCATATAGATCTGGTGGTAGACAGAATGAAGATCAAGTTTAGTAAATAACCGGGCGCCACTCAATTCATCCAAGAGTTCATCAATGACAGGAATGGGAAATTTTTCTTTAATGGTGAGTTTGTTAAGGGCACAGAAATCAAGACACATGCACCAAGAGCCTTCTTTCTTCATGACCATGACCACAGGAGAAGAGTAGGGGCTCGTAATACGGCGGATAACACCTACGTTAAGCAATTCTTGAACCATTTTCTCAATTTCATTTTTTTGGGAAATGGGGTGACGATAGGGACGGATATTGGGAGGAAGGATTCTTGGGACAAGGGGAATGGAAAGATCATGAACACCACGGGAAGGAGGCAGTCCCTAGGGAGCGGAAAAAAACACTTGATGTTTAGAGAGGATGGATTGGAGGTCTTGTGGCACAGAGTGTGTCTCAGTTGCTTGTATGGCATGCATTTTGGCAATAACGCCCGAATGACCTTTTTTGAGCATCTTTTCCATGCCATGGGAAATAATTATCTCAAGGGAACCACCGTTGATGCCTTGGAAATTATATTACTAGCCCTCCTGGTCGAATTGCATGGTTAATTCATTAAAATCCATGAGAATGGGACCCAAAGTCCTTAGCTAGTCTGCACCCAACACAATGTCACAACCACCCATGTCGATAGCAAACATATGATATTTCAGGTGGTAGTCACCAATTTGGAGACGCACATTTTCACAACGCCCTCCACATTTCATGGACCTTCCATTGGCATTCATGATTTGGAAATTATTGACTGCACGGATATAGAAATTAGTTTCTTGGGAAATGCAGTGATGAATAAAATTATGGGTGCTGCCATTATCAACAATAATGATGACCTTCCTATGTTTGTTGTAGCCAATTAGTTTGAGGGTTTGGGGAGTAGAGAAGCCCGTGAGAGAATTTAGGGAAATGACCAGTTCTACTTTGGGAGGGTCTGAGGGAAGGGTAATGTCGATGGGTTCAGGTGACTCAGACACAAGGGGAGCTTCAACATCCTCTTCTGAAACATCCTCCGAGATGGCCATAAAAATATTTTGTTCTTTACACTTGTGTCCCGGAAAATATTTGTCATCCCAATTATAACAAAGGCCTTTGAGTTGGCGTTCTGCCATTTCGGCCCTGGTCAATTTTGGATCTTTAGTGGAGTAGAAGGAGGAGTGGGATTTACTGGTATAGTGCGAGGAATAAAGGAGGGTTTCTGGTTTTTCAAAAGAGACAACCTGTTGTGATTCCTTATCTCATTTAGTAGCCTCCACCAAACTCTGAGGCCGATCCATGAGGACATGGGCACGAATCTCATCCTTGAGGCCACTGATAAAACATTCTCAGAAAAAAGCATCAGACATGCCCTCTGTACAAAAAGCAAGTCGCTCAAAAGAAGCTATAAAGTATTCCACTGTGCCATATTGTTTCAACTTTTTCAAATGACCTAAATGGTTGGTGTTAGTGTGAAAGCATTCATAATTATCTACCACAAAGTGTGTCCAAGCAACATACCCTTGACGGGCAGTTTTTCTCCATTGCCAATGTTCTTGATCTAGATGGAGAACACCATACTGGAGTTTGGCCAAGTCATTTGTAATGTCGTACAAAGAGAAATAATGTTCCATTTGAGTTACCCAACTAGTGGGATCCGAACCATCAAATTTGGTCACATCCACCCGTGGAAGGTGTAGGTCACGCTGAAAATGATGAGGCTGAAAATTATTGGAATGAGAGGAAGTTTCAGCTTCGGTATGCAAAGGTCGGTCAGATAAAGGGGGATCTGTAGGGATATGCAACTTGTGCAGATCATGGAAGCGACAGATTCAAGCTAGGTAGTCATGTCTTGTTTGAGGTCTTCTTTGAGTTCCACGATTGAGGCGGTGATGGAGGAATGCATCTTTTTATTGATGGTGGCAATATTGGCACTGCGCTGTCTCACTTCTTGTTGGGTCTATGTGAAATTAGATTGCAAGGTATTGAAGTGATCTTCCAAGTCTTGGCTACGGGTATTGGCCATGATGATGAGGGAACCGAAGAGGGGTGGGTGGGGTCAAAAAAATTTCTGAAAAATGATAGGTATGAATGTGATAAGGGCGAAGAGATAAATCCAATGGAATAGGTCTCAAATAATGGTGAAAAAATTTCCAGACTTTTTTTTTTTTTTACACCTGCGGGGTTATACTCCAGTCTGAAGAATACTAAAGTGATGAAATGCCCAAATGTTTAACCAGGAAGAAATGTGTAGTGATTTGGCAACTCGAACACAGTTGCGCGGCAATAGATCCTGTCTGTTTTATTTTTTGTTTCCGTCCCCAAGGGTTAGGTATTCAAGGGTTCTACAGACAAGGGGTTGCCCTGTGCTATAGCTCTATAACATACGTGCGGGGTCCAACAATAGTACTCGGTCCAATATCTCAGGGAACCAACTAAGGAGGTTAGACCATGCCCTTAGTCGTACTACCCAGGTACTAGAGAGTATCTTCACGAGTGTTGTTCTCAGTGGCACTATAGCAGTCAGGCGACCCATCGGTTTATCTAAAGAGGGCTTCAGGAAATCTAGGTTGATCCGTATACAGGTGTTGTCTGATGCACTACCATTTGAAGGGGTACCAACAGGGGTTACAAGGGTGGCCAACAGATGTGTGCTTAAGTACCACTTGTATTTCCTGCGTGTATGTGTTAGCACAAGATTGGTTTATGCCTTAGCTTTGCATAAGTCCTTCATTATTCATTTTGGCAAATGAATATAATTGTTATGGGATATTTTATTTATTTTGGGGAAAATTAAAATTATATTGGGTTATGCCCAATCTCCAAGTTCAAGCATTAATCGACATCTCAAGACAACACTAGCCAAAGACACAGGCCAATGCCAGCATATCGATCAAGTTATACACAAAGTGCCAAGAGAGAGACCAGCATTCAAATTTAAAGTGTCAAGTGTAAAGAACAAGCATTGACAACACTCTCACAAGGTTCCAAGCATCAAAAGCACCCACGGGAAGTGTTTACAGTTCTTGATGGTTGCTACAGCTATAAGTAATCCTTCTCCTTTTTTATCTCAATTATTTTGATGGATGGTGCTAATGAATTTGCAGAGTTTTCACAGGATTTATGCTACCAAATTACATGCAAACACACAGGCGGGTGCTACCAAAAGGCGCTATTGAAATTTTGGCAGAGACCAAATTCTGCAGAATTATTTTGCAAGGACGTTTTTGCCAGTTTTGAGTGACTAACTTAAAACTTGGATTGTGAACAATTGAGAAGGTATTTTCGAAAAATGGAGGAGGTTTTTGTTCATCACATTCCAAATAACAAAAACCTCTCTCATTTTTTCAAAATGTGTTATGGTTTGAGATATATTAGACATATAAATGGAGCTACCAACTGTTTTACAGCGGCGCTAGCGAATTTCCTATAGCAATCACGATTTTGATATTCGCCTTGTTGGGAGGTTTCCACCTATCAAGGAGGATTAGAATGGATTCTCAAGGATAATTTAGATGTAAAGGGACACCTATACCTAGGATTTATCTCCATCAAAAGCCTCATGCAATGAGGTGGAAACAATTTATTAGTGGCTTCCAATAGATACATCAAAATGAGAAGTTTGTTGGATTTTTGTCTCTTTGATTGTTCCCACCTACCTCCAAGGCTTAGAATCCAGTGGAGGATATGGGATTTGACCTCCTAAGGTTATTTGGATGTTATTTTATATTTAAGGAAGGAGAGATCTTTTGGAGAATGGGATTCATGAGCCAAGAAATGATAGAGAGAGTAGGAGCAGGCAGTTTTCATGTGTGTGTTCATTCGTAGGCCTGTGGGCATTTTATGATTGTAAGCATTACTGCTATTGGAGACTCATGAGAGCTATGATTTCATATTGTAACCCTTTTGTTTATATTTCCTCTTATTTGAATATATTTCAAATTTGAGGATCAAAGGTTGTCAATGATTTATGGATCCCTAAGCAGCAGAGGATCTACTGTATTTTTTCCATCAGACATTGTTTATATTCAAGTATTTGTTGATTCATTAAATTGAGAGGATCTATGTTTAGTGAACATTCTACCTTATGTTTTCCTTCTTCATTCTTCCACTTATCAGCATATAATCTTGTTTTCTGTTGAGCATCTTTTGTGCCTTCGATGAGTAGGATGTTTGTGACTCCATTGCCCATTGGTGTAGCCTACTAATCTGCAGTTTGTTTCCCTCTCCCTTTATTTCTCCATCTTGTTGATCCACCTATTCAAAACCAAAATTATATTTTACATTATGATGGGTGTTGTGACTTTCAGTGCTAACAGTATGAATCCCCGACCACGGGTTTATGCGCGTAACGACACATCTTTGTAGCTTAAAGACGTTGGAATACGTCTCTACCCACAATTTTCTGTCGAGGAAAGTGCTCTGATACCACTTGTAATATTCTAGATATAAAAAGTATGCAGAATAGAAATACAATGCTAGAAATGGCAGAGGAACAACAATATAACCAAAACAACACCACAATAATATTGAAATGATAACAGAATAACGCCAGAAAGAGCACTTTGATTACTGAGAGCAATGTTCACTTGCCTCTTCGAGGGGGCAAACCTCCAGTCAAGTAGAGCTCTATTACAATAATATTCAAGACAACAGTTCTCATACCCTTGAATCTTATTTATACTAAATATGTCTATCAAAAGAACCATCTAGAGGAAGATCCTTCTAGAAGTGGAAGCTTCTATTAGGTCTTCTTACATTCGACTTATTCTTCCTTATTTCTAGGCCTTATTAATATTGACCTTTATTACATCGGAATATATTATTTTACCTATGTGAGGGGTTAGGTCCCTAACACATTAAGGGGTTGGCGCAGTCCACCGTGCTGAATGTGATGAAGATCCCTCATTTTGGCTGCCACCAGGAAGTTAACGCTTGCGTTAAAATCCTCATACCGTGCTATCATGGTGGATATTTGTGGCTCGACAGAAGGATTATTATGGATCCAGCGCTGATCCACCAGATCATGGGCTTAAGTGTGAAGGGTCCTAACCCTCAACAGTTTTATCCAGGGAATCCCTCGGACCGTTCCCTAGAGAAGCGCATCAAGGAATCTTACAGAGAGGTAGAGAAAGGAAATCAAGGTTACAAAGTAGCCTCTATACATGATGGTGTTGTGTGCCTTGCTTACCAACTCCTAGCTGGCAAGCTCATCAGGAAGAACCGCCCCACATAGGTCACGAGGTTCGTGGTGGACCTCGCAGGAAAATGTGTGGAGGGAATGCAAAATAACTGGGTGAACTGCCTCATCAACGAGCTAGAGAAGGATTGTCGCAAAGCCCAGGACTACGAATTCCATTACAGTTGGTTGATAATTTTGATCGCATTTATCGCTTGGAAAATTCCTGAAGGAGCCACTTTTCTAGAGATCGAACCCTCGGAGTCGTTGGTCGCTCGGTTTTCAACCCTGTGGTATACCAACGACATGACGAAGTAGTGGCAGTCCAATGTCATGTTTCATGGATATTACCAGCAGTTAAAGGTCGACATTGAATCATTTTCGCGCATGACACCACCCACCCTGCAATAGTTCCAACCAATAACAAAGTTCTACGTTGATCCTCATTTCATCTACATCACCATGTGCAGAGATGAGAACCAGGAAGAATTGTAGTCATACTACAAACTAACAAATGAAGATATGGAGCAGATTACAAAGGAGTGGCCAGAGGAATTTCTTGTACCTGTCGCTGATGCCGAATTATTTGACACTAACACCATAGGAAGCCCCATAGTTACCTGATTTGAACATATCGGACAGTCCAGTGGGACGAATAAGAATAAAAAGCAGGATCAAGTCCAGGACATAGAGAGTGATGAAGAGGACAATGCTTCTGAAGATAACAGGTCTGGCTCTCTAGGAGGAGGAGGAGACGAAGCAAAAGGACAGGGATGAGGAGATGAAAAAGAAGAAGAGAAAGGGGGAGGCGAAGCTACACCGCCTCAAGATCCCCCTACTGGGACAGTAACACCACAAAAGAGGAAGTTTCCTCCGAAGAAACCTTCAGCCAAGAAGAATATGCTTGCTAATAAGCCCCAGTTGGAGGCCACTCTCACTGAGGATGATATCAGTCTGGTCTGTGGAGCTATGGAGGATGCGTCCGAAGACATCTTGCAGAGATACAGAGAGAAGTGGGAGGAGTTATATAAAAGGATTGAGAGGAAATTGGAGGAAGTGTAGTAAGTTGTCTGCTTGGTCCGCGCAATACCTACTGTGTAGTCTGCACCTTCCTCATCAAAGACTGCAGAATTGGGGGATGAACCAGCCCAATTGAGAAGGATTGTGGATGCAAAAGAAGCCCAATTCCAGAGAGAGAAGGAAGAGAAGGAGAAGGATAAAAAATCCTTGAAAAGCGATAATTACGAGCACAATTAGCACAATTACGAGCAGTGCGGGACAGTGTAGTAGCCAAGGAAAGCGATAAAGCAGAGCTTCAAGTGAACCTTTAGGAGGAAAAAGCCAAGCTACAGAGGGAAAAAGAGAAATTGCTCGTAGAGCGGGCCATGGTCAAAGAAGTGGTAAGTAAAGCATATCGCTATGTTCCAGGCTTGGCACAGGAGGAGAAAGAGTCGGTGGAAGCTCAAGTAGTGAAGCTCACAGAGATCATCTAGCAACTTCAGTTTGGGATAATAGAATTGGAGGCCCAAACAGTATTGAGAACCCCGCAGGAGGTGCATGACCAAAGGGAAGAGACCGCCAAAAACGCAGTAGAAAGAATAAGAGCCCTCGCTTCATAATGTAAACAGCTAAGTGATAGGAGTGGTCAAACATATAAACGCCTCGCTCAGTATCTAGAGATAAGGAAGTTGGAAGCGCAGTTACAGGTGGCACATCAGCAAGCATTTTCGTTGCAGGCATAGATGAAGTTGCTTACTACAGTAGAAAGAATGAAGAGATCCCAGGAGCAGTGCGTAGTACAGCAGCAGATCACTTCCCTCCAAGGTAAGGTAATGGAAGTAACGCCAAAGCTACAACCTGTGCAAGATTAAGCTTGCAAGGTGTTCGAAGAGATTGATGGACAGGGCTCACAACTAGATCAAGTCATCACAGTAGTAGAACAATGCCTAGAAGGGCTTGTTACAGAGCAAACGATCCAGGAGCTCATTGAGCAGGAGGCTCAGGCGAAGTAGCAAGTTGAGGCAGCTAGATTTAAGCTAGAGGCTTTCAAAGAAGCATTGTCTGCACCTTAGTCACTTGGGACGACCCACAGGTGAGTGTTGGGGGCATGTTGGCCCTCAACCAAGTTTTGAGGAAACTTTGGTCAGTTTGGGCCCACTTTTGGACTTCGACACATTGGTTGAAGAAAGAGTGCCCAAGAGGAGCTGAGATCAAGGATCTCACTGACTTTAAGGGTTATGTGGACCCATTAAAGGGTCCTCTAGGGTTTTGTAATGGGTTTATGGGATATCAGCCCATGGGGTTTTCCCATGTTTAGGCCTTATTGTAAGGGTTTGTAAGATATAAATAAATAAGATTGTAGCCAGTGAAGTGAATGTTGTTATGTGTGAACAAAGTACTTTGTGCAAAGGCATGTATGTGTGGGACTATGATTTTGTAGAAGGTGCAAATGTTGTGATTTGGCTAGGTGCATTTGACCTAGTTTTGGAAGGAGGATCTGGTGCTCAGTGCGCAAATCTCTTGTATGTTGTGAAGCTTGACCCTGTGGCTTGGTGCACATGAGTGAATGAATGTAAGATTTGGTGAATAATAAAGAGGTGAAGTGGTTTGTGGACATAGCCCCACCCTGGGGTGAACCACATATATCTGGACTCTCGTGGTTTGCTTGGTGCAATGTTATCTCTGTTATGTTTTTCTTAGTGCTTAGATTAGATGTGTAATGGATATGTATGTGGTGCTTAAATTATTTTATGATTTTAAAATGCTAGATCTGATCCACAAAACTAAGTGTTAAGTGTTTAAGGTGCATAATCGTTTGTTGTTACTGTGCTAGATCTATCTTTGATTATGTTTTGTGATGTTAATACGGTTAATGAAATAATGCATGTCACTTCCTAAGAATTAATAGAATATTCTTTGAAGTGTTCTTATCACAGATCTGTGTCCCATCTTGGTTACATACACCTGTGTCCTATAATCCCCCCTGCTTCTACCTCGGGTGAGACTTCGCCCGCTTCGCAGGTGTTTCTGAAAGGGTCGATCGTCGGGGTTTTGTTGGTGCATTGTTAAGTGTTGAACCTTGGGTCTGCCCCTATGCCAACAACCCTTCACCCACATATGTGAATGAAAGAGGCGCCCACCTTCCTCTTTTTCAATAGGTTCACCAGGTTGGACCTTTGAGGTAACAATGGTGGAACTGGATTCTGTGTCAATGATTCGTCTCCCTCTTTATGGTTCTGACTCAAATTTGGAGCCCACATCTAATTCAGAGGCTTCACCTCAGCCATCAATGACTTCTTTGAGTGACATTCAGTGGTGTTATGTCAGGAGCTCTTATGGAACTTGCACCACTTTCCAGTGTCTTTTTTTGTCTTCCCATTGTCCGTCTTTGTTTGTGGCTTATGCTGGTCGTCCTCAGGATTTCCATACTTTCTTTGTCCTTTGTTCTACAGGTTGGGGCCACCTTTTCACTACTTCTTTTGTGAGGGGTTCACAGACCCAAACTACAGTGTGTTGAGCACTCAACACACCCTAAAAATCCTATGTCAAATTTTACTTTTTAGGTACCACTTGATATTTTGCATTGTCTGATTCTACTTCAGTATGAAAAATGTTGCCTTTGATTAACTTAAAAACACTAACTTTTAATTAAAAGAATCGATAGCCAAATATTTTCCCTGACACGCTTAAAAAATTTGGCATCGTAAAGGATTAAACATGAAAGGAAATCGCTCAAGAGAACCAAGATAGTCAAGCACCGATCTTCGTCAGTGTCGACAAACAGGAGTTTTATTTCGCAACAACCTTCACTAAGGATATCGCTGATGACTGATCCCTTCGGCATCCGCAAAAGGTTGAAGGAGTAAGCGCTTACGAAGGGAGAAAAGAATCACCCATAGCCGATCCCCGAAAATCTCGGCATCGACGTTCTTTTTGAGAAGGTAGGTCCGTATACAGGGCGTGACAGGTTTATTACCCCCTCCAACCACCGACCCTGATACTTTTCGGCATCGGCAGTCCTAGGCTTATTTTGACACACGCATCTTGTTGAAAACCCCGACTCTGATTGGGATACGTTATCAAACCATCTGCCCCCACCTATCACGTGTCGTTGCCAAAGCGGTTAAACATGTGATCGAGTTTTCCCTTGAGTCGTTAGCACTTCCCAAGGCTCGAGTCGCACCCCAAGTTAGTTTTTCCACGTCACCTCCATACGAAAAAATCAATTGGTGTCGAAAGTTCTAAACAGGAGGCTTCCAATGAAACATTCACCACACATCATCGATCCCCAACCTGCCCACTCGAAAAATGACATGATGGGATGTTTTAACGCTAGATACGACGCATTCAAAGTGCTAATTAATTCCAAAATCTTGCATTAGTTGCTAATTTGTGCATGAATCAAAAGGACCGTTTGCACCTGCTGATATAACACATCACCCTTCGCACCTCCACCATCAACCCACGATGAATTAAATTGTAGAGATTCGGTGGTAGATTTGTTTTAATTTCACTCATCACCCGGATTAATTGGTTGATACGACTGGTAAGATATTCCCATCAAATTCTTTTGAGCCATTGTAAACAAGATTATTCTGCGTGCAAATAACTTCAGGTCAGATAGAGGAGCGAGGTGAGAAATCTGGAAGAAGTCCCCAAGATCCCGTGAGTATTAAACCACAGAGTTTAGCAAGCGTTAAAGGTATGTGCTAGTCTGGATTTTTTTGTGTTTTTACCTCACATATACATTATGATCCAATATTTCTTTGTATGTTGTCCCTAAAGGATTGTTTAGTTTGCAAAAACAATTCCTCCGAGAAAACCAACCACTAGGAAATCTCCAAGAGCATCAAAGCTAAAGGAACCAGAGGTGGGAGAATTTTCTCCCCCAGCAGTCACAAAACAATTGGAATTCGCCCCAAAGTCGATGCCCCTCATCAAGACATCCACCAAGAAGGTTTTCATTCAACCCCCAGCCATTGGAGACACGGAGAAAAGCATAAATACCAAGACAGTACTCTCGCACTGGGGAGAACTTTTCCAGAAGATAAAGCAGGAAGAATTCCCTGAATATACCCTGCACAGCGATCCCGATACAAGAAAATTCGACGATGAATTCCTCCCGAACGTTTGAAAGTCATATCTGCAGATGGTAGCAAGCAGACCTTCAGTATTCCCCTGCATAGAACTCCTAAAGTGTCTTATCGATCACACTGATACACAAAAATGTTTGATTAATGATGAAAATGGTGAGTGTATCGGGGTTTTCCTTCCAGTGGAGGTTCATAATTACTACAAGATCAGAGAGTCGGAGGAGCAGATGAACACCGATTTTTTTATGAGATTCTATGAGAAACACGACACCAACAAGGTGATGGCTTCGTGGTGGAGAAAGGATAAAAATTTCACCAATCGGACCTCTGGTTGGTACTCGAAGGCCAACTTAAGGAAGTCGTATATCTATATAATGGTCCTCCTCTGTCGGTTGCATGGGGAGAAAGATTGCTCCAGTTTTTAAGAGGATTGGATGCCTCTAGCTTATACTATAGCCATTTCCGGAATAAGTTTTAACTGGGGTGCCATCATCTCCAAACAGCTAAGCACTTGCATACGACAGGCTCAGATGTCGAAAGAAGGAGAAACCTCATCCTTCTACATGGATTCTTATTTATTGGACGTCATATGTGCCAAAAATGCCTTTGCTGGAATGAACCTAAGCTGGCATGCCTCAGAACTCCTGATCCATGTATATTTCGGCATCTTATGGGAGAACAGGTACAAGAAATCCTACTCTCTCATTTGCGATCAATTTATTGCATGTATTCATTTTTTGTTGTTCAAGAAAGAGTGCCCAAGGCTATCGAATGCGGCCAAAAAGATTGTATCAAAACTTGGCCACTGGTACCTGGATGAGCATGATACATACATCAGATTTTTCGGAGCCACCAGAGCACCACACCTGTTACCTATGTATTTCCCCGATCGACTAGTAGTAGGGGAAATCTGTTATCAAACCATCCTGCAAGGCTACAATGCTACTCTGGTAAAATATAAGAGTGGGCATTCATACCTTATGGATTTCATATAGGTTTCTACATGGTAAAATACATCGCACAAGCCAATCAAGAAGGGTTAATCCAATTGGAGGTTTGATTCCAGACTGGTCATTTTCGCAAGCACGACCTAAAGGGTCTGGTCCTGAAGCACGCATCACAAGTATCGTCCTGCTGACCATATGCCCATGACAGGTTTGAAGATGAGATATTCACCGAAAATGCCCAAAACTAGGATGAGGTAACGGAGAGGATGGATGACCCTAAGGAGACCAGGTTCAAGGCCATGAGCCTAGATGAGAAAGTGATAGCCCTGGAACAATTGGCTCAAGGGATTCTCAGGGCCAAAGAAGAAAGGATAGCATCTGAAATATCTGAAGTAGCAGAAGCCCCCTTGATAGCCCCTACACAAGACAGAGTTATCCATTTGGTATAGGATGTGTGGGAAAGGGGACTACTCATGTTAAAACGGGCACAGAAGGTGCTTGATTAGTTAAAAGTTGACCCAGACCTATAATAAATGACAGGATCACCTGTCGATAACCCAGAGAGAATCCAGGTTGGTACAAGCGGCCCCGAATTTATAGATGTTGATGAAATTGTCGGGTTGAATGACCTTGAATTCACAACGCTACCAGCTGGATCACCAACAGGTGTGGTGACTCAACCAGAAGCAGTCTGGGTACCAGTAGAAACAAGCGCATCAAACTCCTTGAGTGATTTTATAAAAATATACAATGATGATGAGAGCCTGGAGGTATCTCTTGGGACCCCTATGCATATCAAAGAAGAAAAGGGACCTAATAAGACATCTTTGCATGTTCCCGAACTCCAAATCAAGGAGGTTCCACAAAAATAAAAAGAAGTCAAGAGTGGCCTCAACACAAAGAGGCCCGATGCACCAAAGACCCAAGCAGACAATCCAGAGGACAATTCAGAACCGAATGAGCCAAAGGAAGGATCCCCACAAAAGGAAATCGGTGTTTCAACGACCGATGAACAAGTAAGTATCGAGTCTACTCCCGACGCCTCTATTTTGCTCGATACTCAGATCCCCAACAAGTGACAGACAGAGGTCGAGCCTTCAGAGCGCAATGAGGAAGTTCAAGAACCTAATCTTGAACAAATATACACCACTGGAAGTCTGGGAAACACACTCACATGGGGTGATCAATAGATTCTTGAACCTGTGGATGAGGTAGCCGATATATATGCGATCTCCTATGATCGAAAGAGGAAGGCTATTTTCCAATGGATCACCAAGAAAAGGAGGATTACATTGGATCGCTCCATCCTTACCACTACAGAGGAAGATTTGATAAACACAGAAAATGCCAGAACATCCGAACTTATCGGCATAGGGAGAGCGATATCGGACGCCACTCTAGACAGAGCAAAAAAGGATGAAAAGGAACTGGTCGCCACCCTGAAAGAACTGGAACATTTGCGCCATCTGGCTAAGTATTATCAGGACACCACGCAGGCTGCAGTATATTTAAGGAACGAGTTCTAGGAGGCCTACAGCAAGTTCACAAACAAGCGGCACTTATTTACCGCAAGAATAGTTGAACTCCAGGAGGATACTCTCATGGCACTCGCAACATGCAAGGATATGGAGGGATGTTACTAAAAGGCGCAGCAAGCCACAGAAAGAATCGACTACATTGGTACAGTCCAGCAGGGCCGAGATAAAGAAGAACACGACATTCGGGTGTTGAGCAAAAACAGTCTTGAATGCATAAAAAGATCAACCGAGTATTGGGCCAAAATGTCTCGAGAACCACATCGAGAAATTCAAGGGAAATGGGCCAAGTGCAAGAGACACTGGGTTAAGATCAATCGAGTGATGAAATATATCAGAGTGCCCGAGTTCAGACCACCTGACAATTTATTTGACTTGCATGACATAGTCGAATTGCACGCCAAGAAAGATTCGTTGTGGGCCGAAAGACTAGCAAAGGTAACCGACACAGCGCCAACCCAGGTACAACAATTTCTGGAAAATTCGATCAGTTCTCAGGCTATGCTTCAGCAGTTAAGTACTAGTCTGGTCAAATATTGGGCACATGCGGTGGAGATCAGAGAAGTTTACGCACTTCCAATGGAACAACACAGATTTCCATATGCCCAAACCTGGGACGAGTTGTTCATCAGTTGGTCGGAGTATGAGAAAAGTCACCTTTTCAAGTGATATCTTGAGTTGACTGTTAGAAGAACTGTTAGAAGAGAATGCCATGTGGAAAAAAAAATTACTTATCTACACTTAGCCGTTATTTTCAGTTGAATTTTATGTTATAAATAAGAGCATCGACCAATTAGTTAAAGGTCGATGGTTGCTGCAAGAAACTCTCTTTTTGGGTTTTGTTAAGAACTATTTCCGAGCTACCTTTAATAGAGAAGTCCTTCTGGACCATAGACAAGTTATATTTTCATCAAATGCGTGTGTGATTGGACGTGGAGAAGAACTATTTCCTATCTTATCTCATGAATGGATGCTATAATAAGTAAGAGCTATTGAATCTATTGTTAAGTTATCTGATGCAATGTTTTACATTTCTTTTCTTTAATGATCAATAAGAATCATTGTGTTATCATGTGATGGCTGATTAATGTAGGTGAATTATTTTTCTTTCCATTATCTTATTGCATATGTGTTTTCTTTTTGATAATTAGTATCTCAGACAGTAATTGGATGCACACATTGTTAACGTATTAGTACTAGGCATGTGGTATAGAATTGTCGTATGCATGCTTGAGTAGAGGGTTATCCCAAGCTTAGCCTCTTCTCCAGTATTTTAGAACCTTTTCCCATTTTGTTGTCAAGTTGATTTATACCGGCTTACAATCTTATATCGGTCCCACCTAAGAGAAAATACAAAAAGAGAATGTCCAAACTGAAGGAGACACCTTCGCAAGAAAACGTAAAGCCCATCGATTAATTGGTTGGATCGCAAGATATGGAGAACCGTTCCACCATTAAACGTTGCAGAGTCTAATTGGGACTCAGTGGCGGGTTTGGTTCCTGCTGTAGAATTAAAGGGATTTAGGACCCATCAACACAGTGTCTTTTGTTTAATCTTTTGCTCAATTTTGACAACATATCGATAGGTCGTGCCCAAGGACGAGATTTTTAGAAACTCCATTTCTGTTTGGATGTATCTATGTAGACCATTGTGGTACTTGACCACCATATGTCGCTCAGATTCTTTGATACCCAACTTGGTGTGCAAGGTATGTAAGAAATTGGTGAACTCTGGCACTGTTTGGTCCCTTTTCTGTCGTGGTGTGGTCCATCTTGTATATAAGTTGTCATAACTTCAAACATGGTAGTATTTTTCCTTAATAACATCCCTTAAAGAACCCCAAGTGGGTGCGACTACAAATAATGTAGATTCCTCTGTTGCATTTTTCTCACAGAAAGTCTCCCATCAATCTTTGACATTGGGGACAACCTTAAGGAGTGCAAATGTAATCTTTTATCTATCGGAAAAGTTATGGACAGAAAAATACCCTTCTAGAATTTTTAACCATTTCTCTACAACATCTGCATCTATTTGACCTTCAAATATAGGGAAATCAAATTGATTTGACCTTGAAGTGGGCAGCATCTTCGCTCGAGGAAGATGTGTTGTCTATTGGCAGTTGTCAAAGGATTTGTGCAAAATTATCCATCATCTCGTTCCTTTGTCATGTGAGGGATTCTTCGAGCAACAGTTTAAAGGGATCTCCTGCCCCATCATCTCTCTTTTGTTTCCCCATTGGCGGTCATCAAGTTCGGTGAGACCGATATTGCAAAGGCTCAACTGGTTCGAGTCCCAACTGCTTATACCCTGACCTTGTTGGGGACATGCACAGAGAAACAAATGAAGAGAAAATCACTCTAATACCACTGATTTATATTTATGAGCTAAACAAAATGAAACATAGATCTATAACATTAACACAGATATACATAGAACAATAACAGAGATACAATTAAACGTAACTTCTATTCAATAAAGAAATTTGTTGAAATTGTAAAATGCATAATGAAACAATCTTACTTGAATGGTGGTAGCTAATCTCTGAGAAGATATGTGTCGGCGATGCGCATTCTCCTGAGAAAAATAAAATGAGGCCTCCAAGCCTTTTTAGCATCAAGAAGTAATCAGAAAACCCTAGACATCCAAAAACCTAACCTTGGGAGATGAAGCACAAAAAGTCATTTGGGCCCCTATGGGGTAAGTTGGTACATCAACTTCCTGGGGTCATAACTTTTGCATACAATCTCTATTTTAGGTGCACAATAGCCCATTGGAAAGGTCTATCTGAGGAATACACATTTTACCATCACACTTTGACTATGTCTACAATGTGACTATGGTGAGCCCAAAAAACGTTGTTTAGGGCCTCAAAACAACCCCGAAAGTTTAGGACCCGAAAAGCTAGAAAAAAACTACCAAGATGAAAATTGTATGTGAGCCAGTTGAAAGATGTGGATGACCACCAATATCCATCGATATCCACCAGGATCAACAATTATTTATGAAATGAATAGACACTAAAAAATAAATAAAATGAAAAGAAACATTTTTTTTTCAAAATATAGTTAAAAATATCCAAGTTAAAGTAATGACATCTTCACTTATTATAATAATAACATCGATTATAACTTTATTTTTTATATTATACAAAACCATTGTCATTATTCGTTTTAAAACAACATTGTTTTCTTAATAAGATAACTAAATTTCTACTACCCGTTACCCATTTTTAACAACATTATTATGTATACTCTTCATGATTGAGATTCAAAGAAATTTTGCTTAACAACATTATTATGTATATTCTTCATGATGGAGATTCAAAGAAATTTTTGTTTATTGTGTATATTCTACACTCTATGATATAAACAACTTTGAAGTTATCTGGATGGATAAAGCGATTCTATCCAAAATTTGGTATCTATCCTTCAACTTTGAATGTGAAAATAATTATAGTACTTCGTAAAGAAGGGTTAAATTAGCACTTGTAAAAATTAATTGCGGTTAAAATTGATATATGATACTGAAATAAATATAATAAATAATATGGGGAGTTTAAAGATAATATTAAAATATATATATATTAGATAATCTATAGAGTCCAAACATAATTTAATAATGCATTAAATGAAAATAATAAATTTTAAATTAAGTTTGAAAAAGTTGAAAAAAAATAATTCATGTATTAAATTAGAGAATTCTAAGAAAACTTGTAAATAGAAAGTTCCATGAAAAGAAAATAACTTCATTACAAATACTTTTAACATTTAAGATTGTGAAAAAGTATGTGATGTGTGTAAAGTTAACAGTATTCTCGGTGATGTTTTATGGACATACCACTTAAACTAAAATACTAGGCAAAGGTCTTTCCCTATATATATCACAAGAATGTTAAAAGAAGTAATTATATATTTTTTTGATATCCAAATATATTGATCATCATTTTTGTTGGAATTGTTGTCAGCGCTCGAGATACTTGCATGACTTAGGTTATTTGGTCAAATGTTTTGTTGATTGTTTCAATTGTTTTTCTCTTTTTCAAATGATTCCATCTACAAAAATAAAAATAAAGTATAATGAGTGTATCTACATTGGTGAAAATAATGAAAAATGAAATAAATAATATACATGAATGTAAATTGAAAAGCGACAAACCTTAGCAAGAATTGAGTTATGAATTATACACATTTTTTCAAAACCAAATCTCATGATTTTTGTCAACAACTCTTCTGTTGGCACATTTCCATACTTTGTTTCCTGCAAGTTTTATACCCCATAATAAATCATAGATTTAATATAAAAGATCTTTTTTGTTCCATTAATTATAAAATGAGAGAAGTAAAACAACATAAGATACTTACAAATTCCACAATTAATTTTTGATATGCTAACATATACTCACAACTCTTACTTAACTCAATGTCAATCAATTCCTGTGATGGCTCTTCTTTGTATGTTAGCACATGTTTGAAAACATTCAAGGATATTTGTTGTAAAACAAATTAAAATATACAAAAATGAAATCTTAAGTTAATGTTATAAGGAAATAATAATTACTCACAAACTTTGCTATCAACTATTTTATTCCTTGTCATCCTATTTTATCTGTTGAATGGGTTCCATTTTGTTTTATTTTCTACAAGAAAATACATGAAAATTAATATTTAATGCTAAATTATTTATTTGTATGTACCTAATAAAAATTTCAATGATTTCATACATTTGAATCACGTTGTTGGTGAGATGGCTCCTCCTGCGATGCAATTATGTCGATTTCTTTTACCATCTCCTTGTACACTTTTTTCGACATTCCTACTGGCATATTTTGGATATCAGCTCGTTGATCCTTTGATATTTTCATAATCTTCCTCAAAAATTAACATGACAATAAATTGTTTTTATATTGATATATGAAAACTAAATATAAAAAAAATGATATTAATAAAGGAATGGTTTGTAGTAATATATACATATTATTGTTATCGGACAAATCAGTAAGTGCGAACACAAACAGATCTCCCTAGTTTCACCCCAAAACTAGAACAAAACAAGACAGAATATAAAAGTTTCCCTAAGTTTCAATCATCAAGCATACTAACTAACAAGAGATAAATGACATACCTTTTAAATGTCGTTTGTCCTCGCTAGTGTTATCATCTCTCCATTTCAAGGCTTAAGGGATGTCGAACCTGTAAAAAGACACAAGCCACCGAAGTGAAAGCAACAATGTATACTCAACAAAACCTATGTATGTGATCAAGGAGTCATACAATAAAATAAGAACAATTTTATGGGAAAGAAATATATTACTGTATTAGAAATATTAAAGGGAGAATACAACCAATGCCTTGATGTTGTAAGGTCCCTTCCAATAGTTCCTTGCTTCCCACACACTTCTACTCCACGGATTATGTGATCAACAATTTATCTTGACAAAGAAAAGCTCAAATCCAAATCCAAAAATTACTCAAGATTGCACCAAAAGCTAGCCAACTAACTTTTCCCATGAGAACTCTTCTCCTTTTATAAGCTAGAAAGGATAGGGTGAGGAGGTTAGGATGATCCCATGAGATCAGGGATGCGACTCAAATCCAAACCGATCGGAGGCCACCTCACCATCGAAGCTTCTATTCTAGAACTTTCAAGAAATTCCTCTTTCTCCTTCATACGAAAATCGTCGCACCCTTAACACTGAGCAAATTGCGACGATATCGCAAGCCACTGTGGTGCAACCTGCGACGATCCTAGATTGTCTCACCCTTAACACTAAGCAAGGTGCGACGATCCCTTTTTCTAAGGTTTTTGACAAAGGAAAATTATAATTTCATCTCTCTGGAAAAATTGTCTTCATTCTCTTCAGGGATTTAGTCCATTGATCCTTCTATAGAAAAAGGACAATTTTACATCATTAACGGTCATAAGGGTGACGAAAATAATGTGTAACATTGAGCCCCCCAAAGTATGAAGTTAGAACAGAGTGATAGCTGAAATGCTTTGTCAAGTGTGTGTTGGGAACAAGGAACATGTCAGTCGGAAACCTTCCAACAAACAAGGAAATACAGTACAATAATATAGCATCACTGAGGTAGGCATTCCCATACTCAGAATACAAATGACTCAAAGAATAAATGTTGACATCCAAAGATCCATGTCAAGTAAGACAGGTCATGGCCACCAAACATACACTGTGGATCCATGCCATTATGACTCAAATCTGAACATAGCCACCAAAAATACACTATGGATCTATGTGTTAAAGACTCAAATTTGAACATAACCATGAGACATACATTATGGATCTATGCAACAGTACAATATGAATATACTCCAATGTGACCTAAATCTGTCAGAAAAGATCCAGGGTCTTCATCTCCACCACTCTATAGTACGAATCTAACCATGTGAATACATGTGCTGAAGTCGAACATGGTAAAAACCATTTGATTACTGGTTATTAATGAATATCATTAACAAGTGCGATGGAAATCACCATTAATGTCAATGACTCCCAAGGTACTCTAGTACAATCCAAAGGGTGTGAATTTATGAGATGAAGTCGAACACTCGGCAGAATCTCCTGATCAGGGGTCAATAATGAAAACCCACTGTCGAAAGCGAGGAAACCCACCATTGAGGCATGCAAGTTCCAAGGTACCAATTAGTTTCTAAGTCTAATTCCTGGATAATGAGCTGAAGTCGACAGGAAAAGACTCACTCTTAGAAGGGCCTTAATGTATCCCTCGTCAATGACATGAAACAAGTAACAAGATTTGATGTAGAATAGAGTAACAAGTGACTCAGGGCTAACTCAAGGATGGCCAATGCAATAGAAGGCTTAATGACTGCAGAAATGGCCAACACAATAGAAGGATTTACGGGTTGAACTTCTCTTTGAACATATTGATGACACGACAACTGTCTTGGAAAAACTGACTCAACAATAGGGATCAGAGACCAAACTGTAATCTTATAGAGTATGATCAAGAGACAAGCGGATTTTCCAACCTAGACACAAAGTGAGTGAAAGGGTGTCATGTTCAAAAGTGACTCTTCCATAGAATACAGGTTTAGACATATTTATTTCCCAATTTCTCCCCATCCTTTTTGGCGAGTACCTCTTTATTTTTACACAATCTTGAGGAGGATAAAATATGCTTGAAATGTAAGCTCATCCTTTGGATGAGTCCCTCAGAGTATTTTTAATGAACCCTAGGAAGGGGTGGTTCGGTCCCATATGGGCCTTTCGATGTTTTTTTTACGAGTCCAAAGAAACAAAACTCAGGGGTTTTTCATGTTTAGAGAGTCTAAAAAAAACTTAAAGAAAACTCCAAAAGGTCATTTTTCATAACGTAGTCTGATGAGACCGAAAAAGAGATAATATAATGCTCAACAGACATTTTCTTCAAATACTTTAACGAGCGTAAAAAGAACAAGATCGCTCGGCAATCTTTTCATGTTTAGAGAGTCTAAAAAGAACTTAAAGGGAACTCCAACGGGTTCTTTTTTCGTATAACCTTTACGAGTCCGAAAAAGTGATAAAAATTTACTCGATTACATTATCATGTATTTACAAGCATGATAAAGAACAAAGACTGGGCTCGGGTTTGTTTTCATTTTTACGCAAGCTTAAAACAAAACAAAACTATTCTTGGGATATATTTTATTTTTACACAAGCTTAAAACTAAACAAAACTATGCTTGGACCTGGTTTCATTTTTACACAAGATTGAACCAGAGGAAACTATGCTCGAGGTAGGTGGTTTAATTTTTACACAAGCTTGAACCAAAGAAAACTATGCTTGTGACTTCCCAACGCAGAATCCAGGGATGGTTGGTACTTAGCCCCCAGCTTAAGAAACTAGTAACTTAACTTCAGCATGAAGTCTAGAGGTTGTAAGCATTGCCCCCTAAGCTTCATTTTGTCCAATAGCACAAGCGAAGGAAAGGAAGCTTCAAATACTATATGTAGAGAAGTACTTGACTCAATCGAAGAGCGGGAAAATCTATTTCATTTTTTAACGAGCTTGACACAGGAACATGAACTATTCTCGAGATGGGATGTTTTATTTTTTAACGATCTTGACACATGAGAAGAACTATGCTCGTAAGCTTTGTTTCATTTTTTAACAAGGTTTCCATAGAGATGCAAAACCATCCTCGTAGCTGGTTTCATTTTTTAAGGATCTTGAAATTAAAAAACCATGCTCAAAGTTGGTTTCATTTTTTAAAGAGCTTGAAATCAGAAAACCATGCTCAAAGCTATTTTCATTTTTTAATGAGCTTGAAATCAGAAAACCATGCTCAAGGCTGGTTTCAATTTTTAAAGAGCTTGAAATCAGAAAACCATGCTCAAAGCTAGTTTCATTTTTTAATGAGCTTGAAATCAGAAAAGCATGCTCAAAAGTCTCTTCTTGATCACGGCTTCCAAGAGGACAATTCTTTGTAAGGACACCATGTCAAGGGACAAAACTCGGTCATGTCCTCCAAGAGATCTTCATTTGACAGAAGAAACACACTCTGGAAGGAACACATGTTGAGGGTCACGATAGGGTTAAAAAGGTCAGTCTCCAATAGCCCTACCGAAGAGATCACCATGTCAACTATAGGATCCAAGTCATAAGGGAGTGAGCTTACAGTGAGAGGCTCATCTGCATCGACAGTTCAAGGCATGGGAGACAACGCCACATAATTGACCTGTGGCGGGGTGATATTGCCTGCATATGAGAACCGTTTAGGGAGGTCATTGAGTTGGTCATCAAGTCCGGACCAACGAATGTCAATAGATCAATAACCACAATGCTTCCATCGTGAGGGAAAGATATCACACGAAAAGGAGTGGACACAATAGCTTTCATGGCATAGACATAATCTTGCCCAAGGAGTAAATTGAAATCCAAGAGATCATGAACTACCATGACATCAATGAAGACAGTTTTCCCTTCCAAAGTTACAGGAAACTAAAGAAGGGTCCCTAAAGGTTGACTGGTTCTTTTGTTAAAGGCTAACAGATTCTGCGTAACTGGCACAAGCTGAGGACAACCAAAATCTTGCCAAGCAATAGAGGACAAAATACTAACAGACGCACCTTTGTCAATTAGCGTCTGAGGAATGTCCCAACCACAAACTTGTATTGTAATCTTGAAAGGAATGTGAGAGGGAAGACGAGGTCCAGTTAGCGCACCCCAATCAAAAAGGATTCCCTCATTACTTGGAGGGGGTTCCATGGGAGGAGGAATGCCCCCTAGCACGGTAGATTCTGTATCAACAAGAAAAATGTGGGAATTATCATATTTACTCACTAGCAGGAGAGTAGGATCGACTGATGATGAGATCAGATCAACCACTTGAGTTGCATTCTCCAAGGGGAGAATGGGGTCGATGGATGGAAACGGATCAACCGCTTGGGTTTCACTCTCTAATGGGAGAGTGGTATTGATCGAGGATGGGATCAGATCAACCACTTTGTCAACTGGTTCAACTAAGGACATGATCGGTTTGACTACCTGATCAATCAGATTGACCGATGAAGGGACTAGATTGATCATTCCATCAAATACATGTGGGTCGAGAGTAATATTTCAATAAGCAATTGGAAGTTGAGGTTGGGAAACAATCATGTCTTCCATTAATTTCGAGGCTTCATCCATACGAGGGAAAAGGTGAGTTTGATTACTCCTTCCACATAACCTACATGGGACCTTGACTCTACTTTTCTTCTTCCCAATGACATCCTGACTAGTTGAGGGGAGGTCATCATAATGTTGTTCATAGGTTGATGACATGGGATGGCGAGGGCATGTACACCATGCTTCTATAACCTTGGATATACCAGGGCAATCCTTAAGAATATGGCTACCCTTACAAAGCTTGCAAGGGTACTTGGGCTTACGGGTTGTTTGGGTGATCTTGGCATCATCAACAATCCCAGCACGATTACCAGTAACTGGTGGGTTTCCAACATTTCTAGCAGTGGTTGGAAATTTAGACCCTTTCTTATTTTTCTTCTTCTTAATCTTCATTTTCTTCTTCTTCTTATCCACCGAGTTACTATTAAAGCTTTCACTAGGCGAAGAAGATGAAATGGAAGAAGACCTTGCAAGTGAAGAAGGCGAAGGATCATCATGAGGTTGATTCTCTTGGGGGGGGTGCTTACAACCAAAGCACTCACTACATTCGGGATTACTTGAGTGGAAAACAACCAGACGGGTAACCCAGTTGTGAGACCTAGAAGGCTCAAAGTAGCGATGTAAGGAGGACCAACATTTCCATAAGAAGGAAAAATAAAAGGATCCCCCAAAGTAGGGGTTCCTTCATTGGTATTTCTGGGAACTGACGCCATTAAATAAAGATCCAACCTAGAGTCTACTATGTAAAACAAAAAACACACGCTAAAAATCTAGTAAGCAAGCAAGCAAAAAAAACCTTCTCACAATGAACGCATTAGTTAGTGATGAAATCCAACATCGCGGGAACAATGTAAGAATGGGTTGAGATAGGGTGGGTGTAAAAGTTACGTTGGTGACCTGCTTAACAGACTTACACCCTGGTGAAATCTACAACACATAAACGTGGGTATATCCTCCAAGGAGCCCGAGTGAGTTTGGACAACGTTGATTCCAGGTACTGTGAAAACTTGCCCCTCCACAGTCACCTTGTGTAAAAACTCTAAAGATATAGGCCACTAAGGTTACCAATTACGAAAATGATGCCTGGGGAAGCAGTCGACAGTCTGATACACATGCAAGGGCAGAGTATCTAAGCCCGAAATCGACTCGAGAAGGTCCCCATAGGATTTTCTTCTCAAGTGACCCCCAATAATACGTGCAATCTCTACACCAAGACCAACAAAGCAGGGTGAGTACTTTGTTGGTCCTAATGCGACCTCGTGATTGACCCTTGTGTTAGCAGAGATTCCCGAGACAAAATGTAGCTAGTGGATTTAAACTCTCCCTATCACAAGATACTATGTTTGTTTACAACTTTGGAAAGCTATCTTTCACACCTATTCTAAATCCCTACACTCTAAGATAATGTAGGTTTGCTACCAGAAAATATAAAAATTTCTAATCAATTTTTAGAATCACTTTATTTTAAGGTTGTTGTTTACTCAAGAGGAAAATGGCGTGGACTAAATGATGTTTTGACCGACTCTAAAC
Source organism: Picea engelmannii (assembly GCA_009831015.1). Taxonomy (NCBI): domain Eukaryota; kingdom Viridiplantae; phylum Streptophyta; class Pinopsida; order Pinales; family Pinaceae; genus Picea; species Picea engelmannii. The sequence goes on along the minus strand of ML777754.1, from coordinate 812,748 downwards.
AATGCAAAGAAATGAGAATGAAAATATTTCACTTCAATGAAAGCTATATCACGAGAAGGAGAAAATGTTTATCATTCCCAAATGCACAATGTCCCAAAAATGTTATTAAACTCATCAATATTAATATTTTCAAGAAATGAGCCAAAGATATTGTACACCAATACAGGATTCTTGGCCAGAATTCAAGACCAAAAAAAGCCAAAAACCATGCAATTTCGCTACTTCAAATGCAAAGATGCCCCCAACCTAATGCAAAGCAAGAAATTAAAATTTGTGTTTCAAAGATAGCTAAAAGCAATAGAAAATCTCTATAAAACAAAGAAACCCAAACATATTTTATCTTTTAACATGAACTATTCAATAAAAGAAAAAGAATTTCTTTCACCAAACAATTCTAAAGAAAAAACAATGCTTTGTAACAGAAAGACACTCAAAGCAAGAGATCAAATCTTTCAAAAGAAAACAAGCTAAAACAAAGAAAATATGGCTAAAAGTAGATACAAATCATGTCAAGAATATTGTAAACAGACATAACAAATCACCCCAAACACTTATCACAGATCTGGGCAGGGAAAACCATTAAAAAGTATAAATTTTCACAAAATCGTCGCAAGCTACTAGCTAACACAGTGTGACGATCCTAGATCATTGTGGGCCAGAGAACAGTACAGTGCGATGACATTGCACTGTGTTTAAAGGAAGGGTGTGTCGATCCTATATCGTCGCACTGCCCCTCAAAGCAGAGTGCGAAGATCAAAGGAAAAATGGAAAAAATAAAAAGCAAGAAGGTTTTCTAGTGAATTTAAACAGTCAAAGAGTTCATCTGGATATCTCAGTGACTCAGAAAACAGAACCCAGGCAATCAAAGAAAGAAAGAAAGACAAACTAGGAAAACAATATGTTCCCCGGTATGGTCGCCAATTCTTTTATCGGACAAATCGTTAAGTGCGGACACAAGCATATCTCTCTAGTTTCACCCAAAAACTAGAACAAAACAAGACAGAATATAAAACTTTCCTTAAGTTTCAATCATCAAGCATACTAAATAACAAGAGATAAATGACATACCTTTTAAATGTCATTTTTCCTTGCCAGATTTATCCTCGATCTGTTTCAATGCTTATTGGATGTTGAACCTGTAAAAAGACACAAGCCACCGAAGTGAAAGCAACAATGTATACTCAACAAAACCTTTGTATGTGATCAAGGAGTCATACAATAAAATAAGAAAAATTTTATGGGAAAGAAATATATTACTGTGTTAGAAATATGAAAGGGAGAATACAACCAATGCCTTGATGTTGTAAGGTCCCTTCCAACAATTCCTTTCTTCCCACACACTTCTGCTCCACGGATTCTGACATCAACAATCTATCTTGACAAAGCAAAGCTCAAAGACAAATCCAAAAATTACTCAAGCTCACACCATAAGCTAGCCAACTAACTTTTCCCATGAGAACTCTTATCCTTTTATAAGCTGAATCAGATAGGGTGAGGAGGTTAGGATGATCCTATGAGATCGGGGATGCGACTCAGATCCAAACCAATCGGAGGCCACATCACCATCAAAGCTTCTATTCTAGAACTTTCAAGAAATTCTTCTTTTTCCTTTGTACAAAAATCATCGCACCCTTAACACTGAGCAAATTGCGACGAAACGAAATCACAGGCCACTATGGTGCAACCTGCGATGATCCTAGATCGCCCTTAACACTAAGCAAGGTGCGACGATCCATTTTTCTAAGGTTTTTGACAAAGGAAAAGTATAATTTCATCTCTCTCGAAAAATTGTCTTCATTCTCTTCAGGGATTCAGGCCATTGATCCTTCTACAGACAAAGGACAAGTTTACATCATTAACGGTCATAAGGGTGGTGAAAATAATGTGTTACAATTCTAGAAAAGAATTTTTAGGAATATTTCTTTTTGAATGATTCTTTTTTGTTGTTGTATGTTTTTTCTATTGCAAGTCTGACATGTCTCATTGACCATTGCTCTGGAAACACTTCTTTTAGTTTAGATATAACCTGGTTCTTGGAATCATTGGATTGATTTATGTATTGCAAGTGGAAAGTACATCTATACGTTCATTCCACTATATCCCTCATAGATTTGTAAAAGTTTTCCCCCCGTTTATTAACCTTCGGCACCACTCCAGATGAATTAAGGACCAATTCATCATCATTTACATCTTCTATAATTTTTGTTTTCTTAGGAAGACATTATATTCCTTTGTTGTTTGTAGAACATAAAACATATGTGAATTATTAGATTGTTTGAAACATGTTATCTAATATTTTTAAGTATATTATTAATGAAAATTCAAAAAGGAACTCATATTGAATAGAATTTTTTCATTCACCCTATTCTTCCTTTTGCAATTTTTCCATCAAGATTTTACGCTCTTCTGCACTTAGATCACAACGAATCTTATCGAGCTTCCTCATTTTATGGCTCTGTAGGACACACACTAACTAATACATATTATTTAAACTTACATATAGTTCAAACATACTAATTTTGTATAGAATTTATAAAGAACTTATTTTTTTAACATATTAATTTTGTATAGAATTTACAAAGAACTTGTTTTTTTTGCCTTTTTGGATGTGTTATCATAGTATCAATCAGAATTTTTGTTACTTGAACTATTCTCACACATTGTTTTTATCAATATATATCCTATACCATTCAATACACAAGCTATTAAATATATTTTATAAATAAATCACATAATTTTCTACAAAAAAAAAGTTCTCGATGCATTTTCATAATATAAAAGCATCGGTATGTTCCATATATGAAACGCACTGATATCAAAAACAAATTTTTTTAAAACTATAAATTACAACGATGCGATATGTATCATTATCATCACTGCTCCAATAGAAAAAAAAAAAATACCATGAACAAATAAAATTACACATCGATGAATGTTTTTTTTTTAATTATGTTGCATCACTACCGGTGTGTTTTATCTGAAAGCACATCGGTGCGTTAGATTCAATCAGGTGCACCGATTACCCGAAACCATTTAAAAAAAATATGTGACAGGGTCGAGAGGGTTTGGATCCGATGCATCACATGTCAAACACCTTTTATATGGAAACATAAACCCATTAAATCTAAAATGCCTAAAATGAAAAGTTGTAATTATGAAGTGATAGAGGGAGTTAAACCCTAAGGTAAAATTTTAAAGTCACATAAGCAAGTACAAGCAAGGGTTTAAGGTAAATATGAATTTTTTTTTTTTTCTGAATTTTAATTAAATCTAAATAGAGATACAAATTGTAAAAAAAAAAATATTATTAAAATCAATAGTAAAATTTAAAAATTTTACTATGCAAGGTTTTGAATGAATCACAAAACCCTTCAAATTCTATTTTTTTAAATAATTTTGTTGCTCCAAAAGGGTTTTGAATGAATCACCATACCCTTCAAATTTTGATCTTCTAAATAAGTCTCATGTTCCAAAGTATTGATTTGTTTCTCCACAATGCTCCCATGTATGTCTCTCTTGCAAATCTCTCTTCTGTAAATTTCGGCAAAATAATAAAATATTGAATAGTTTAATACCGAGGAAAGATTGTATGAAAAGGGTTTTAAATGAATCACCATAACCTTCAAATTTTGATCTTCTGAATAATCATGTTATTCCAAAGTATTGTGTTGCTCCAAAGTGCTCTCTTGTATGGCTCTCTTGCAAATCTCTCAACTGTAATTTTTGGTAAAATAATGAAACAATGAATAGAGTTTTACTATTTAAATGACTTTATGAAATTAGATTTTAAATTCTCGTTCATTTTTCATTTGTTAAAAAGCAAAGTCATGTTTTTTTTTTTTTCTCAAGTTTTTCGAAACCCTCGTGGGTCTATTAATATAATGCACTGGTGCATTCTGTATAAAACGCACAAGTGTGATTAAACGTTTTGTAGAACCGATATCAAATAATTATTTTCCATTTATTTATGAACAGGTGCAACTCGTAAATAAACTCCCCGATGCTTTATATTGTTATATACACATCGGTGTACGTTGTTTAAATAAGTGCACCATTATGTTTTCAAAGTTATCTGAATTTTTATTTGCACACAAAATAGTATATGTTGGCAAATGTTTAACAGATAGTGTATGCTTGTCATTGATGGCAAGTACAACAGTGAAGATGGCAGGATCAGAATGTGCATCGATGGACAAACAGGAACAACGTAGGCTCAGGAGGAATTAGTGCACAGTCGAAATTCTTCCAAGTAAGAAGGATGTGTAAACTTGGAGGAGAAGCGTCGTTGATCGTTGGATCCCATCCAAAATTCCCGACAGCATGAGGGTCGTCAGATCTGAATAAAAACAAGAAGAGCATGCGTTGAAGAGAAGGATAGATCTCAGGCATTAGATCTGAGCGAACTCGGAAGCTCGTGAGTGGAAGAGTCGAGGATTTGGTGTTAAAGGTCACGAGGCACGAGGTCACGAAGCAGCGAAGTGGCGAGAAGATCAAGACCGTCCATCTGGGAAGGACACGTGGCAGAGATCAGAGAGATATCGCGAACTCGGGGGTTCGCAGGATAAAGGCCCAAGTATTGGGTGTTCAAATTCGCGAGGCGCGAGGATGCGAGGCGAGGAAGTGGCGAGAGATTTATAGTCGTCCATCTGGGGGGACAGGTGGCGAGAGATCGAGAGATCTCGCGAACTCGAGAGGTCGCAGGTTGAGAGTCCAAACATTGGGTACTCCAAGTCGCGAGGTCGCGAGGTAGCGAGAGAAGGACAGCCGTCGGATCCGGATCACAAGAGGATCGTTGGATCTGCGCGGGGGATCACACGTGGCAAAAGATTGTCATCTCGCTGACTGGAAATTCAAAGGAACAGTGAAGATGCGAGATCACGATTTAATCAAGGACCGTTGGATCAAGAGGAAGCGTGGCGAAAGATCAGAGCACCATAAAGCTCCATCTCGAAGTTTCGCCTATCGCAACTTGGAGTGACGAAAATCTCCATCTTAGGATCAGCGAGATGTGAGATCACGAAATGATCCTGACCGTCAATACATCAAAAGATATGGACCGTTGATCTGAGCTCCATCTATGAGTCTCGCCTATCATGACTTGGAGTGGCGAGAAACTCCAGCGAAGAAACAGCGAGATGCGAGATCACGATAAGATCCTGACCGTCAATACACTAAAAGATGTGGACCGTTGATCTGAGCTCCATCTCGAAGTCTCGCCTATCGCGACTTGGAGTAACGAAAATCTCCAACAAAGGAACAGCGAGATGCGAGATCACGATGAGATCAAGACCGTTGATTCACCAAGATCATGAACCGTCGATCAGGGTCGATGAAGATCAAGAGTTTGACTGTCTCAGAGAAGACGAAGAGTCTTAAACTGCCAGAGAGACTGAGGAATCTCAGTATAACATACAGTGATGCTGGACACACGGGGCGAACCACCAGAGAAGCTAAAGAGTCACGATAATAATTAGACAGAGCACTCGAGAGGTGGAGGATAATGGTGCAGAGTCAACATGCAGAGGCATTGCGAACACTGCATGCACAAGGTGCACAAAAGCTATAAATACACGGTACAGAGAAGAGATGGGGTTGTTGTTGTTATTCGAGTGATGATAGTTGTTGATGTGGAAAGTGATTCATGTGTGAAGAAGGAGGAGAGTGCAGCAGCTGAATTGCACAGAAGAGGATCTGTGCAGTGAATGGTCATGGCGCACAGAGCATAAAAAGCAGAAGAAAAGATAGCGCAAGTCATGTGTGTAGGAAGGCAATGAGGCAGACAGAGCAACGAGATGCAGCAGAACAGTGATAAGTCGGGTAAGCCATTGTTGAACATTATATCACTGTAATAAGTTTCAGAAGCAAAGATTTATATTTCAGGGTGGTTGGGAGGTGCTAGGGAGG
>ML777754.1:785812-797485 GCA_009831015.1 Picea engelmannii | reverse complement strand
GAGATACAGTAATACACAATTTTCTATTAATGAGCGAAAATGTACAAAGACTGTAAAAATACAGAGTGAAAGACTCGCTAGAATGGTGGCAGCTTATCTCTGAGAAGAGATGTGTCCGCTACTCGCATTCGCAAGAAGATGATCTTACAATGAGGCTCCAAAGGCCTTTTTATCATAAATAAAATCCAAAACCATAACCCCGGAAGATGAAAATACAACAATTTTGTGGACCACGTTTTGGGTAGTTTGGTGTATCAACCTCTCGAGGCTGTAACTTTGGCATACGATCTTCATTCGAGGCGCACGATAGCTCGTTGGAAATATATCATCGAGGAGATTCATTTTGGGGGCTCAATCAGAGCCTTCAACTATCATTGAGAAGCTCGACCTCGAAAAACCTTCATTTAGGCCCTCAAAATGCCCCCGGAAGTTAAAAACTGCTAAAAATAGTAAATTACCAAAATTGCCAGAAAACTGTTTTGAGCTAGTTAGAAAAGGTGGGTGGCGACCGATATCCACCTGGATCAATGCTCCCTCCTTAGGAAGAAATTTTATCCATTGCGTTGAGTGCTCGGGGGAGAGGGAAAAGCATTTGTTGAATCTACATCTTGATGAGTTACTTGCCTTGTTGGAGAAGTTGTATTGTTGAGCTTGTTGAAGGTTGTCACGAACCTGTGGTTGGAATGGTTGGACATGTTTAACCAGTTTGGCTACATTATATGACTATGTGCAGAAGGAATCTTTACACTTTGCTGCAATCTTGTCGACCTGCTTCTGTTGGATAGAAGGTGCTTGGACTGAGGCTGCAGTGGTGTTATTTTGTTCATGCTTTGAACAGACTGTGAAGAAGCTGAATTTTGTAGTATGAGATACTACCTTGTGGTATTGTTTAGATGGGACAATAGTTGGAACTACCTCTGGTATTCTGTAGAGATAAGCCCCCAAAGTAACAATGACACTACGGGGTTGAGACTCATAAACAGCATGGTGCTTCCACATATATGGCTAGCCCAAGAGAACATCACAGACATCCAATGGGGCAACATCACACAATACCTCATCCTTGAAGGGTTGGATGTCATATGACAATAGACATTTTTGGTTGACACGAAGATCTTGTCCCTGGCAAAGCCACCCGATGTTATATGGATGCAGGTGTGGTGTTGTCAACAATCCTAATTGTTTGACAACCTATGTTGAGATGAGGTTCTTCTAGCTTCTTCTATCAATAATAAAATGCAGCAGGTTCCCCTTCACCCACATATGTGAATGAAAAAGGAGCTCCCCCTCTTTAGGATCTATTGATTCTTCTGGTTGAATTTCTATGGTCGCGACAATAGCAATGGGGTCTGCGTCGATGATATATCTTTTACCAGTATTTTCATAATCAGATTATGAATCATGGTTTGGCTCCCTGTCTTTGATCTCGACCACCAATGATTGTTTTGAGTGAAATTCATCGATGTTGTTCCAGGGGCTTTTGTGGAAATCGCACCATTTTCCAATGCCCTTCTTCGTCTTCTCGTGACCCTTCTTTTCTTGTGGCTTAGACTGGTTTTCAGAAAGATGTTTGTTAGGGTCGTCTTTCTCATACTTTAGTTTTTGGGGATTTGCATATCTGAACTCCCATTTGTTCTGGTGCCTAATTTTTTTCTCGATTTTAACATCATATCAATACGCAACACCGAGTGATGAGATATTCAAAAATTCCATTTCAATTTGGATGTATCTGTGTAGAGCCACGTGGTATTTCATAACCAAATGTCGCTCGGAGTCTTTGTTACCCAGCTTGGTGCGCAAGGTATGGAAGGTATTGGTGAACTTCGGAACTGCCTGGCCCCTCTCTTGCCACAATGTGGTCCATCTCATGTACTGATCTTCATAGTTTCCAACAGGGTAATATTGTTCCTTGACCGCATCCACAAAAAATCCCAAGTGGGATCGGCCCCATATATTCCAGACTCCTCTGTGGAACTTTCTCCCAATAATTTTCCCACCAATGTTTGACATGGGGGAGAGCCTTAAGGAGTGTGAAGGTGATCTTTTCCCTGTCAGAAAAATGGTGAACAGAGAAATAACCTTCTAGCATATTTAACCATTTGTCTAGGGCATCTGCATCTATCTAACCTTCAAATATGGGAATATCAAAATTAACATACACCTTGAAAGGCAAGGTGCCTCCAAAGTTCCTGCTTGATGAAGATGCACATGTTTTTATCGGCAGGTGTTGAAGGATGTGGGAAAAATTATCCATCATTTCATGCATCTGTCGCGTGAGAGCTTGCTCAAGAAACAGATTAATAGAATCTTCTCCTCTGTCATTTTTATTTTCTTTCGCCATGGAGGGTTTCTTGGGTGTGAGAGAACGATTGTCCTCATGAGAGACAAGCTCGAGACCCAACTTGATATACTCAGACCTCGTCGGGGACATGCACTGAAAAGCGATCAAGAGCAGCCTGCTTCGATACCACTGATCCAGATTATTTTCAGCACGAAATGAGAGCGGTGATATAATAAAGCAATGTACAGAGATATCTCAGATATCCAATAATATAGCAGAAATGTATCAGAGATGCAACCATAAAAACAGAGATACAATAATACACAATTTTCTATTAATGAGAGAAAATGTACAAAGACTGTAAAAATACAGAGTGAAATACTCGCTAGAATGGTGGCAGCTTATCTCTAAGAAGAGATGTGTCCACTACTCGCATTCGCAAGAAGATGATCTTACAATGAGGCTCCAAAGGCCTTTTTATCATAAAGAAAATCCAAAACCCTAACCCTAGAAGATGAAAAGCCAACAATTTTGTGGACCTCATTTTGGGTAGTTTGGTGTATCAACTTCACGGGGGCATAACTTTGGTAACTTTGGCATACGATCTCTGTTTGGGGTGCACGATAGCTCCTTGGAAAGGTATCGTCGAGGTGATTCATTTTGGGGGCTCAATTAGAGCCTTTGGATATCATTGAGAAGCTTGATCTCGAAAAACCTTCATTTATGCCCTCAAAATGGCCCCGGAAGTTAAAAACTGTTAAAAATAGTAAATTACCAAAATTACCAAAAAAATGTTTTGAGCCAATTGGAAACGGTGGGTGGCCACTGATATCCACCTGGATCAGTTGATCTTTTTTTGGAAAAGGAAGTTATATTGGGTGTGAAGGTGTCTTCTTTATATGGGTCTTCACTACAATGCAACTTCACTGTGGAAGACCATTTGTCAGGGTTAAAACCACATAACCATTTGAACCTTCTAAGAGTATGTATGTCAAAAACATGATTTTAGTATTTGTTTTATAAATTCATGCCATGGTATAAAACATAATTAATTTTGTATGTGTTTACTTTGTAGTGTCATTATCCTCTACTCATGCATAGGTGTGTGAACCATGACTTCCCCCAGGACCTACGACGTGCCATAACTAAATTATCTACATTTGTACATTGGATCACATCAAATAATATTCATATGGATAGCATTACACAATGGCATCAAGAGATAGTTGAGATTGTTTGTATGTTTGAGAAGGAACTACCAATGAGTTTCATGGACTTGCAGGTTCATATTCTGATTCACCTAGTAGATGAGGTTGAATTAGTCAAAGTGGTCTCCTATCATTGGATGTTCTTATTAGAGAGGTACATGAAGAAATTGAAAGGATTTTTTCGACAAAGGGAAAAACTGGAGGGGTCTATGGCAGACGGGTACATATCATATGAGTCTTTCTATTATATCAGTGAATACATCAAACAGATCAACAACACACCAGGTGTGGTGATTTAGGATGATGAAAGGGATGAAGACAAAAGAGAAGGGGAGCTTCTCTGTAAACAAATGGAAAAAGGCACTTGATAAAGTGTAAGTGACTTATCGTTTGTCAAATTTCTACACAGTAACTATTCACACTGAACTTCATAATGTATATTTTGACCGATACATACTATATGTTGGTTTGATTTCATGAATATATATATATATATATATATATATATATATATATATATATATATATATATATATATATATATATATATATATATATATATATATATATATATATATATATATATATGAATTTATAAATCGATGTCATCAATAAATTCATTCTTTACAATTTGGAGGAAACACAATTGTGGGTCGCATTGTATGAATAGAAGAGGAGGAAATGGGACAGTGACAGTAAATAATTTAGACGGTTGAATGGTAGAAGCATGCCTTATCATGATCATTTAAAAGAAAATATGTCAATGATATGCCCCAATAGTTGGGTTGTTGACCAAGTTAGAGTGAAATACGGTGCATCTGGCCATTACCTGCATGTTGAAGAGGATGCATTAAACATAGGGATTGGGTGCATCAACTCGGTAATAATCTCTTTGTGTATAGTTTTAACTTCATAATGCACCTTTGAATTGTAACATCTATATTTATATTTTATTGGTCAGCTTATTAGACACATGACACTGTGATTTTTCACTTTTTTATAGGTGTATTTGTTCCCATCTATGTGGGCATATGGACATCATTTTCGCACAGAGGATGTCTATGATGGGTGCATGACACAAGACTGTGGAGTGGAAGTCAATTTTGACCAATCTAGTCGTGCTAACCACCGTGATCAAAACCTAATATGGGGGACGTTAGGTTATGTTGAAAAGATACAAGAGATCATTCGAGTGGACTTCTCTTCTTTCCAATGTGTTATTTTTAGGTGCAAGTGGTGGGACACCTTTGATCGAAATAATGTAAACGAATATCACGATAGTGGGATAATATGTATCAACTCTAGAAAGATGTGGGATGAAGCTAAGGAGCCTTATGTTTTCCCAAAACACTGCATTCAAGTGTTTTTTTACCCAGATGTGTTGGATAGGTATTGGTGGTTCATATTAAAACACGACCCTATATCAAAACATATTTTTGAGAAAAACAGTGCTATCATGCCAAGCGAGGAAGATAATGAGGGTGATGACAACATAGAGTGATATGTACATGTTTTATTTCATCATTAATATTGTTGTTGTATCTTTTTGTTATCTTTATTTCACTAATTATATTGTTTTTTATTCATCTTGTGACAGAGGAAATGTTAAGTTAATTATAACAAATCTTTGAACAATTTTAGTTGGTTAACAGTTAGTTTGATGTGTAATGTGTTTGTCTTTCAAATTATTTGTGATTGCATGGAACAATTGATTGAAATAGAATTTTATGTTGTTATTTGAACATGTTTATATGTCGTTGCATGTTTAATTATATAAAAATTTAAGAGTTATTATTGTGATAAAGTCGTAAGAATTATTATCATTTTCAAAAAGGCCTCAAGATGTTAGATGTTCGATCCTTTACCAACATGTTATAGAAGCATTGTTAAAAAAGAGCATAGTAACAATGGTGTACTTAGAATTATGATGTGTATAGAAGGTGACATTTACCCATTTATTATCAATCCTCTTACCCTTGGACACACTCAAGCACTTGTATAAAGCACTTTTGTTAGTGATATGACTTTGATCCTTATATCTCTTAGGGAAATAATTTTAAGATTTGCATTGTAATTCCTTGTTTGAACATTTGAGTTGTGAATATTTTAAACCATACATGAGTTATTTAATCAATTTTTTTAATTTTATATATATGCAACAACATATAATATTTTTTTAGTTGGCAACATGTTTAGATATTGAATGGTAATATTTTAATTTACATAGTTTCTTATTTATCCTAACAATCTATGTTGATATTAGAAATAATAATATGGTTGATATGCATGTTTAATAGTACAACATTTTTTTATGATATGTTAACATGATGATTCAAAAATTGAGTTTATGTTCATGTATTTTGTAGATTTAAAAGTAAGATATTTAACAAATAATGCGGTTTATAATTTAAAAATTAAATTTCTAACATGATTTTGTGATAATTTGGTTTTTAACTAAAGTGTTGTTAGTTTACTTACTTTTATCATTGCTTTTGGAAATATTTATAAAATTATGCCCCCAATGTTGAGTAAAACCACAATTAATGAAGTAATTTAAAATTTGATAGGAATCAACTTACGAAATAATGACAAAAATAACAATAGGAAGATTAATTTGCATCCATAAAATTTTAGGGCCAATAGAATGTTTATCATTGGAGATCATAACTTTTTATAATAACAATTTTTAGTGTAGTAGAGTATATTAAAAAAGAGTAATTAGTACAATGGAAAATAACATTTATTCATATGTAATTTGTTTTTTGGAAAAGAATTTAGTTAAAATGAATATATGTGTGTGTGTGTGTACTATATATATATATATATATATATATATATATATATAAAGTATCTATGCAATAGAAAAATATTTATGGTATTTTTACAATTATAGTTTCAACCATATTGAACTTTGTAATTTATAAAAATATATTTGCATTTTTTTATTTAAATGAAGTCTTTATGTTTCATATATATAATTTTAATATAAGTTCACCAATACATAATCTATAMTAAAGATCATTTAATAAAAATAAACATCATGATGAAAATATATATATTCATATAGTTCACACACACACACACACACACATATATATGAACTATATGAATATATATTTTTTCTATATATATATAAACTATTTATGCAATAGAAAAATGTTTATGGTATTTTTACAATTATAGTTTCAACCATATTGAACTTTGTAATTTATAAAAATATATTTGCATTTTTTTATTTAAATGAAGTCTTTATGTTTCATATATATAATTTTAATATAAGTTCACCAATACATAATCTATAATAAAGATCATTTAATAAAAATAAACATCATGATGATAACCATCTAACAAACATAAATATTATCTAAAATACACATTTAAAGTTGCCAACATCACCTAATTAATTATATATACCTCTAGCACATATAAACGTCATTAATTAGCTAATACACAAATCTAATAATCTAACAAGGCATCATCATTGTGATCACATCTAACAAAACACAAACATTGTCTAATATCATCATCACCCACATCTAACAAACATCATTTAACATAAACATCTATCAACCACATTTAATATACATATCTAACATGACCTAAAAATGTACACATCAGCGTATAAATTAATTAAGTACATAATCACGATCAACAGGAAAAATGCACATCTAATGAACATTGTTATAACATACACATCTATCAAACACATTTAACAAACATATATAACATGAGACAACAATATACACATCAACGTCAACATATAAATTAAGTACATCAACATGAACAGAAAAAATGCACCATATATATATATATATATATATATATATATATATCATGAACAACTCAAATAATTGCTATAACATATTTGGCCCATCCAATGGGATAATCTGCATATCAACAATAGTAGTGGAGGCCCAGTCTGTAATAGAAGATGATGGATGCTCAGGATGAAGTGGTTGGTCGACTCTCTAACTAGAAATAAGTAGTAGAGGAATAGGTCATGTCTTCTCATCTAGGTGAGGTGAAAGAGGAGGATGAGAAATAGGTCATGCTTGCTCATCTAGGTGAGGTGAAAGAGGAGGAGGAGGAATATGTGTTGTCTTCTCATGATCTGGGTGAGGTGAAGGAGGATGAGGACGAGGAGGATGTGGAGAGGGATCACGACCACCCTCATCAATCGATGGGGTACTGGACGAATGAGTCATACTGGAAGGGGAGTTGTGCCTATCATCGAGAGCCCTCCTCGTTGTTAGTAGCCTAGTAGCTCTAATGATATGACGCATAAGAGGCATCATATCATGCGGAATCTCCCTCCAAATTTCCAAGAGCATAGGATATTCCCTGATGTCTCACATCAGCACAAGGGGAACTCCCACCTTAGTCAAAAGTGCACAAAGTCGGTCGCCCAACTCCAACCTGAATCTAGTTTCTAGCCTACAACGCATGTCGTTGGGTATATGAACCCGAGGACCTTGACCCGTCGCAGCTTTAGGAATCATCTCCTCATCGTCATCTGTTGGGGGAGGAGGCACATCCCCAATGAAAGTGTCAATATCTGCAAAAGATATAGTACACAAAAATAATTACACAGATTCATTAAAAAAATTAATAAAACAAGTTAAAGAACATGTTAGAATTCATTTTATTATAATTAAGTAAGACAATAAAATGAAACTAGATTAATTTAAACAAAACACTAATATTACCTCTATCATCTAGTGCTTATTTGGTGTGAAGAGGATGTTCATACATCTTTTCCAATCCAAACCCATGTAAGAAAATGACACTATGACGAACATGTGATCCGCCTCACTGGCTAGTAGCCCCAGTGCATCTGGGGAAATATTGGCCGGAAACTCCAGCTGGCCCCTCTTGGGCATCATCTCCCCCCACATGTGCATCTGCACACAAGTCCTCAGCATAGCAAGCTGATGGAAAAAATTACTCCTCGCCTCTGGAAACCTACCAAAAAATAAGAAAAACAATTATGAAGCAAAAGGGAAGTTCGACCTCCCACATATCATAGCATGACATATGTCTAACACTATACAAAACTATCACAAAAAAATGGTAGACCATCTGATACACCGTGGCCTCTATACCAACGAATCAACATAATACAAAAGAGGGCAACTAATGTGCTTCCCATCACTGGTAAAGTGTGTTGTGGTCGTCACTAACAGTGAGAGGCACCTAACCTCCTCTGCACCGAAAAAAGTAATCCATAGATTTCCACCATACACCTAAAAATCAGTTGGGGAAAGTACATCAACCCCAATATATCATTGAGAGTACATGATTTGACTCTCTCCTGCAACACCTATTGGGACATCCAAGAACTGGGGAAAATCCTCCCCTCTCCTGGATAGCCTAGTGATAAAGTAAATTTCCTCCTCAGTAGGATGGTACCACTGAGATGGACCCACACAGAAAGCCTCTCGATGGACATCCCATCGACAGATCAAATGCACCAACAAATCAGAGTGCCTCTTCAGGGATGTAGTCTCCTCATAGTACTTAAGGAGGTCTACATTCCTTAAGAGAACATGATTCATTGCAGTAATAGGGTGAGGGTACAAATCTCTCTCCCTCTCCCTTGCCTCCCATTCTCGTACAACATTGTATAGGTCCACCCTCTGCTCCTATTGTTGTTGTTACTCTCTCTGCTCACATCTATGCATGATTAACATATGAAATACATCATCCTTACTCATACAAAAAACATAAAAAAACCTATTAAATGAGAAATTTATCTATAAATACGGAAAAATAACGTCATTCAAGAAATAAGTAAATTTCATAATCGGTGCACCTTAAAAACAGTCAAGCATCGTTCGCGGTGCGTACATAACTTGTGAGCATCGCCCATGGTGTGCCAGTGTAAACTAACGCATCATATAAAAAAATTATATTATGTTATGTAGTGCGCTATATAACCCTACTGCACCAGTGCGGTCAGGTAAACCCACGCACCGGTGCATTACGGTTATCCTATGCACTGCTTAAATTAAAAACAAATTAAAATCCTAACACACCATAAAACAATTTTTTTTTAATTATTTAAGGCGTTGAGTATATGTTTCTTATATGCCCCGATGTTTTTAAGTAATAGAGATGCACCGCCCCACTCGTGCGTTATGATTACCATATGCACCACTTAAAATAAAAGCAAATTAAAATCCAAACGCACTGTAAAACATTTTTTTTTAAATTAGTTAAGGCGGTGCATATACATTCCTTATATGCATCGGTGCATTTAAGTAACGGCGACCCACCGCCCCACCAATTTTTTAAAATTGACAAGTACATAAGTTTGCAATTTTTTATCTAATTGTTTCGGGTGTTGCGTTCAAGTCGTTCTGTTTGCACCGCTCGCGGTGCACACATAGAATTTACAGAGCGCATCACGACAAAATGCCAATTTTTTATAGTGGTGCATTTGTAAACATTAACACACCTATGCACACACTTACTAACGCACTATGTAAAATAATATATCTGATTCACGTGGTGCGTCATGTACCTTAATGGACTGGTGCGTTAGAGGTACTGAGACGCACTGTCGAATAACTATATAATTTTACGTGGTGTGTCAATAAATGGAAGTGTCGGTGTGTCCCTGCTTACCTATGAACCGCCGATGAATTTAACATTATGTTGTGGTTCCCACTGTAAATGTACAAGGTGCACCGACCACGGTGCGAGCTGAACATCTCAAATGCACCACGCATAATTTTTATTTTTTTAAAACAGTGAAAAATTAACTCAATTTTAAATTTTAATCCACCAAAAACTTAATTTATAAAGAAACAAAGATATTACCTGGACATTTTGTCATCGGGGAGGCATGGTTGGCACGTAGTCAAAAAAACAAATTCGCCCACTGTTAGGCAAAATTTGAAAGTCATGCACAGAGCAACAGACAGAATGAAGGCAAGCAAGGGAAGCATCGGCGGCAAGGCACTTCATAGAGGAAAAAGTTGCACCGGTTCTTTTGAGATGTACAACACTAAAAATGGTAAAAATAAATTGTACGGCTAACAAAAAAAAAATTATTAAACCCTATTCCGGTGTGCTCGATGACTAAACACATCGGTGCTAAAATATTTATGTACTCGTTGACGTTTGAATCTGTCAAGGACCGAAACGACAACCTCACGAGGATATGAATCCTCCTTCATTTTTAAAGAGGTAGTACTCCTCTTTGGCTTATGATATTATTTGTAATTTCGGATCAATAATAATATAGGACCTTAAGATAGTCCAATATTTAATGCTAAAAAAAGATCAAAATGATGAAAAGTAAAAAGTATTTATAAAAGAGAATTCTTGAGAAGCGGACTAGGAATCTCACACATCACACATTACAGAAAATAAAATAAAAATTCTCACATCCATCATAGTGAAAATAAAAATTTTGATTACATTTAAAATAAAAGAAGATAGTTTGTACGCATAAGAGAACTTTTATAGAGTACTGCTTATATAGTTGTTGACCAAAATTTGGTCATATATATTTTTCCGCTCTTTGATTCATAAAAGTATTGATATCAAAAGAAGGCATTTTTTGAACTTTTATAAGTTCACTCTACAGCCCTTGGTCTCAACTTTGTCATGCACTTTTTGGATCAAAAACTTGTTTCTGTATGCCTAAGTTATTCAAGATCTGGTCTAAAGGTCTGAAGGAGAGATTATGAAGAATTTTTCTAAGTATCATGTTCTCCTCTCCATTTTCGAATTGTGAAGTACTCTCATCACTTATTTTCCTCACCTTCCATCTCCACACTTAACCATTTTTCTCTTTTCACCACTCTTCTCCATATGCTCCACTAGTCTCTACACTTAGACGGTTTTGGGACTCTTCCTTCAACTCCTCATCGGGTTCTCGGGTTGGTGGACTCACACATCCCCTCATATTCTCACACACCCTCACTTTCCCCCGTTATCTACATATTGCACTCTCTACCTTCGACGCCTACATTTCTCCCCTTCCCCCCTAACTACTCATCTCCTCATCGGGTTCGCGTGTTCACGGGTTGGCGGGTGTTAAGAACCAAACATCAATATAGCATAGAAAAACCTCAAGAAAAGTACTCAACGCCTTGAAAAAGAGATAATATCAGATAATAAGCCTCTTCGAGGGGGCAACCTCCTTTTACCCCACTTAAATGTTCAAGTACAAGA
>ML777754.1:762386-780867 GCA_009831015.1 Picea engelmannii | reverse complement strand
ATGGCCTAAAGCCGACATAAATAAAATAACATTACTAATCTAAATCACAACTAATGGCCTAAAGCCGACATAAATAAAATAACATTACTAATCTAATATGCCCCAATTAAGTGGTAATGAGCCAATATTAGGGCTTAACAGCGGACCTTCATTTCCACCCACTTTCTTATCTCATAAGTCAATTTTAACACTTCATTTTTTTCAGTTTCGCGGGTTTGAGCCCTCATCCTTCCCTTTTCCACAGCCTTCACATTGCACTTCAACTTCCACGTTCTACACTTCGACCATCACTTAACTTTTATTCTCATTGCGGATCTCGGGTTCCCAAATGTCCCATTCTTCTGATGCTCGTGAGTCCGACCGACCGCCCCTCTATACTTAGTTTCTTTGGATCACTCGTCCAACCGCAGGTTTGCGGGTTCATGAAAATTTCATGGTTAACTTCACTCACCTCCCTTCCCTCACCCCCGCGAACCTACAAACCCTCCAACTCTCCTCTCCCTCATCCCCTCTTGTCCCATCTCCCATAATTAGCCAAATTCTCAAAGCTATTCCAAGGCATGAAAACTAGAGAATGAGAATATGACACATGGAAATGAATGAGTTCATGACATGTGGAAACCAACCACGTGGTGACATGTGGCAAATGTTAAGTGGTTACACATGGCAGTGACATGGTAGTCAATCAAATGATGACACGTGGTAAGCTGAGAATCGTGACACATGGTAGCAAACTGTGTGATGACATGTGGCGATGATATGGACCATAACTATGATGACACATGGGAATGACTCATTTATGACATGGCATGAGGTGGACGATGACGGGATTCCAAAAAATTATTATTTTATTTGACAATTTTCCAAGGGTCGAATCCTCCAACTCCACAATTTCTTCTCTTCTCGTGTTTCTTGCTAAGTGTATCAAACATTTAGTATTATATATCATGAAGAATCTAATACCCCAATGCATGTGGGATAGAATTTTAAACCAAAAAGTCGAATTTTATGAAGGGAAGCATGAAATTCATCCAAGGGCCCACATTTGCCCATCAATTTTGATCGACGGTGGTTGAGTGTTGATCTTGCAGAGGTCGTAACGTGAGCTCTGGGTGTCAAAATCGCGCAACATTTATACTATTGGAAATGTATTTCGATGTAGAAGATGGTGGTACAGGTTTCAAGTGCTGAAATTTTATATATTTTTCTCATAAATTAAAATATTAGTCAACTGCGTTTTTAATTGGCCTGCGTGACAACTCAACTTCACGAGCTCATATCTTGAGATCCGGGTGACGGATTTGTGCAAAAATTATATCGTTGGAAAGATAATATGATGAATATCAAATGAGAAGTGATTTACATGGCTAAAAAATTGATTATAATTCCCATAAAATTAAAACGCGGTCCTCCTATTTTAAATGGGAAATTAATTAAATTGTGAAAATAAAAGTTTATTTAAAAAAAATTATTAAAAGGGGAAAGGGATCCATTTTAGATATGTATATATTGATGATATAATTTCATTAATGAGGAATTAATGAGGCACTAATTAAATGGAATGTTTCAAGAAGAAACTTGTACGGAAATTTCAAGACAGGAAGAAAACCCTAACTACTCAAGTAGTTAGAAAATCTCTTCTTAAAAAGAGAAGAGAGTCTTCATCAAAGGGCCCAATAATCAGTATTGTGAGAGGGGTAGGGTAGAAGATCAGAGGAAGAATAAGGTACATCCATGGATAAACAATCAAGCTTCTGATCAAAAGAAAGAAATCTCCATCTTCTCCATTCTTTATATTCGTCTACACCACTTCTCATAGCTTTATGCTTGAATCTCAGAGTTGGGCACAAGGTTGTGTTATTGAGTGTTTTTCTTGTATTCTTCTACAGAATTTTCTTGTGTGATCATGGATTATTTGTAGCCACATACATGGATGTCAATTTTTTCGTAATGAAAAACATTTCTCATGAATAAACTCCATAAAGAATTGTTTCGGGGTTGATCTTGATTGTATCTTGTAACTTTGAGTTTTAAGTATGAGATATTTGAGGTTGACCTATCAATTTTTATTTTATTACTAATTGCAGTACTCTATTAAAATTATTTGAGATGATCAAATCATTATCTCCTATTTCTCATGAAGAAGATATGGATGCGTTTACATATTATTAAGAAGATTGTGTGTGATATTGATCACAATTTAATTATGATGTTGAAGCCCTCCTTCAATTGTTTCTTATTGTAAAAAGACTTTTGTTGCACATAAAGATCATATTGGGTTATTGAAGAACCATTTTCATATAAATCCAAGCAATAAAGATTTGGGGTTTGCTGCCTAGCACTCTCCCTAATCCAAGATATTCAAAGATATATATTTTAGCCAAAGAGGAGAACCACCTCTCTAAAAATGAAGGGGGGCTAATGTCCTCGTGAGGTTGTCGTTTCGGTCCTAATGGATTCAAGTGTCAACAATATCTCAAAATAAAATTATGATAGATCAATTTCAAATACTTTATACTCGAGACTTAGAGTTATGAAATATAGTCAAAATTGATCCCGAATTAGTTCTCTGGGATTTCTCAAAAATAATAATGTATGTTACAGTGCTTTGAAATTAAAGGCATTTGTCCAAAGGACTGGGATTGGGGCCCCCGCAAACCACAAAGAAAACATATACAATAAAGTAGAACATAGAAGGAAGAAAGGGGGTGGATGTCGAACAACATAATCTGGAAAGAAGACAAAAAGAATGTTATCAGGATTCAGTTATACTTTTCTGGTTAAAGAAAAAGAATAAGTGGATGAAAACTAATAAAGGAAGAAGTATGTGATCAGCATGGACTTACTATGATGGTATCTCTCCTCTTTCATTTGCTTGTTGTTGTTTCTTTTATACCCTTTCTTGTTGCAGTTTGATTACCGGTCGTAACTGCTCCTGTTGATATTTCCTAAATCTTGGCAACTGAGTTGTTCAACCATTCTTGAATAAAATCCCTTAATGGGGCAACAATTAATTCTTGTTTTATTTTAACATTAAACAACTCCCTTTTGTTTTCTCCAAGATCAACAGATAAATTTTGTACTACATTTTCAATATCTTCATTTTTATTTGTGTACTCGACAAGCCAGTTGTCAATATCATCATGTGTAAATTCAATCATATTATCAAACTTCTTAGTTGATTCCCTTTTTAATTCTCCAACTTGTCCTTCTAAATTTTTTTGAGTCATGATCATTAGATTTGAAAGATATTTAGGGTCCAAGAGTTCAACAATGGTTCCAGCGATATCCAAATCAAGATTTTTTTAATATGCTTTAGTCTTCCTTCTTGATAAATCAATCAATTGATTTGACAATCCTTTTAATATGTTAATTATTTCCATCCAGTAGGATTTCAATTCTTTGATGCGGCTCGGAGAAGGTACATTTTTTTTCTTTCTTATATGCTTTATCATTGCCGAAACTTTCATTGCAAACATCACAACTCCATCTATGTAAAACGCTTCATTGTTTTTCAAATCTTAATTCAAGTATTCCATGGTATTCTGAATTCTCAAACCGGGAGAGGCAAAACCTTTTGCCATATCCCACAACTCTAAAATCAATGACATTCTTTTTCTAATATTCTCTTCAACGAAATGTTGAGTGGCAATGATTAAATTTGAAATTCCCTTGACTCTTGCACTTGGATCTGGGGCTTCTTGAAGACTTTTTTTTGGACGAATCATGGCAACGAGGGAAGCAAGAATAGGTGGAGTCATGAGGGTTGCCTCCAATTCTTTAATTTTTTCTTTCAAATGAGCATTCGCTTCCTCCATATGTGCAATTGAAACATCAAGTGCATCCCATGTAACTTTATGAATAGATGATAATCTAGAAGGTAACATATTTTGAGTGTCAATGGTGGACCATAGCTTCCCTCTCTTACTCTTTGTAGTTCTTTCAAAAATCAATTATTTGATTCTTTATCAAAAGAAGCATTATGTACAGAAAATGTTTCTTCATCATAAAATGTCTCATCCTGGACCATCAGTGCAAAAATATGTTACACATTTTCTCTAGCCAATACTTCTACATCTTGGAAAGTGATATTTTCAATATCTACATCCAAATCCATATTATCCAATAACAAATCATTTTTTGGAGCATGCGTTTCTTCCCCCTCCTATTGTGAATTAGTCTTTTTTCTCTTAACTTTTAACTTATGGGGATTCTCCAGGTTCCCCTTAGGAGGGTTTGTTTCTTCCACATCTCCTGAATTTTTACTCTGCATTTTTATTGTGTGAGTTGTCTCAAGCTAAGGATTTGTCTTTGGTAGGGAACTTCTTCGAGAAACAACTAGTGACTGAACATTTTTCTCACTTGAGGGTTTACCTCTTTCCTTATGGTGCTCTGTGGTACTTATAACAGTATCTATATCTCCAGAGTCTATGTCAGCTTCATGATTATTTAGATTGTGGTTGTCATTTTCCTCTTCTCCACTTACGATTGAATTTATGAGTGTAGGGCTAAGCCCAACTGAAATCAAATGATTATATAAAATATGGTTAGGGTCGAAACCCTTAATTTCCTTTGTGAATCTCATGTTGGAATGCTCAAAATAAGAAACATATTCATCTATTTTGGAAACTCCTTGGAGAATAATTTCACTAACTTTCCACGGGAGAGGTATGAACTACTTTTTTCTTTTCTCGGAGAAAGTGTGGAACTAGAATTTATATTGTCTAGCTATCTCAATGATAAACTACTTATCAGATATATAATAAGGAAGAAAAATAGGTTTTTCAATAGAGCAAAAAACCCTGATGATATTGTAATCCTCCATTTTATTAAGAACTCCTTTTCCCTTTAGAAAAGTTGATTCTTCCAATGATAGCTAGGAAGTATCGTCCCCAAATAACAACTTCTTGAATTTAGACACAAAATAATAATATACCTCATAGAAATGATGGCTGACTCTCTGCCTCCATAAAGCTTGATGCCACATGGTCACAAGGTCCACCTTTATTTTCACTCTTCAAGAAATGTTTAAACCCTCAAAAGTATGACAATATGTAATAGCCAATATCAAATAAGATGACATATAAAAAAAATCCCTAGCCTTAAAATTGGTCAACTATGCAGTGATTTCATTCGAAATAATATTTACCCAATTGAAGATCGCATTTTCGTGAACCACGAAATGCAGCATATACAATTTCAGTCAGAGAATGGTTTCTGTAGAGTCTTGGCCATTAATTCTAGTAATCAACCAGACATATTCTTTATAAGTATTTTTTAAATAACTTACCTGAATTATGGATACATCTTCGGGCATTGATGCAAGGTCATGCAAATATTCTTGAAGAATTTTGATTCCGTTGTTTTCGCTTTTTAGGAAATTTATGGATTCCTCCTTTTTATAAACTAGGATTGACTCTGGCAATTTCAACATCTCTCTAAATATTGAAGGCGCCAATTAAATAGGAGAACTATTATGCAGTGTGATGACCCTTATGTTTTCAATAAACTTGTCAATGCACCGGGTGACAATATCCTTGCATTCAAAAACTTATGGAACACATCATGCGAGAATTTTCCTTGAAGTCAGCATCGTGTTGTTCTCTTTACCCAACAAATTTGAATAATAGTAATATGAGCGAGACCAGTGGTAGTTCTAGTATTCTTTAGCAAAGAGGTTCAAGGTATCTCCATAGAACTATTTTTTTCTCATGATTAACTTCACGGAGCTGGCCAACTTCTCTTGTAATATTACTTTGCACAATAAAATGATTTTAAGTTACATTTATTTTTACGGAAGCATTAACTCAAAATAAAAATGACTAGCCTTGGTATAAGCATCATTAATTAACGACCATTTCAATAATAAATTTAGTTGTTGGGTCTGTAGGGATAACATTAAATGTGACATCAAAAAATGTGAAGGAAGAGACATGTAATGGCGGAGAGTTACAGTGAGCGACTAGTAGGAAAAAATAGTTTCGTGAGTCTGAAGGTCTAAAAGTCCGAATTGATGAAATGGCTAAGTGTTGAAATATGTCGAGCGGACAAAGGGGGAAGTGGATGTATAATGCATAGGTCCGCGAGTCCGCAACTCTGAAAGTTTGCGATGCGAAAATAAGCTAAGTGTTGGGTGGACTGATATGTGGGCAAAGGAAACATAATACAAGTCCGAAGGTCCGCGAGTCTGAAAGTCCGCAAACATAGTGAAAACAAATCGATATGGTAATCTTGTCACAACAAAGAAAGGGAAAAAGAGGGGAAAAAGAGATGGGGAAATGGAAAATATAGAAGGGGAATAGAAGAGGTAAGAAAATAAACGGGAAATATAGAAATAGGAGGGAAGCACAAAAGGGGTTCAACAGTAGTGCACCGAATAATATTGTTTACAAATAACATAAACACAGTGCGCCCTTTTAGAGCATGTGTGTGTATCGGTTGATCAGGTTACTATTGAGTGCACTGACATATATATATATATATTTGAACAAAATCCTACAATGGTGTGTAATGTTTTTATTTAACCCTGTCACGGTGCGGTTGATTATCCGACGCGTCGGTGCGTCCAATGTTACATAGGGCACCGGCTATTTTTTTTTAAATAACCCTAACATGGTTCTCCCGTTGGAGCAACGGTGCGCCCCAATGCGTCAATATACTACGGAGCGCACCGACGTATACTTTTTGAAATAATCCTACAATGGTGCATAAATGTTTTTTATTTAACCATGTCACAATGTGCTCTATTATTAGCGTCACCGGTGCATTTGGTTTTAACAAGCGCACCATATTATATTTTATTTTAAATAACCCTATCACGATGTGTCTATTTAGAGAACGTGTGTTGATCGGTGCATCAATATACCACGGAGCACACCGGAGTATATTTTTTGAAATAATCCTACGATGGTGTGTATTTGTTTTATTTAATCATGTCACGGTGTGGTTATTAATGCAACACCTCAGTGTTTTGGAGTGTTATAAATGCACCAGTGCGGTGTATTTTAAATATAAGCATCGTTATGCTTTAAAAGTTATTGAAACTTTTATTTTCCAGTAATATAGATTAGAATTTTTCTAGACTTAGCATGTTGTAGACTCAAGGATTTGGCGAACTTCCAACTATATTATAAACGGGCAATGATTATAGTTTAGAATTTTGAGAGACGGTTATGATCATTGACGGCGAGATCAAGGTTATGATCATTGATGGCAAGATTACACAGGTTATGATCATTGACGGTGAGATCATGTAGGTTATCATCATTGACAGCAAGATCACACAGTTTATGATCATTGACGATGAGATCTCGCAAGTTATGATCATTGACAACGAGATCATGCAGGTTATGATCATTGACAATCATGCAAACTGGTTATGATCATTGACAATGAGATCACACAAGGTTATAATCATTGATGATCATGATGGTGATATGGTAGTAGATACCCATGGAGCAAGATTCCCATCATGGACATCATGGTCATAAAAACTTAAATTTTCATCATAATCACACACAATTGTAAATTAACAACTAATATAGATTAGAATTTTGCTAGAAAACTCGTTATTTGAGAGTCCACCAAATACTTGAGTCTACAACATGCTTTAGATGATTATAGATTAGAATTTTGAGAGACTACATGTAGTTTAGACTCAAGTATTTATAGCTGAAATTCCTATACTTTAAACTCAAGTCTTTACAACTAAAATTCCTATACTTTAGACTCAAGTCTTTATAGTTGAAATGCAAACAAAAAAATTCACAGAAACCCCCAAGAAACAAATCCCTCTCCCTCTCCCTCGCCTCCCAATCCCATACAACATTGTACAGGTCAACCCTCTGCTCCTATTGTTTCTACTACTCTCTCGAATGACGTCTCTGCATGATTAAGAATATGGCCGGTAATTTTTTTTAATTTAACGCTTTTACGATGCGTTCAATAACTAGTCGCACCAGTGCGTCGTTATTTACATAGCGCATCAGAGGATTTTTTTCAAAAATATTACCACGGTTTGCCATTTTTTGGGAGCAACCATCTGCACTGGTGCAATTGTTTAAGTAGTGCACCATCATATATATATATATATATATATATATATATATATATATATATATATAATTAAAATAACACTACCACGATGTGCAATTTTTAAGAGCAATGTGTGCCCCGGTGCGTCATTATTTTTGTAGTGCACCAAAGTATTTTTTTTGTTTGAAATAACCCTACTGCAATGTGTTAGTTTTGTGGGCATCGGTGCGTCAGTTGTATAAAACACATCGGTGTGTTATACATTTATAAACACATTGTACAAAAACATCCGCTAAAACCTCTACCCACTCGCCTCCACTAGTATCCTCTGTTATAAATGGACTTTTGGGCTATTTTAATAGGGGCATCTACAAAAACCTCTGCTAGAGGGTCATTTCCTTGTAGTGTAGGAATGTTGGTTTGATATCACTTGGGGTTTTCTTTAAAATCATTGAGTTGATGATCATACTTGAGTCACCAATAGAAATTAGTATTTTTGTTCTCGCTTCATTTATTAAAACAAGACCCTACAGAAGGACATATGCCTCAGCTCAATATTATTTGTAGAATTCCCTAGACCCCAAGTAAAGGTTATTTTAAGATGCTTCTGTATGCCATGATAATCATGTTTGGATTGTAAATAAGTATATATTACAAAGTAAAAGATGACACTCATTAAAATATATCCCTTCGACATTTACAAAAATCTGATTCAAAAAATGTATTTTAATAATGTATATGGCATGTTATTTTTGTTTGGAATATAGATTTGATAAGTTTATATTGTTGTGCGTAATCTTATAATAATAATAATAATAATCTAATTTTAAGGTCACGACCAAGCCAAATACCAAATTGGTGTATGAGACGGATCCCCATCTACTCAACGATTTGACTACTAAAGTCTACAGAGGTGTAAATACCCTACCCCCTTTGGATTTGAACCTTCGAAGAGAAACATATGTTATTAACCATTAAACCCACTCAGTTGATTAAACATTTCATGCTTATTATTTTTTCATTTACATTAATGATGTTAAAAAAAAGTTATAACAATTATTTTTCTTTAGTAAAAAATAAAATAATGTTGTAATGTAATTAATGTTTTTCTTAATAGATTAATTTTTATATGTAAATTGTTGTTCATGCCTAGAAGATGTGATGAATTGTGCCAACTTCAAAATATATCTTTGTACCATGAACATTGAACCACCTTTTCTCTATTTACCCAAAATACTCACTTGGTTAAGCAAAAATGTGGTTCATACAAAGCCAAAATAGAATCCATAGTTCTTAACTACTCATTTAAGAGGTTGAATTCCTCACTTGGTTGGATGTCAGAATCCGCATAGGTTAAGTTCAAAAGTGTTTCATATAATGCCAAAATAGAATATTTAGTCATGCTTATTATTGCCAACTAATTTTTTGTGGTTCCCTTATGAATCACCAAAGCATATAAAAATTTAGTTATTAGTCCCTGTCGTAGGCATAGAGGGACTATAGCGATCGATAATTCGTTGACTTCATATTAGTTTTTCCTTTGACCATAAATATTTGCATATTATCTATTGTTGGAATCAGGGAACTGAAAACATCGATTTTTATATAATAAAAAGTACCATATTTGTCATGATCTGATTGGACAACGGAATGGAGGTCTTATTGTCAGCTTCACTATTCCCAATGTTATATATGTTGGCATATCCAAAGTAATTGATCATATATGGTCTTTTTTAATCATATATTTTCTTATGCATTGGTCGAAGGTGGATTAATGCTAGCATTAGTTCGAATGTTTGGTTTAGCATTTTATACTAGGTAAATTTATGGCAATGTTTGATATGCTGGCATATCCAAAGTTTGGCCTTCGAATACATTATCTATTGTTCGAACTATTGTTACATAAAAAGTACCATATTTGTCATGATCTGATTGGACAACAGAATGGAGGTCTTATTGTCGCCTTCGCTATTCCCAATGTTATATATGTTGGCATATCCAAAGTAATTGATCGTATATGGTCTTTTTGAATCATATATTTTCTTATGCATTGGTCGAAGGTGGATTAATGCTAGCATTAGTTCAAATGTTTGGTTTAGCATTTTCTGATAGGTAAATTTATGGCAATGTTTGATATGCTGGCATATCCAAAGTTTGGCCTTCAAATACATTCTCTACTATTATAACTATTGTTACATAAATTATAATAAATTTTTTGGATACATCAGAGATCTACCACATAGCATTTTTTTCTGAAATGTTGACAGAGCATTTCTGACAGACTTAAATGTTTACCTAAAAGGCTTGGCAGCATTGAATGTTTACTTAGCAGGCTTGTTACAATACATTTTCTTCCCTTTTATTTATTTATATGCTTCAGTGCCATTGTTGGTTCATTGGTCCATGTTTGTTTTTTGCATCTCCACTGATTTCTTAATTTCCTATAGTTGTTGTTCTTGTTTGGTTGTTCATGTTGTTGCAGTTTGCACGTTTGGGGTTCTGCAACCGTGATTGGAACTGCATCATTCCTGGTGGGTTGGTTGTTGCTTGCTTGTTTGTTCGTTGTGTGTTGTTTATTGTTGTTTGATTTGACTTTGCAGGGTTCAGGTCCTTTGGCTACAGCTGGGCCTTCTGGTGCGTCTTAAATGGGTTGTTATTTGTTGCTTGTTCTTGTTTGTATGGGGTTTTCAATGTTGGGATGTTGCATCCGCGGTTGGATCTATTGTTACATTCTTTTGCAGTTTACTCTCCATAAAATACCATTAAGATAAAATAACATACAAAAAAATTTGCAGTCGATGTAAATTGCATCTCTTACGCGTTCAAGCAGAGTTTGTCGACCTCAAACTATATTTCATAGTTGGCGATGTTTTTTCCATGGTTTATGTCTTACAATGGTTTCATAGTTATGAGAGTAAGTTTTTTTGTGTGAGCGATATAGTTGTTCTCTCCCTTTTTTTTCCCTCTTGTAAACTGTGTTTCTGGTTCTATAGTTTCTCACGTTTCTGTGGTCATTCTGATCGACCGTCGTTTGATTGCATACTTAACCAGTTTTATGGACGCGGCTTCATGGATAGGTGTTATCGAACTGTGGTAGCTCGTGTTCGGTGTATACATCTTGCATCCAGAACTTTCGTGCTCTACAATTCGACCCCACACTCCTCGAAGTTGCAACTGTGCTTATGCCTGCGATGAGTTTGTCTATCCTACCTACCTTTCCATACTTATTTGAGTTTTCAAAGTTTGGTGAGTTGACATGTTTCCGGGTTCAGAAAATTGAAAAGCATGTGTCGCTCCCGTCCATCCCGGCTACCTTCCGCCCTTCCCAATAGACATTAATTATGCTTTGAAAATTCACAACCGGCCAGACAGGTTCGAAAACATTGGCTTTAATAAGCGGAAATCTCGAGGACATCTCCCATTAGAATGAATAAACAAGCGAATATTATGGGATTTGGTAATTTCTTTTGCCTGCATTTTGAATTTGCAAAAAAAAATGGCTCTTTTGGTTTTCTTAAAGGCTTCCGCATAGTGCATGAATGTGTCACCCACAGAGTCCTTGACGTCATGTCCCTCTTTAATATTGTGCATATCTTAGATGTCAGACTTGAGAATCTGATCGGATATGGGAATGTTAATACGTGTTATTAGTCAGTATTCAGTGTACATATTTGAAAAGATTGGCATTAATAAGCGAAAATATCGAGAACATCTGTCATTAAAATGAATTAACACAAAATCTATGGAAGATCATCTAGCATTGCTTTTAAATACTTGTTTCCATTTCTCTCTATCATCAAAGAGTTGTGCTTTAGCATGCCTTCGTTCTAATGGTCCTGGTCATGGAAATTTAAGACAACTTAGAGATACGATTGAGGCCCAGAGGAAAGAAGAGATACCGGTTTTATGTGACGTGAGCTTTGAATAAAAAAAAAAATCTGGTATCTAAGAGAAACTCAGAGAGGAGGAAAAAAAAAGAACAAGTATCTTCTGGTTGGTGTTCTCCTTGTATTCGATGCTTTGGTTGGTTGAAAAGGTTGCCTGGAGATTTGTTTGTTGAACTTTTTTGTTTATTGCTGGGAGTTGTAATGGATTTTCAGGTCACATGCAAAATACTTCTTCGTTGAAGTATATATTTTCTTCCAAAAACACAAGTTTGGCAAGTGTATCGATTTTTGCAGATCGCACAACAATTTCTCTTCCTCGGGGGCGCCGCACTTACCGTGGCTTGAAAAATGGTCTGTGATGTTCGTAAACAATGCGAAATATTACTCCATTTGTGAATGTAACCAGAGGCGGGTGACATAAACTGTATGGGTGGATAAAATGACATATTACCACTACAAAAGTTTTGATTTCAAAGTTTGTTGAGCTACTTCTGGGTGTGGTAACTGACTTGATAGAAAGCCATGTTCTTTGTCAAATTTTGTTCGGTTTCCTCTGGATGTAGTTGTAGAATCCACATATTTGGCGTCACCTCCGAACATTCTAGACCTTTATGTGGGCCTCCATATTTTCCACCACTATGAGGAAAGATAAATTCTGATGTGATCTGCAACATTTGATACACTTGTTAGATCTATGATGATGCGTTCTACAACATTTGATACACTTGTCAGACCTGTGATGCCCGAAGAAGCCATGTACTTCAACAGAATAACATTTTGCAGCTGGCTTGCACGTTCCTTTCAATTTACTGTAGTAAAACAAAGAAGTTCAACATACAAATCTTCAAGCAGGATTTTCAACCAAATAGATGATCGAATACAGGGAGAATAGCAGTCAGAACATACTTGATTTTTTTTCCTATCCCATAGCTAATGTCACATAAAATGACTCCCTCGACTTTGAATTTGGCTTGGATCGCATTTCTAAGTTGTCTCGGATGTCAATGGTCAGGAACATTGCAAGGAAAGCACCTTAAACCCCAAGTTTTCAACGGCAAAGGGAAATTAATACTTGACAAACAATGCAATGTTGAATAACCAGCCATTGCAAGCAGTCCATATTTGGAAGAGACAATCTATTCAAAAAACCAGGATAGATCTAGTTGGCAACACCAATTAAGTCCAAGACCGGAAATTGATATTCAACTCATTTTTTACGATATTTTCAATGTACATATTTTTTCTGGTCGATGGCAGGCCAAATCGCAATCATTGTGGCAAATAATCTCAGTTGTATTTTGTAACCCATATTATTTGAATATAGAATCATTGCGGTTTTTTTTTTTAGTGTTTTCCAATCTCTGGTATTGCTTTTCATTTTATTTTGTACCTTTTTTCCCTATGTGTCGTTAAACATGGACAACAAGATTTTCTTTATGCTCATCACTACTTCAATTTAAATAAAAGGCTACTATGTTCATTGCTTACATTTTACATTGAAGAATAATTTGTCATAGGCCATAATTGTGTGGCGCGGGCCCTATACTTAAAGAAAGAAATTGGAGGACCCGTCCTACTTTCATTCTTTGGGTTCCGTAAATAGAATGAATTAATGACTTACAACAAGGAAGCTTAAGTGTTGACGCAATGTTCATGTTCAATATCTTGCATATATTACAACTTCTTCTATTGGAATAACTATGAAAACTTCCTCGTGGGCAAAACTTAGCCAATTATCTGGCCACCGGGTCTCGAGTTTGCGGTATTGAACAACTATGTTCCTTGTTCCATCATATACATCTTGCAACCAAAGCGCTTCTGTGATCTGCAATTTATGCTTTAACTAGTGATAACTCACCCGGGGTTTGAAAAGATTTGCATTAATAAAGGAACGGCTGAAGCTGAATTAATTACTTAAATCACACCAAATTTTCATTACATTTAATTTAATTTAGAAATTAATGTTTATGGAGAGTCGGCGTTTGCTCATGTCATTGCAAGGAATACAAGATGAATAGATGATAAGGAGTTTATCTCGTTGAAACCACAATGCAAATTCATGTTTCTTGTTGCGTTATATACATCTTGCAGTCAAAACTTTTGTGGTTTCAACGAAATTTGCGAACCTAAGAGCATCCTGCAAATTGGGAGATCATTTGCATTTGAAACAGAAACAATCCATTGATATATATTACTATGGATACTATTCAAATAAATATCAAAACTTTCTCCAATAATACATATTAGTATGAATACTATTAAAATAGATATCAAACCTTTCTCTTGTGCAATACTTAGCCAATTATCTGGCCACTAGGCCTCGAGTTGGCGGTATCCAGCACCTATGTCCCCTATTCTGTCAAATACATCTTGCAGCCAAAGAACTTCAGTGATCTGCATTTTATGCTTTTACTAGTAAGAACCCACCAGGGGTTCGAAAACATTGCCATTAATAAACAGAAACAAAAAAAAAAGGTTTTTTGACTATCAGATACTTATCCCTTATCCCCTTTTCCTTTTCCCGTCCATTATCACTTTCTGGTTTTATACTTAGTTGTCTTTCTATGATCGGTGGTTCCGAGTTTCACAGGCTAACATATCTTCATCTCCATATCTATATTCACATGACGAATCTGACTGGTCGTTTTTCCTTTGCATACTTAGTCAATTGTATGGCCGCAGTTGCCGGGATGGCGCATACGAACTCGCATTTTATTCTTGCCGCCTGTTATCGCTTTCTGGATATATACTTAGTCGTCTTTCTATGATATCTGGTTCCAGGGTTGGTGGGCTGACATGTCTTCATCTCCATCTATATCCTCACATGAAGAATCCGACCGAGCGTTGTTCCTTTCCATACTTAGCCAATTTTATGGTCGTCATTGCCGAATTGGTGCTTACGAACTCGGTTGTTTATTGTTCCATTGTATACATCTTGAACTCAAAACATCTGTTATCTACAATTTCACCGCGGGTTCCTCATATACATTAACTTCATTCAAAGTATATGTCGATGCCTTCCATCCCCACCAAGTTCGCGTCCTTCCTTATATGCATTAACTATGCTCTTACTAGTGACAACTGGACACACTAGTATGAAAGAATTGGCGCCCGCTGCTCCGCTATATACAAATTGACAACCGAACTTCGACATCGTCCCCTCTTTTGTGTTACACATTATGCATTGAAATGCTCTGAACTATACAATTTGGTCATCGAGGCCTTGCGTCCTCTGGAGAAACCTTGTGGTCATATTTTGGATCCTCGCATTGGCGGATTAACGAAAACTCCAACTCCTAGTCATTGTTTCTTGTTTTGCACATCCCCGTACTTCTTTCCAGTTATGCAACACCAAAGGTTTAATACTAGAATGGCATCATGCAAAAAGCGTAAAAAAATCGTCATTAATAAGAAAAAGTCAAGACAACCAACCATCCCTAGAGAACTTGTCCAGAAACATGCAAAGAAGATATTGCTTAGCAAAAGAAAGTCCCCGCCAGCATTTTCGTGTTCCATATTTGCACACTTTTTCCATTACTGGTTACCGGATTGACGGCCTCAAATTGTGTTTCAAATTTTCGGTGAGTTGCAAAGAGCACCTGGAGTTCTGCAATATACAATTTGTGCGCAGGACTGTATAAAAACTCTTAATTCTCTTTCCCCTCCCTTCTATTATCCCTTTCTGGTTCTATATCTAGTCGCAACTATATGATCAAGGCCTCATGGATTCGCAAATTGGCAACTCTTTATCTATATATTCACACCATGAGCCCAGCCAACTGCGGTCCCTTTCGATACTTAGCCAATTATGTAATCACCGGGTCCCAGATTTGCAATATCCAACACCTATGTCCCATGTTCCCCCATATACATCTTGCACCCAAAGAACTTCTATGATCTGCAATGTATGCCTTTACTGGTGAGAACTCAGCAGGGGTTCGAAAGGATTTGCATTAACAAGAAAACAGTAGATGTTCTTCTCTGAGATACTTAGTGCTTTTTCTGTTGTCTTCTTCCCGTGTATTATCGCTTTCTAGTTATATACTTAGTCTCCTTTCTATGATCGCAGGTTCCAACATTGGCGTGTTGACATATATTCATCTCCATCTATATTCTCACATGAGGAATTCGACCAACCATTGTTCCTTTTCATACTTAGTCAATTTTATGCCCACGGTTGTCGGGTTGGCACTTTCGAACTCTGTTGCTTCTTGTTCTGTGATATACATTTTCCACTCAAAATTTTCGTGATCTACAATTCCATCGCAGACTCCGTCCTTTTTCCCTTTTTTTCTTCCCATGTATTATGGGACTATAGAGTATGGACATGAGATTTTATAGAGCATGTACAGAGTCTGCATTCCATACATAGCCACTTTTTGGATCGCGGGTTCTCGGGCATACGGGCTCAAAATTGTCATCCATTGTTCTGTGCCCTACAAATAGCACCGAGAATTCCATGATATACAAATTGAATGTGGAATTCCCAGAATTATGCATTCCATACGAATCTGACCGACCATTGTTCCTTTTCATACTTAGTCAATTTTATGCCCGCGGTTGTCGGGTTGGCGCTTTTGAACTCTGCTGCTTCTTGCTCCGTGATATACATTTTCCACTCAAAATTTTCGTGATCTACAATTCCTCCGCGGACTCCTTCGTCCTTTTTCCTTTTTTTTCTTCCTGTGTATTATGGGACTATAGAGTATGGACATGAGATTTTATAGAGAATGTACAAACTCTTCATTCCATACGTAGCCACTTTTTGGATCGCGGGTTCTTGGGCGAGCGGGCTCAAAATTGGCCCTCCATTGTTTTGTGCCCTATAAATAGCACCTAGAATTCCGCGATATACAAATTGACAAGCGGACCTACGGGTTGGATGGCTCAACATTGCACTTATTTTCAATACTAAATTAGCTCTTACTAGTGACAATTGGAGACACTAGTACGAAACAGTTGGCATCACACCCTCCGCAATATAGAAATTGACTACCGGCTTCCGACATCGTCCGCTCTTTCGTGTCACAGATTATGCATTCAAATGTTCCGATTGATACAATTTGAACGTCGGGGCCTCGCATCTTCTAGAAAGACCTTGTCAACCTGTTTTGGATCCTCCTGTTGCCGGGTTCACAAAATTTCCAATTCTTGGATACTGTTTCAGGTTGGCCCTTTCAAATTATGTTGGTTCTTCTTCCATAATATACATCTTGCACTCAAAATTTTCGTTCTCTACAATTCCATCGCGCACTTCGCCCTTTTTCCCTTTTCTTCTTCCTGTCTGTTATCGCCTTCTGGTTATATACTTAGTCTCCTTTCTATGATCACGGGTACCAATGTTGTCGGGCTGACATATCTTCATTTCCATCTATATCCTCACATGACGAATCCGATCGACCACTATTCATTTCTATACTTAGCCAGTTTTATGGCCGCGCTTGTCGGATTGGCGCTTTCAAAATATGTTGCTTCTTGTCCCATGATATACATATTGAACTCAAAACTTCCTTCATCTACAATTCCAACACGGATTCCTCAAACTCGCAAGCTTCATTCTACTACTGTTCATAAATGTTTCAAAGTATCTGTTGCTGCCTTCCATCCCCACTAACTTCCTATCATTCCTAATATACATTGGTTGTGCTCTTACTAGTGAGAACTCAACACAATGGTATGAAACACTTGGCATTCGTCCCTCCGCAATATACAAATTGACTACCAGGTTCACATCTTGTACTCAAAATTTTCGTGATCTACAATTTCACCGCGGACTCCTTAGTCCTTTTTCCCTTTTCTTCTTCCCGTGTATTATGGATTTCTGGTTATATACTTAGTCGCCTTCCTATGATCGTGGGTTCCAACATTGGCGAGCTGGCATATCTTTATCTCCATCTATATCATCACATGACAAATCTGACCGACTACTGTTGCTTTCCATACTTAGCCAATTATATGGCCGCGGTTGTCGGGTTGGCGGTTTCGAACTCTGCTACTTCTTGTTTCGTGATGTACATATTGCACTCAAAACTTTCGTGATCTACAATTCCATCGCAACTCCTCGAACTCGCAAGCTCCATGCTACCACAGTTCACAAATGTTTCAAAGTATTTGTCGTTGCCTTCCACCCCCACTAACTTATTTTCCTTCCTAATATACATTGGTTATGCTCTTACTAGTGACAACTGCACACGTTGATATGAAATAGTTCGCATCTGCCCCTCCACAATATACAAATTGACTACTGGGTTCTGACATCGTCCCCTCTTCCGTGTTACAAATTATGCATTGAAATGTTCCAAACGATACAATTTGACCATCGGGACCTCATGTCTTCTGGGGAGACCTTGTCAACCTATTTTGGATCCTCGTGTTGACGAGTTCATGAAATATCCAATTCTTAGTCATTGTTTCAGGTGAAGAAATTTCGATACAAATTAATGTATTCCTGCGATTCTCCTGATCTAACAACTACCACAACATGTTAAATACAGAATCGCTTCTACTATTATTGCAGAAACAATTTAAACCACGATCTCAACCACAATGCACAAAGTGAA
>ML777754.1:726003-757713 GCA_009831015.1 Picea engelmannii | reverse complement strand
TTTGCACATGCTCATAAGCATATCCAATGCATGTGTGAACAACTCACAACAGATAGCCAACTGTCCCTTTCACCTATTATCTCAACTGGTGTCCATTGGAATGACATGCATGTAGTTAATCGTGGCAAGTCTTTAGTTGCATGCGAGTTTAACTGATTGTGAATTAATGAATAATTAATTCACTGAACTCRCACTAATACAACTAAGCTTAACTCACTTAACTACACTTACAATTCTGTTACAATTCCAAATCACTCAGTTATGAATGAGATAATAGATTAATATTTATTGTCTAATTTAATTAAGGGAAAACTAAATTAGACACATGTTTCTTGTTGACATTTCAACATCAGGTTGGCGCATTCAAACTTTGCTACTTCTTGTTCTGTGTTATACATATTTCACTCAAAATTTTCATGATTTACAATTCCACCGCAGACTCCTTAAGTCTTTTTTCCCTTTTCTTCTTCCCATGTATTATCGCTTTGTGGTTATATGCTTAGTCATTTTTCTATGATGGCGGGTTCTAGCGTTGGCGGGTTGACATATCTTCATCTCCATCTATATCTTCACATGACGAATCCGATCGACCGTTGTTCCTTTCCATACTTAGCCAATTTTATGGCCGCGCTCGCCGGGTTGGCACTTTCGAACTCTGTTGCTTCTTGTTCTGTGATGTACATATTGCACTCAAAATTTCCGTAATTTACAATTCCATCGCGGACTCCTTAGTCATTTTTCCCTTTTCTTCTTCACATGTATTATCGTTGTGTGGTTATATACTTAGTCTCTTTTCTATGATCGCGGGTTCCAGTGTTGGCGGGATGACATATCATCATCTCCATCTATATCCTCACATGACGAATCCGACCGACCGTTGTTCCTTTCCATACTTAGCCAATTTTATGGCCGCGGTTGCCACGTTCACGCTTTCCAACTCTGTTGCTTCTTGTTACGTGCTATACATCGTGCACTCAAAACTTCTGTCATCTACAATTCTATTGCGGACTCCTCGAACTCGCAAGCTTCACTCTACCATGGCTCACAAATGTTTCAAATTTTCCATTGCTGCCTTCCATCCCCACTAACTTCATGTCCTTCCTGATATACATTAATTATGCTCTTACTAGTGATATACAAATTGTCCTCTGGACTATTGTACCATACCCTCTTCAGTGTTACGCGTATTGCACTCAAAAATTTCTAAGACATACAATTTGACCCTCGCGCCCTCACCTCCAATGGTTGTACCTTGTAACCCTATTTTGAAGTTGCTTTTTCCTGTACCCGCGACCTCCGTACTTTCTTAGTATGCAATTAGAAACCTTTCATGGTAATAGCTAACCATGCATGAACTGTCAACATTGTCATTAATGAGCAAAACACTCGAGGAGATCTCCCATTATTACGCATTAAACCAAGATCTGCGGAGATTTGTTTTGTCCCTTCCGATTGTTCATCTCAAACATGTGTCATCGTGTTGGCCCACTCAAGAAATATACAAGTCTTAATCACTCATTGTCGTATCCGCCATGTTAGCATTTCTATGTATGCAGTTACTAGTGTTTAATGATAGCAATGCATCATGCAACAGTTGTCCAAATTGTCATTAATGAATGAAATTCTCGAGGATATCTCCCATTCACAGACATTGGACCAAGATTTGTGCAGGGTTATATTATCCCTTCCAACTTTTCATTTCATTCATCGTCTGGAGAAAACAAACGTTCTTGTAGACTTATGGCAGCAGCTCGACAGCAATTTTTTGGAGATACATAAAATATCTTCAGACATCAGGACTAGAACTTCCAATGGTCTGGGGCATACTTTTACTATTCATCCCATTCCGCCCAGAACGAAATGATTTGGACCTTTGGAATCGCTCAGGTTTTTGACTGTAAGGAGGTGGTCTCTTGGTGCGCCGAAAAATGTACAAGCCAAGGAATTATTCCACTGCGCGACCATTCTCCTATTTCTTTGTCTCCTCAGGGCTTTCGCAAGATGTTAAAATTGTCGGAGCCAACATTAACATTCAGAGGACAAGACTACAAGAAGTTCCCAGAAAAACATGATAACGGGTTGGACATCTTGGCTGAGTTCCTCGAAGACCCGACAACAGTTCCTCAAGATATCACAAAGTTGCAAGTAAGTTCCTTTAGAAATCCATTCCGGGAAATTCCTTGGCTATTTACAAGAATAACGGGACAGGCATCCATGGCAAGCATTTACCATATAATTATTTATATTTTGTACTTCATAGTCAAGGAACAATTCATTTTCAATTGGGAGAAGCTAATTTCCATTGAGATTTGTTCCCAGTTGTCACGATTCAAAGAATCAAATAAATTTTATATGTCATCCTACTTGATTTTCGCAATAGTGCATTGTTGTCCATTTCCAAAACTTTCTCTTTCCAATAAAATAAACTATGGATTCGACCCAGTAACATTTTGGTACCAAGCCCTGTGGAGGCACAAGGCCTCCCATTGGTTTTATGAAGTTTTTAATGGCTTTGTCTCAGTTTTCAAAGATTTGTTGTTAGGAAAGGATGCTCCCCGGATGTCTGGCCAGGCAACCAAGTTTTTGAACAGGAAGGGAACACTTGAACAAAAGGAAAATCACACCGTACTCATGGTCTTTGGCTCTAAGGAAAATCCTACTTTCCTTCCATGCCACATCACAGACAAGATGTTTGTTGCAGAAATAGCAAGGCAATACAACCACTAGTTGCATTTTTTCCATGACAAGAAAAAAAAACAGTGCATTCCTCTGCCCTGGAAAGTCGGAGACTTCATGTGCAAAAACATCAACAAGATTAACGAATTTGTTGGCCATTTCAAGAAATTGAACTTAATGTATGTTGAAAGCATAAAAGGGTTCAACCCTAATGGGATTTTTCGAGAACATTTACTCATAGTTGGATTTAACAGCTCTTTTATCCATAGACACCTGACCTAAGACAGGGACAATGACGACAACAATGTTGCTTCTGGAAATTGCAGCACAGAGACATTGTAAAGCATGACTGAATTGTACAGACAATAGGGAAAAGTATCTAGTGAGAAGAGTGCCCAGTCCCTCGCCAGCACTCCCAAGAGCATGACATCACGGAGCATCACTTCAACGACCCACCCCAGTAAGAAATTAGCCCACAAATCTTCGAACAGAGGAGGAGATAAGAACCCTCCTCGCATAAAAATTGATAGTTCTTACAAAATTCCACTGACAAAGAAGAGAAAAAAAATAAGCAATTACAGGGGCTCGTCCTGTGCTAGTCCAGGTTTATATGGTGCTCTTCATCTCCTTCCTGCCTTGTCTCATTCTCCTCCCTTTGCTCCACCAGGCGTATCTTTCTAATGCACGTTGGGGTTCCATTTCTGTCGGCTGGAGTAATGTCTATATGGTGGACATAGCATAAATAGAGTTGGAATTGTCCTGCCATCCTCTCCAGTTTTTCCTGCTAGCTTCGTTGGTCCTCCGCAAGTCCTTTTTCCCCCACCTCCAAGTTGTTGAGGCGTTTCAAAATACCTATAAGCACCTTCTTTTGTTCTCTGGTTTCTGTCCTGTTGGTCTCCCTCCGGTCCACACAAATCTTACCTATCAACATTTTTGTTATCCAGGCTTCCTCCACCATCCTATGGTAGAGAGTTGTCTTGGGTTGTGTGGCTCTAGGGTCACTTATCCCCCCCGCTTCCTGAGTTATTTTTGTCCAGGCTTGCTCATGTGAGCATTGTTGATTTCGCTCTCCCATGTTTTGATGATCGTCTTCCCCTTTATGTATACCTGCTTGAGGAAGGTACTCTTTGCTTCCCTGGCCACCTATTCGATTCTTGTCATCCTCTGGGCATTCTGCAAAGGTTCAGTCCCCTGGGGGCCTCTCTTACTGTTGGTTTTCTTCATGCGTACCATCTTCGCTTACAGGTGGTAGTTTTTACGTTGGGTTATCCCCTGTTCCACTTCACCTCTTTCTGGTATGTGAGGTGGCCCCTGTAATTGCTTTGCTCCGGTCTGTGGTTCTTTATGTTATACCCTCTTTTATGGAGCCAACCCGGCTGCGGTCCCGTCCTTGCAATCATGGCTTGCTCATCAAGATGGTCCTTCTGGTCAGTATCCTCTGTTCCAGAGTGTGTGCACTTGATGACCTTGTCGTAATCCCTGCGCCAATGCTTTTCTCT
Organism: Picea engelmannii; assembly: GCA_009831015.1. Taxonomy (NCBI): domain Eukaryota; kingdom Viridiplantae; phylum Streptophyta; class Pinopsida; order Pinales; family Pinaceae; genus Picea; species Picea engelmannii. Next base: position 753,538 of record ML777754.1, on the reverse strand, counting down.
ACACATTGTATGTCATTCCTTTCCCTGTCCCATAATGGTACTTGGGTGAGGTGTGCCCAGACTTGGCCCTGGTGAACCCTTTCGTCCTTCGTCCTTCGCCTCCCATGGGTTATCTATTCTTCTTTCCCACGGGTAGCCTCTGTACTTCTTTCTATTGACGGGACCGTGGTGTCATGCTTTCGCCTAATGTGTGATCTGTGTCTGCATTTGTAGCCTTGTTTGACTGGTGGGAAATTGGATTCTACCTGGAACCTATGTGCCCTTCAATGCCTGTTGCGCCTCCATTCTTGTCGTAATCTTCCGTACTACTACTGTTGTCTCAGTCTTTTTCCAGAAGTTGGATGCAATCTGCTCGGAATTGACCTGGCGGGATGTTGCTCCAGATTGTGTCCAGTTCTGGACCTTCGTTATCGACCCCCTCATTCGCTGTTATGTCCGCTAGTCCATTTGTTGACCTCTGAACCCAACACAACTCCACAGTGATCCCTGTCCGCAAGTACTCCTGGATTTTTTGCAGTAGGTGGGCCAATCGCCAGTGCCTCTGGATTTTTCCCATTCTGGTATCGTTTTGGATTTTTCTTACTATGTTGATAACTAGCGCGAAATCTCCTTCCACTATGGCGTTTGTCATCCCCTCCTGACTTAGAATCTTCAGGCCAATCTCCAGGGCTCCGAATTCCATGGCATTGTTGGTTGAGTTGCCCAGACTTCCAGCATACAGTCGGATGATGTTTCCTTTACTATCCCTGATTACTCCTCCCAAACATGTTCTCCCTAGGTTTCCTTTCACCGCCCCGTTGAAATTCAACTTGAGGGAGCCTAAAGGCGGCGGTTTCCAGTTACGCTCACCTACTTGGAGTTGTGGTGACTGTCTACTCTAATTAGGGTTTCGTTCACCATTCAGGTGGAAGATCTCTAGGACTCAGGAATCTTGATCAGTGGGTTGCGCTCTACCTACCTGGCATTTGTGGCTCTGCACCGTCTCTCGTATCATGGAGATTATTGTTTCCTTGATATTCCCTTCGGGCCAGATTTGGTTTCTGAAAATGCGTTGGTTCCTTTCCTTCCATATCGACCATATGATCATTCCTGGGGTGAGGATCCAACAGAGGTTCACCTCTTATTGTTCGTTGTAGTTCTCTTTCCAGAGATTGATGGTTGTGACAATTTTACCTCAGATCATGTCAGACTAGCGGAAGATACTTGTCTCCCAGTCCCAAAGTTCTGCAATGTAGGCGCATTCGTCGAGGAGGTGGTTTGTTGTTTCTTCCTGGGCTTGACAAAGATGACATCTTGATGGACCTATGAATCCCCTTTTCCTTAGGTTATCCCAAGTTAGAATGTAGTTGTGTAGTATTAACCATTAGAAAAAATTTATTTTTGGCCATTGGGGGATGTTCCAAAGCTTATCCCAGTGTTGCGTTGGGTCTTCTTGGTCTAGGTTCGCCATATAGTGTCGAACTTCTTTTAGGTTGAATTCCCCTCCGTCCTTTTGTCCCCACCTCAAATGGTCCTCTCCTTCCATGACTATTATTTTCCGTCTTCCCAGTTCCTCCTCCACCTCTTTTATTGTTGTTGCGGGCATATCGTTGTTCTGTGGAATAATCTTGTCCCAGATTCTCCATTTGTTGCGGTCCGTTTCCTATTTCTAGTATTGGTAGACGCTGATTTTACCTTGCGTGATTAGCTTTTATTGGAGTATCCCTCTGTCCGAGTTCTCCATCCTCAGTTCCTGTTGCCAAGCGTCCTCCCAGAATCTGGTTATTCTGCCATTCCTGATTTCCCAGAAGCTGTGTGTCTGAATCCAGGCTTTGTTGCACCAGGCTAGGTTCCATATGGCTGACTCTTCCTTGGTTCCTCCGAAGTGGATTCTGTCCTGATCACGGATGTTCAGGGCATACTTTTCCTTACATAGGTTTACCCAAGGTATAGTAGTTTCTTTGACCCAGGGCCACCAGAGTTTCACCCCATATGCGTTATTGGTCATTTGTGGGACTTGTAGCCCCAGGCCTCCTTTGCTTTTTGGCCTGCAGACTTTCTCTCAAGCCACCAGGGCCCATTTTTTCTTTGTTTTCGTGCCTTGCCATAGGAAGTCCCTCTGGATGGCTCTTATTTTTTGTAGGATCCCCTGTGGAGTGGGGAAGATAGACATCATAAAGGTTGGGATTGCTTTTAAAACAGACTTGGTTAGGACCAGTCTGCCTACTAGGTTGAGGGATCTATACGTCCAATTTTTTACCCTCTCCTGTAACCTGTTTATTACTCCTTCCCAAGTTGACATTTTGTACACTTTGTCTGTCAATGGTACCCCCAAATACTTGGCTGGGAGTGCTTTTCATTCGAAGCCTAGAATGTTGGTCAAATTCCTTTGGATAGCTGGATTGGTAAGAAGATCATCGACTTGGAGTGGTTGATCTCAGCACCCAAGGCTTCCCCAAAATCTTCTAGGATTCGTTTGTAGTCTTTGGCTTCCTTGACCGTGGGTATGTTGTGGAGTAAGGTATCATCCACAAATTGTTTGTGTGTTGAAGTAGGGAATTTTTTGAAGGGTTTGAGCCCTGTTATTTCCCCAGTTGCGATTGCGCTCTTTATGCTCCGACTGAGGCCTTCCATCATCATAATGAACAGGAAGGGGGACAGCGGATCTCCTTGTCTGATACCTCTCGTTGGCCAGAAAGGTTTGGTCGAGGCTCCATTGATTAGTAGTGAGTAGCTTGTTGTGGACACGAGACTGACAATCCAGTTGATCCAGTGCTGGGTGAAACCAAAGGCTTCCAAACTCTTGACCATATAGTGCCAGCTAATTTTATCATCAGCTTTTGCTAGGTCTAGTTGTATTATCATTCCCCCCCTCTTCTGAAGCTTCAAGGTGTGAATGATCTCATGGGCCTGGATGATGTTGTCCATTATTTGTATTCCTTCCATAAAGCATGTATGTTCTTGCGAGATCAGTGAAGGTAGGAGGGGTTTCAGTCTATTTTCTATGACTTTGGAGATTATCTTTTAAATCACATTGCATAGTGCTATAGGTCTGTATCGATCAGGGGTTTTGGCTTCATTTTCTTTGGGTATTAGTGTGATCATTGTGTCTTTTATTGCTTTAAGGATGGAGGTGGACCTTCTAGAGTCTTCTACTACCTTGTAAACATCATGTTTGATGGTTTCCCAACAGACTTTGAAGAACTCCACTATGAAGCCATCTGGGCCCAGTGCTTTCCCACTGTGCATTTCCTAGAGAGCCTGGTCAACTTCTTCTGTGGTAATAGGTTTGTTTAGGGATATGTTTTGTTCCTCTGTGACTAGGCGTGGAATATGCTGGGTTATCCTTTGAATGGCCTCTAATATTTCCTGGTGAGGTTCTTGGGCTATCCCATGGAAGTGTTTGACCAAAGCGGTTTCAATCTCCTGATGTGACTAGTGCTCAATTCCATCCTAGTCCTTGATCTTCAGGATTTTGTTGTGGGCTCTTCTGGCCATGGTTGTTCTATGGAAAAAATTGGTGTTCTGCTCTCCCTCCTTTAGCCATCAGATGTGGGACTTTTGACGCCAGAGTGTTTCTTCCGGCTGGCATCGCGCCTCCCAATCTTGGGTCATTTGGATCTCTTCCTTTTTTCAGTCCTCGGTATAGCCTTCCCGCATGCAGGTTTCTTGGAGTTTTTTCATTTTTTCTTCTATGTTGTTTTTCTCTTTGTTTATATTCCTGAAGGTATCCTTGTTCCACTCTTTGAGCTTGTTTTTTATGTACTTAAGTTTCTTATGAAGTTGGGACATCCTTGTCCCTTTCTCTTGTTGCTCCTCCCGCCACCACTGTTTGATTCTTTCCTTGAAAGTCGGGTGATCAATCCAGAATTTCTTGAATCTGAAGGGTCTGTTCTTTGGTGTTGTTTGGAAGCTTCCTTCCAGTTGCACTGGCCAGTGATCAAATCCACCCCAGGGAAGGATGTTGCAATCTAAGGTTAGCCCCTGCATAATGATTGACTCCGATATAAGGAATCTATCGAGTCTTGTAGCCACCTGAAACTGGTTCATCCGTTTATTGTTCCAAGTTAACTGGCCATTCTTAGTTTTGAGATCTACCAGCTCTGCTATGTCGATGAGCTTTGAAAACTCCTCTGCATCCCCATCCAATCTTCTTGTACCACCTTTCTTCTCCACAAATGTGGTGATGATGTTGAAGCCCCCTACCAGGATCTAGTGGAGGTTGGTGGATCAGGCTTTTATATCTTCTAGGTCCCGAATCATTCCTCTCTTTTCCTCTGGCCCTTGGGGGGCATACACATTGGTTCAGAGAACCTCCTCTATGTTTCCAATGATTTGTGTGCGTACTGTTAGGGTGTACCTGGTTGCTTCGTCTGTTATTAGGTTTAGAATTTGTGGGTTCCACAAAGTGAGAATGTTGCTTGACCATTGGTGGTCTTCGATGGCGACCATCTTGTACTTGCGCCAGTGTTGTTTACTAATTTCCTCCATTATGTCTGTAGTGCATTTCGTCTCTTGAATGAAACAGAGATCCGGTTGTTCATGCTTTAGTTTATTCCTAAGGATTCTTTTCTTCCTTGGGATGTTTAGGCCTCTTATATTCCAAGTTATGACCTTCATTTAAACATGTGGGGGAGAGTGGGGAAAGAGTTTCTTGATCTTAACCGAATTTATCAATAGTGCTCCCAGCTCCGATAGGGCTACGTTGTTTGATTTCCTACCTTTTTTCCTCCTCGTTTACTTGGGTGATAGTTGTGGTTGTCCCTCACCGGCTTTGACTCCTAGGTGTCCTATCTCCCCGTGTGTGCGTTTTTGTCCTCTGGCTTTGGCTTCTTCCTGTAGGAGAAACATGTACTGGATGCAGTCAAGTTGCTCTATTGGTATGTTGTCGACTCCCTGCCTTTTCCATTGTTACAATATGTTTGGAAGGTCTATCCCTTCCCTTTCCACTAAGTCCCTGATATCAGGGTCTTCTGTGCCTACATCGCTCGGGGTCATCTCTGCATCTCCCTCTGCATCTTGCATGGCGGTGTTGTCATCTTTTGTTTCTCCGTCCATCAAGGTTGCGCAACTCCCCTGTGTCGTCATGTTGCTTGGCCGGTCGGTAGGCTCTTTTGTTGCTTGGTATCTGACCTCTTGAAATTTTGCCAAGTCACTTTTGTCTTATGCCCCTTTGTTGGTTTGGTCCCTTCCTTCCATTTTATTCTGGGTCTCCTGGTTATTTCCTGCTGAGGTTTTATTTTGCTTTTTATTTGCTCTGTTCTTGGGGTTCGGTGTTATAAACCCTTCCTCATCCTACTATGTTTTGGGGTTTGTCGCTTCCTAATTTTTATTAAGAGGGAATTCTCTAATCAAGTGGCCATGTTCATGGCATCTTCTGCATCTAAAGGGGATATGTTTGTAATCTATGTTTTGGATCCATTCCTCATCCCTGAATTCCAGACTTATGGCTTCTGAGAGTGCTCCAGAGACATCCATCTCTATGCAAATTCTTGTGTATGATGTGTATCTTCCTTTTAGGGTGGCTTTTGAGGTCTTCACATATTTCTCCAGTTTGTTTCCTATTTCTTCAAAGGTGGAGGGAAACCAGTAGTCTAAGGGTAAGGAATAGAATCTCAGCCAGACCGAAACCTTTTTGAACGTTTCTTTTTTCGAGGAGAAATTTTCTTTACAAGGTTGCATGTACAGTCCAGTTGAGGCGTGGAAGTATGGACCTCCCTCGAAGACTCTATCCCTGTCCTCCAGGTTTATGAAGACTGTTCTGAAGAAACCCTTCCAGCCAAGGTGGAGCTCCACTTCTCCATTTGGTTTCCAGTGATATTTGATCCAGTTGCACAGAGTTCTTTCTGTGGGCCATAACCCCATGAACTTGCATATGAGCACATGTGTCTTCATCTGGTCCCTGTAGAGTTGCGTTTGTGGGTCCTCCAATATTAACTTGGGTATCATTATTGTTTTGGGCTTGCATGGGTTGCGCCCTTCTGTCCCGTTGGCCTTCGCGGTCTCTTGCGTCTCATTCTGATTTTCCTTAGCGTCTTCACCTGTGGTCTCATTTTTGTCCTGGCTTCTTTCTTGACGCTTCCCTGGGTATGATCCCAAGGTTCCTGTTGTTGGTGTCTTGAAAACTATGCCTCTTGGCCCTTTCCCTCTGTCCACCACTACCTGTTTGTATGAGGGAGTCCCCTTACCCCCCCCATTTGGTGCTCATGTTGCTCTCTGCTATGGCCGTGACTGTCAAACCCTAGCTCGCCGCGATTGTCAAAACCTAACCTCATGTCTTGAATTCACCAAAATATTAAAGAAAACTAATTTGGAAATGCTATTTTTTTTGTGTTTTTGTCCATGAACCTATGTAACAGACGTTATTATTATTCTATTGTATGCTACTTTTTTTTTGTCCAGGAACCTTTTAAATGTTCTTGTAACAAACGTTCTTACTAGGAACCTTATTATTATTGCACACTAAATTGTTTTTGTCCAGGCTCCTTTTAAATCTTTCCTGTACTATCAAACTTAGATACTAGGAACCTTTGTTGATGTACCATACATTAATACTTTTTGATAAATTTCAAATTAAACTAATTTGGGAATACTAAATTTTGCATGGATACGACATGCACTTCAAATTCCTACCCACGTGTCTGTACTCGGTCACATTTATTCCCATTCCAACCTCGCAGGGACTACGCTGCCATGCAGCACTTGTTTTATTTTGAATAGGGCATGATGTCTATTTAAAATTTTGAATTTGTTAAAAAAATTCATTTTTACTATTTATTCAGTTTGATAGGAAGTTGTCACAATTTTTTAATCTCGCTTTATTTATGAATTTATTTTTTTTATTGTTTAGAGATATAGTAAGATACAAAAGACACAAGGACATTTTGATGGGAAGTTGTCACAATTTTTTAATCCCATTTTATTTATTTATGATTTTTTTTATTATTGTTGTTTAGAGATATAGTAAGATAAAAAAGACACGAGAACATGTACAATTGAAATTTAAATATGAAAATGACACAAGATGTAGATACTTGGAAATTTCATATATAAGGGAAAGATGAAGTACAATTATATATCATAGCCTTCTTTCAAGGTTAGTACAAAAAAATCAACTATCCAAAAAGAAACTACGACAAATCATCAAACTCTAGCTCAAGCAAGAAGATCCAAGTGCAAGAATCTCTCCAACGTAACCTCCAAGGCAAGACATCCTCCTTTTCTCTTATCCATCACAAATCCACAGTAGGATTTTCTCTCAAAACCCTAATCTCCAATCTCCAAGGGATAAACCCTAACCCTAGAACTCCAATATGCTCCAAGAAACCCTAGCGACTCAAGAAAGAGAGATCAAGCACATGTCAAGACTATATAGAGAAAGAGAATGTGTGCATTCTTCTCTAGGTCACATCTCATCAAAAGAGTGAATAAAAGTGAGTGAATGAACATATATGAATGAAAAGACTATCTTGTTTCTTTATTTATATTAGAGGTAAAGGAGACAAACAATCCAATGTCAGCCTTAGCCCTTACAAGAAACCTACAATGAGCATGTGTAGGCCAACACAAGTGAGATGCTACACTCTAAAGTACATGTGTCATGCTCCAAGGTGATGTTGTGCACAATAATGGATCCAAGATGTTGTATATATGCAAGGAAAGTCCACATTCTTCCATCACAAGCCTTCACAGACTCCAATGATCCTCCTAAGCAATGTACTCCACTAGGTCAGTTGCCCCTAAAAGAATATTATTGAAGCCCTAGGCGTCCCAGAGCCATTTCTAATACTTCAAACAAGAATCCAAGTTGTCAAATGCCAACTAGGTCTTGATTCCCTCCTCCAAGATACACAATCCTCCTCATCCAAAGTAGAGTGCTTTTCAAGCAAGTGGATCCTTCATGGGGCCCCAATTAAGGGCATCAACAAAATGTCAAGAGAACTCCAACACCTAAGAGAAGAACACTGAGCCAACAACCATATGAGGTCAAGGATCCACTGAGCAAGCTATATCAACAATGGAAACCCATCGATGGCTATCTCTCATGTCCTAATCCATCTAGGACCGTCCAGGGGTTGAACATACACCATGTACCCTAAATCTCATGAAGCACCCCAAGCATAGTGTAAACACTTTTAGAGTAACCTCAAAATTTAACAGGTAGGTGGCATAACATGTGGAGAGGAAAGGGTGAAATTTATGTAGTATCTTAATTAGATGTCAACCGATCTTACTGTGTCCATCCTTCAAGCATCCTAAGATGTATATTTGTCGTATTTCCATTATGTAAGGAGAGAAGGAGAACACACAATAATGACGTGAGTAGTACACTTCAATTATGTTGACAAAACTTAAGTGAAGAGTTTCTTAGACACTATGATCACAGTAAGGGTTCTTGTTAACAATGAACTTTTTTTTTAACATTATTACAATAATAACGAAACTTTATATTTGCATATGAACATCAATTTATCATTCATTTTTTTTTATCTTTCTTTAAATTTATTTTTATATTTGATTTATCTTTTAACCTTTACATGTCTTTCATGTTACAATTTACTGAAATATAATTTTGTTTTGTAATATTGAATATGAATTTCTTCACCATTGATAATTCATAATTCGTCCATTTTTCCTCATCTCCCATCTCCCACTTATTTTCTACCTTCTCCCACTTATTTTATGAGAAAACCACATTCTTGTAAATGACCATAAAAAAAAGGGACAATGCAACAACTCAAAGAGTGTGAGTGACGAACAACTCAAAGAGTGTGAGTAATGGCCCAACAACATGAGCAAAGCAAAATCAAAGACAAAGATAAACGTAATGTTCTCATCAATATTTTACTTCAAAAAATTGATGGTCGCCCTTCTAGTGGCGATAGGGAAGTTGGGTTGTTTATGTTCATTTTAATTCAATTTAAAAAACAAATCGCTAATTACTTTTTCATCCTTAAAGTGGTCACTTCTCAATCTTGTGAGCGGATGAGATGCCCATAACAAATAATATGATAGCATGACAAAGAATATGATATCGTGTGAGGCATAAAGTTCCTTTGTGTTGGTTGATTTCAAGTATTTTATAGAGCATGAAAGCATAACATTACTTTTCAAATAAATAGCATGAAGTTTATACTTTGCTAAATTTTTGGATGGTAGATTTTTCTGTTTAATTTTAATATCATCGTTGTTGTTTTATCGGTTAATGTAAATTTAATTAATTAAATATTTAAATCAATAAGATAGGTTTAAAAACGTTATTTTTGCATTTTTATATTAATCATGTTAAAAGTTTTTTAGTATAATATCTATTAAATTTTATTTGTAAGTTGTTTTTTATGTCAATGAATTGGGTTTAGTTTAGATGGTAGAGGAGGAGTGTTATCCTCCCCACTTAGGATTAATTCTCACAATTGACATGTTGAATTCTTAATGAGTATATTATTGTGTTTGTTTTGAGTTCTAAAGAATTTGATTTACTTTGGGTATCGTCCTTGAAATGATGGGAAGTGCTTAATGAATTTCCCTTAGATACATATTTCATGAAAAAAATCATTCTTCATGCTGAAAAGGTTGAACAAGGTATGGTACATTGTGTTAGTTCTTGAGAATGCCAAGGATGCTCTTAAGCAACTATAGATGGGATGTAATTATTCTAGACCCAAAGGTAGCTAACGGAGGACACTCAATTGGGTTTAGCTTGGGTGGTTGGGAGGAATGTTGTTATTATCCCCATCTGGGTTCAATTCTTGCAAGTGACATGTCAAGCTCATAATGAATATTATAGCATTTACCCTGGGTAATGGGGCCCACCCTCGATGACCATGAGGATCCCCACCTAATGCAAAGTGTATTCCCATAACAACTTAATTTATGGCTATTGTTATGTGTGCCTATTATCTTTATTGGATTTGTTCATGAGGTGATTTTAATATGTTAATAAGAGATTTGATTGTGGGCCTTTCTAGTGTTTAATAATGATGATTGTTTAGCAACAATTATTATTATTATATAAAATGGTCAAATATATGATTCTAGTTTATATTAATAATTAAAGGAAGCATATTATGAAAAAGAAGTTTTTAATGATGATTTATGGTTAAAAATAATGGTATACATTCTAATACATTTTCTGGCATTTAACAAGTTATTATACATTTCTACAAGTCCTTATCATCTATTCTCCATGGGTATCATAACCACGATGTGATTTCTTGCAACAATTAATGCTACAATTGTTTATGAAATGAATAGACATTAAAAAAAAAAAAAAAAAACTAAAAAAACATTTTTTTCAAAATATAGTTGTAAATATCCAAGTTGATGTAATAACATCTTCACTTATTCTAATAATTATACAAAACCATTACCCTTATTCATTTTAAAACAACATTGTTTTCTTAATAAGATTAGTAAATTTCTACCACACATTTGTGTATATTATTCATGATTGAGATTCAAAAAAAAAATCTTCAAGGTATTATTGTGTATATTCTTGAGAGTGGATATTTAAAGAACTTTTGCTTTATTGTGTATATTCTACACTATGATATAAAATCAGCTTTGAAATTATCTGATGGATAAAGCAATTCTATCCTAAATTTGTAACTACCCTTCCAACTTTGAATGTGAGAATGATTATAAATACTCCATAAAGAAAGAAAGATTAAATTAACATTGGTTAAAAATTTAATAATGGATTAAATGAAAACAATAAATTTTAATTTGAGTTTAAAAAATTGAAAAAAATAATTTATTTATTAAAATAGAGAGTTTTAGAAAAATTTATAAATAAAAAGTTTAATGAAAAGAAAATAACTTCATTACAAACAATTTTAACATATCACATAAGTTAAAATACTAGTCAAATGTCTCTCCTACAAGAATGCTAAAAGAAAGAAATAATCAATTAAGTGTAAACCACTTTGAATGACTAGTCTTTAGAATATCAACAACACATATCAAATATCTTTTATAATCAATTGAGTGTAAACCACTTTGAATGACTAGTCTTTAGAATGTCAACAACACATATCAAATATCTTTTATATAGACCACTAAAATGTAAAAAAAAAAAGAAATAATCAATTTAGTGCAAACCACTTTGAATGACTCGTTTTTGAAATGTCAACAACACATATCAAATATATTTGATCTTTATAATAAACAAATAAATAAATAAACTAAAATAAACTCTATAAATCACTAAAAAAAATTGTCATATAATTTCAGAATAAAAAATATATAAATACAAAATACTTCTTAATCTTCAATTCTAAATAACAAATATAAAAATACAACACTACAAATAAATATAACAGTAAAATGAACTCTTAAAAATTGTAAATGAACTCTTTAAAATTGTACTAAATGAACTCTTAAACTAAAATAGATAGAGTATGATGTACCCAAAGAGTGATGAATCAATTCCTAAAATGAAAATATAAAATCAATGTGTACTTTTGAGGTACTACTTTGTGTGGTCCAATTATCACCAAATAATGTTTTGTCGAGCCCTTGTAAGTGACGAGCATTTTTTGAAAAATTCAATTTACTCACCTTTTTGTTAAGCAATATCGTTGTTATACTCTCAAATTTTGGATTTTATAAATGAGAGTGTGTTATTTGCTTATTAGATATTTTTCTCGGTTTTGAGAAGATTGTGGCATATTTTTAAATTAATTTTTACCTTGTTGGTTTTAAGGAAGAGATATAAGATATTTTACATGAATGGTCAATTTTTAAGAGAGTATATTTTTAATCAAAATTGTAAAATTTTATATAATAAAAAGTTGAAGTGAAGTTGGACATAAAATAGTACATTAAAATAGCTACTATAATTTCTTTAGTAAGTTAGATAGACAAAATACATTAAAAGAAAGAAAGAAATATTTATATACATCCACAATTATAGCTTTCCAAAATTCCTTGCAGACATAAATTTAAAAAAAGACACCTAAAATACTTATAAATTTACAAAACATAAGGACTAATCAAAAACATGTTTGTTGATGGCTTCTTTTTGTCCAATGTTGGAGGGATGAGAGTCTTGGTTGCCCAGATACATATCTTCCATCATTTGATAGACAATGTCGGACCTCCTTAAGGCCTTCCTGAATTGAATCCACTAACACCTAAGATTACAGATAATAGAGTGAGATACTTTGTTGAGGTTGCTTACCCATATTTCTCGACATGGAGCTTTCTACTTCCAAAACATTAATTTGTTACTTTTGTGGAACCAAGGTATTCATGATCATTGCACTCTAGGAGATACATTGGTGCTCGTTTTCATGCACTTTAGTGGTCACTAAAAAGAGTGAAGTTATGTTGTTGTTGATGGATTCCTCATGCCTTCTGAGCACCCTACATAATTCTCAAGCCTCCCTATAATCCATGAATGGGGGATGGTATCCACACAAAGATAAACCACGCTTCAAGTCCCAAAGCAAAGCTTGAGTTTGTCTATTAGATAGACCCTTCCACCAAGAGATGGGCCAAAATGGCCACGATAGGGAAAACTAGAGGCATAAATCCAACTTCTAGAACACAGATGAAACATCCAACTCGATGTGCCAAACAACACTAGACACAACTAGCAAGAAGGCCAGAATGTCAATCACCGACAACGTGAGGACACCATAGCCCAAAGCTCCAAAATAACTAACACCATGAAGCAACTAGAATTTCATGAACACCATAAAACCAAGCACCATACAAACTCTAATTTTCCTGAGCAGAGGGATGACAGTGCACCAAACATCCGTCGAGATATTTTTCACCATACGAAGGTCCCACAACACAAACCGTAAACAAAGAGAAGTACTTACTAGGAAGAAATCATGGCCTAGATTTGTCCACCACTAGGCAATGTCTCTCAAGCCAACCACACAATACAACATTATCCCCCTTGAGCTTTGATAAGTTACATAGGATGATTCAAAATGCTCACCAAGAGTTAAGGCTTGCATGTGTGGATGAAGGGGGCAAGTCCTTTCATATCTCGATCCCTCTCTTAAAACCATATGGTGTTGGAGGTGGCGTAACATTCATTGTTTGATAATTTTATAATGTGTCTCCATACCCACTAGCATAAAATGGATTAAGGTATGGCAGTTTATGATCATTGACGACGAGATCTCACAAGTCATGATCATTGATGACAAGATCTCACAAGTTATGATCATTGACGACGAGATCACGCAGGTTATGATCATTGACAATCATGCAAACTGGATATGATCATTAACAGTGAGATCAAACAAGGTTATAATCATTGACGGTCATGATGGTGATATGGGAAGGGCGATTCAAATGGTAGTAGGTACCAATGGAGCAAGATTCCCATCATGGTCATAAGAAATCAAATTTTCATCATAATCACACACAATTGTGAATTAGCAACTAATATAGATTAGAATTTTGCTAGAAAACCCTTTATTTGGGAGTTGACCAAATACGTGAGTCTACAACATGCTTTAGATGATTATAAATTAGATTTTTGAGAGACTACCCATACTTTAGAATCAAATCTTTATAGTTGAAATGCCTATACTTTAAACTCAAGTCTTTATAACTGAAATGCCTATACTTTAGACTCAAGTCTTTACAGCTGAAATGCAGACAAAAAAATTCACAGAAACACCCAGGAAACAAACCCCTCTCCCTCTCCCTCGCCTCCCAATCCCATACAACATTGTACGGGTCAACCCTATGCTTCTATTGTTGTTGCTACTCTCTCAGATGACGTCTCTGCATGATTAAGAATATGGTAGGTAAATTATTTATTTTTATTTAACCCTTTTACGGTGTGCTAAATAACTAGTCGCATCGGTGCGTTGTTATTTACATAGCGCACCAAAGTATTTTTTTCAAAAACCTTACCACGGTGCGCCATTTTTTGGGAGCAACCATCCGCACTGGTGCAATTGTTTAAGTAGTGCACTATCATATATATATATAAAATAAAAATAACACTGCCACGATGCGTAATTTTTAAGAGCAATGTGCGCCCCGGTGCATCATTATTTTTGTAGCACACCAGAGTATTTTTTTTGTTTGAAATAGCCCTACTAGAGTGCGTTAGTTATGCGGGCATCGGTGCGTCAGTTGTATAAAACACATCAGTGCATTATATATTTATAAACACATTGTACAAAAACATCTGCTAAAACCTCTCCCACTCGCCTCCTCTAGTATCCTCTGCTATAAACTGATTTTTGGGCTATTATAATAGGGGCGTCTACAAAAACCTTTGCTAGAGGGTCTTTTCCTTGTAATGTAGGAATGTTGGTTTGATATCACTAGGGGTTTTCTTTAAAATCATTGAGTTGATGATCATACTTGAGTCACCAATAGAAATTAGTATTTTTGTTCTCGCTTCATTTATTAAAAGAAGACCCTAGAAAAGGACATATGCCTCAGCTCAATATTATTTGTAGAATTCCCTAGACCCCAAGTAAAGGTCATTTTAAGATGCTTCTATATGCCATGCTAATCATGTTTGGATTGTAAATAAATATATATTACAAAGTAAAAGATGACACTCATTAAAATATATCCCTTCGACATTTACAAAAATCTGATTCAAAAAGTGTATTTTAATAATGTATATGGCATGTTATTTTTGTTTGGATTATAGATTTGATAAGTTTATATTGTTGTGCGTAATCTTATAATAATAATAATAATAATAATCTAATTTTAAGGTCACGACCAAGCCAAATACCAAATTGGTGTATGAGACGGACCCCCATCTGCTCAACAATTTGATTACTAAAGTCTATGGAGGTGTAAATACCCTACCCCCTTTGAATTTGAACCTATGACCTTCGAAGAGAAAACACATGTTATTGACCATTAAACCCATTTAATTGATTAAATATTTCATGCTTTATTTTTTCATTTATATTAATTATATAAATGAAAAAAGTTATAACAATTATTTTTTCTTTGGTAAAAAATAAAATAATGTTGTAATATAATTGACGCTTTTCATAATATAGATTAATTTTTGTATGTAAATTGTTCATGCCTAGAAGATGTGATGCATTGTGCCAACTTTAAAATTAATAAGAATATATCTTTGTACGTCTCTCTTTACCCAAAATATTCACTTGGTTAAGCAAAAATGTGTTTCATATAAAGCCAAAATAGAATCCATAGTTCTTAACTAAGAGGTTAATTTCCTCACTTGGTTGGACGTCCGTCAGAATCCGCATAGGTTAAGTTCAAAACTGTTTCATATAATGCCAAAACAGAATATTTAGTCATTCCTATTATTGCCAACTAATTTTTTGTGGTTCCCTTATGAATCACCAAAGCATATAAACAATTAGTTATTTTATTTTGAATGGGGCATGATGTCTATTTAAAATTTCTTATATTTTAAAATTTTGAATTGGTTAAAAAAAATCATTTTTACTATTTATTTAGTTTGATGGGAAGTTGTCACAATTTTTTAATCCCACTTTATTTATGATTAATTTTTTTTATTATTTAAAGATATAGTAAGATACACAAAAAAAAATGTGTATCATTGAAATTTAAATATGAAAATGATACAAAATGTAGATAGTTGGAAATTTCATATATAAGTGAAAGATGAAGTACAATTATATATCATAGCCTTCTCTCAAGGCTAGCACAAAAAATCCAATTATCTAAAAAGAAACTATGATAAATTATCAAACCCTAGCTCAACCAAGAAGATCCAAGTGCAAGAATCTCTCTAATGCAACCTCTAAGGCAAGATGTCATTATGTTCTCTTATCCATCACAAATCCACAATAGGGTTTTCTCTCAAAACCCTAATCTCCAATCTCCAAGGGATAAACCCTAACCCTAGAACTCCAACATGCTCCAAGAAACCCTAGTGACTCAAGAAAGAGAGATCGAGCACATGTCAAGACTCTAGAGAGAAAGAGGATGTGTTCATTCTTCTCTAGGTCACATCTCAACAGAAGAGTGAATAAAAGTGAGTGAATGAACATATATGAATGGAAAGACTATCTTGTTTCTTTATTTATATTAGAGGTAAAGGAGACAAACAATACATTGTCAGCCTTAACCCTTACAAGCAACCTACAATGAGCGCATGTAGGCCAACACAAGTGAGATGCTACACTCTAAAGTACACATGTCATACTCCAAGGTGATGTCGTGCACAATAATGGCTCCAAGGTGTTGTATATATGCAAGGCAAGTCCACATTCCTCCATCACAATCCTTCACGGACTCCAATGATCCTCCTAAACAATGTACTCCACTAGGTCAATTTCCCCTACAATAATAATATTGAAGCCCCAGGCGTCCCAGAACCATTTATAATCCTTCAAACAAGAATCCAAGTTACCACATGCCAACTAGGGCCTAATGGCCTCCTCCAAGCTACAAAATGCTCCTCGTCCAAAGTAGGGTGCTTTTCAAGCAAGTGGATCCTTCATGGGGCCCCAATTAAGGGCATCAACAAAATGTCAAGAGAACTCCAACACCTAAGGGAAGAACACAAAGCCAACAACCATATGAGGTCAAGCATCCACTGAGCAAGCTATCTCAACAATGCAAACCCATCGATGGCTATCTCTCATGTCTTAATCCATCTAAGATCGTCCAGGGGTTGAACATACACCATGTACCCTAAATCTCATGAAGCACCCCAAGCATAGTGTAAACACTTTTAGAGTAACCTCAAAATTTAACAGGTAGGTGGCATAACATGGGGAGAGGAAAGGGTGAAATTTATGTAGTATCTTAATTAGATGGCAACTGATCTTACTTTGTCCATCCTTCAAGCATCCTAAGATGCAACTTTGTCTTATTTCCATTATGTAAGGAGAGAAGGAGAACACACAATAACGACGTGAGTAGTACACTTCAATTATGTTGACAAAACTTAAGTGAAGAGTTTCATGGACACTATGATCATAGCAAAGGTTCATGTTAACAATGAACTATTATTTGTTTACTTTTTAACGTTACTATAATAATAGCGTAACTTTATATTTGCATATGAACATCAATTTATCATTTATTTTTTTATATTTTTTTTTAAATTTGTTTTTGTTTTTATATTTGATTTTTGTTTTAACTTTTACATATCTTTCATGTTACAACTTTCTATAATATATATATATATATATATATATATATATATATATATATATATATATATTTGTAATATTGAATTTGTTCAACCTTGATAATTCGTCCCTTTTTCTTCATCTTCCATCTCCCACTTATTTTCTACCCTCTCTCACTTATTTTATGAGATAACCACATTCTTGTAAATGACCATAAAAGAAAGGGACAATGCAACAACTCAAAGAGTGTGAGTAATGGTCCAACAACATGAGCAAAGCAAAATCAATGACAAAGATAAAAGTAATGTTCTCATCAATATTTTACTTCAAAAAATTGATGGTCGCCCTTCTAGTGGCGATAGGGAAGTTGGGTTGTTTATGACCATTTTAATTCATTTGAAAAAACAAATCCCTAATTACTTTTTCATCCTTAAAGTGGCCACTTCTCAATGTTGTGAGCGGGTGAGATGCCCATAACAAAGAATATGATATCATGTGAGGCATAAAGTTCCTTTGTGTTGGTTGATTTCAAGTATTTCATAGAGTATGAAGGGATAGCATTACTTTTCAACAATAATAGCATGAAGTTTATACTTTGCTAATTATTTTTGGAGGGTAGATTTTTATGTTTAATTTTAATATCATCGTTGTTTTATTGGTTAATATAATTTTAATTAATTAAATATTTAAATTAATAAAATATGTTTAAAATGTTATTTTTGTATTTTTTATATTAATCATGTTAAAAGTTTTTTAGTATAACATGTGTCAAATTCTATTTGTAAGTTGTTTTTTATGTCAGTGAATTGAGTTTAGTTTAGATAGTAGAGGAAGATTGTTATCTTCTCCACCTAGGATCAATTCTCACAATTGACATGTTGAGTTCTTAATGAGTATATTATTGTATTTGCTTTGAGTCTTAAAGAATTTGATTTACTTTGGGTATCGTCCTTGAAATGATGGGAAGTGCCTAATGAATTTCCCTTAGATACATATTTCATGAAAAAAGGCATTCTTCATGCTGAAAAGGTTGAACAAGGTATGGTACATTGTGTTAGTTCTTGAGAATGCCATTGATGCTCTTGAGCAACTATAGATGAGATGCAATTATTCTAGACCCAAACGTAGCTAACGAAGCACACTCAGTTGGGTTTAGCTTGGGTGGTTGGGAGGAATGTTGTTATTCTCCCCATCCAAGTTCAATTCTTGCAAGTAACATGTTGAGCTCATAATGAATATTATAGGGTTTACCCTGGGTACCATCCTCAAAATGAGGGGAAGTACTATGGGGTTTTCCCAGGCTTTGTAACCTGGAAGAAAAAAAAAAGCTAGTGAAAGATGGGGCCCACCCTGGATGGCCATGAGGATCCCCACCTAATGCAAAGTGTATTCCCATAACAACTTAATTTATGGCTATTGTTATGTGTGCCTATTATGTTTGTTGGATGGTTGGGCTTTTCTTTTACCCACCTTTATGATGTATGCACTATTATGTGTGATGTTGTTTGTTCATGAGGTGATTTTAATATGTTAATAAGGGATTTGATCGTGGGCCTTTCTAGTGTTTAATAATGATGAGTGTTTAGCAACAATTACTATTATTATATAAAATGGTCCAATATATGATTTTAGTTTATATTAATAATTAAAGTAAGCATATTCTTAAAAAAAAGTTCTTAATGATAATTTATGGTTAAAGATAATGTTATATACTCTAATACATTTTCTAGCATTCAACAAGTTATTATACATTTCTACATGTCCTTATCATCTATTCTCCATGGGTATCATAACCACGATGTGATTTCTTGCAATAATTAATGCTACAATTGTTTATGAAATGAATAGACATTAAAAAAAAAAACTAAAAGAAACATTTTTTTTCAAAATATAGTTGTAAATATCCAAGTTAATGTAATAACATTTTCACTTATTCTAATAATTATAGAAAACAATTACCCTTATTCATTTTAAAACAACATTGTTTTCTTATTAAGATTAGTAAATTTCTACCACATTTGTGTATATTATTCATGATTGAGATTCAAAGAAATTTTTCTTCACGATATTATTGTGTATATTCTTCATGGTGGATATTCAAAGAATTTTTGTTTTATTGTGTATATTCTACACTATGATATAAAATCAGCTTTGAAGTTATCTAGATGGATAAAACAATTATATTCTAAATTTGTATCTATCCTTCAACTTTGAATGTGAGAATGATTACAAATACGTCGTAAAGAAAGATTAAATTAATATTGGTTAAAAATTTAATAATGGATTAAATAAAAACAATAAATTTTAATTTGAGTTTAAAAAGTTGAAAAAAAATCATTTATTTATAAAATAGAGAATTTTAAAAAAAAATTATAAATAAAAAGTTTAATGAAAAAAAAATAACTTCATTACAAACAATTTTAACATATCACATCTAAAATACTATTCAAAGCTCTCTCCTACAAGAATGTTAAAAGAAAGAAATAACCAATTTAATATAAATCACTTTCAATGACTAATCTTTGAAATATCAACCACACATATCAAATATTTTTTATATAGACCACAAAAATGCTAAAAAAAAAAATAATCAATTTAATACAAACCACTTTGAATGACTCGTTTTCGGAATGTCAATAACATATATCAAATATATTTGATCTTTATAATTTATTTAAAAAAAAAATCTAATAATTTATTAAAAAACAAAAAAAAACAAATATATTGGATCCTTATAATTCATAATTAAAAAAAAAATTAAAGTAAATTTTATAAATTATTAAAAAAAAATTAATATAATTTCAAAATAAAAAATATATAAATACAAAATACTTTTAAATCTTAAATCTAAATAACAAATATAAAAATACAACACTACAAATAAATATAACAGTAAAATGAACTCTTAAAAATTGTACTAAATGAACTCTTAAACTAAAATAGATAGAGTAACTCTTAAAAATTGTACTAAATGAACTCTTAAACTAAAATAGATAGAGTATGATGTACACAAAGAGTGATGAATCAATTCCTAAAATGAAAAATATAAAATCAATGTGTACTTTTGAGGTACTACTTTGTGCGGTCCAATTATCACCAAATAATGTTTTGTCGAGCCCTTGTAAGTGACTAAAGCATTTTAAAAAAAATCCAATTTACTTACCTTTTTGTTTACCAATATCGTTGTTATACTCTCAATTTTTTTTATAAATGAGAGTGTGTTATTTGCTTATTAGATATTTTTCTCGGTTTTGAGAAGATTGTTGCATATTTTTAAATTAATTTTTTATTTCCTTGGTTTCAAGGAAGAGATATAAGATATTTTACATGAATTGTCATTTTTAATCGAAATTGTAAAATTTTATATAATAAAAAGTTGAAGTGAAGTTGGACATCAAATAGTACATTAAAATAGTTATTATAATTTCTTTAGTAAGTTAGATAGACAAAATACATTAAAAGAAAGAAAGAAAGAAAGAAATATTTATATGCATCCACAACTATAGCCTTCCAAAATTCCTTGCAGGCATAAATTTTAAAAAAGACACCTAAAATACTTATAAATTTACAAGACAAAAGAATTAATGAAAAACATGTTTGTTGATGGCTTCGTCTTGTCCAATGTTGAAGGGATGAGAGTCTTGGTTGCCCAAATACATATCTTCCATTATTTGATAGACAATGGCTGGCCTCCTTAAGGCCTTCCTGAATTGAATCCACTAACACCTGAGATTGCAGACAATAGAGTGAGATACTTTGTTGAGGTTATTTACTGTATTTCTCGACATGGAGCTTTATACTTCCAAAACTTTAATTTGTTACTTTTGTGGAACCAAGGTATTCATGATCATTGCACTCTAGGAGATACATTGGTGCTCGTTTTCATGGACTTTAGTGGTCACTAAAAAGAGTGAAGTTATGTTGTTGTTGATGGATTCCTTATGCCTTCTAAGCACCCTACATAATTCTCGAGCCTCCCTATAATCCATGAATGGGGGATGCTATCCACACAAAGAAAAACCACGCTTCAAGTCCCAAAGTAAAGCTTGAGTTTGTCTATTAGATAGACTATGTCACCAAGAGATGGGCCAAAATGGCCAGGGTATGGAAAACTAGAGGCATAAATACAACTTCTAGAACACAGATGAAACATCCAACCCAATGTGGCAAACAACACTAGACACACCTAGCAAGAAGGCCATAATGTCAATCATCGACAACTTGAGGACACCATAGCCCAAAGATCCAAAATAACTAACACCATGAAGCAACTAGAATTTCATGAACACCATAAAACCAAGCACCATACAAGCTTTAATTTGCCCGAGCAGAGGGATGACAGTGCACCAAACATCCACCGAGATATTTTTCACCATACGAAGGTCCCACAACACAAACAATAAACAAAGAGAAGTACTTACTAGGAAGAAATCATGGCCTAGAGTTGTGCACCACTAGGAAATGTCTCTCAAGCCAACCACACAATACAACATTATCCCCCTTGAGCCCTGATACATAGGATGATTCAAAACGCTCGCCAAGAGTTAAGGCTTGCATGTGTGGATGAAGGGGGCAAGTCCTTTCATATCTTGATCCCTCTCTTAAAACCATATGACGTTGGAGGTGGCGTAACATTCATTGTTTGATAATGTTATAATGTGTCTCCATACCCACCAGCATAAAAAGGATTAAGGTATGGCAGTTTATGATCATTGACGACGAGATCTCACAAGTTATGATCATTGACAACAAGATCACACAGGTTATGATCATTGACGATCATGCAAACTGGTTATGATCATTGACAATGAGATCACACAAGGTTATAATCATTGACGATCATGATGGCAATATGGGAAGGGCAATTCAGACGATAGTAGGTACCCATGGAGCAAGATTCCCATCATGGACATCATGGTCATAAGAACTAAAATTTTCATCATAATCACACACAATTGTGAATTAGCAACTAATATAGATTAGAATTTTGCTAGAAAACTTGTTATTTGGGAGTTCACCAAATACTCAAGTCTACAACATGCTTTAGATGATTATAAATTAGAATTTTGAGAGATTACATGTACTTTAGACTCAAGTCTTTATAGTTGAAATGCCTATACTTTAAACTCAAGTCTTTACAACTGAAATGCATATACTTTAGACTCAAGTCTTTACTGTTGAAATGTAGACAAAAAAATTCACAAAAACAACCACGAAACAAATCCCTCTCCCTCTCCCTCGCCTCCCAATCCCATACAACATTGTACAGGTCAACCCTATGGTCCTATTGTTGTTGCTACTCTCTTGGATGACGTCTCTGCATGATTAAGAATATGGCCGGTAATTTATTTATTTTTAATTTAACCCTTTTACAGTGCGCTAAATAACTAGTCGCACTGGTGAGTTGTTATTTACATAGCGCACCAGAGTATTTTTTTCAAAAACTTTACCACGGTGCGCCATTTTTTGGGAGCAACCATCTGCACTGGTGCAATTGTTTAAGTAGTGCACTATCATATATAAAAATTTGAAAAATAACACTGTCACGATGCGTAATTTTTAAGAGCAATGTGTGCCCCGGTGCGTCATTATTTATGTAGCGCACCAGAGTATTTTTTTTGTTTGAAATAGCCCTATTACAGTGCGTTAGTTTTGTGGGCACCAGTGCGTGAGTTGTATAAAACGCAAGGTGTGTTATATATTTATAAACACAAAAACATCCACTAAAACCTCTGCCCACTCGCCTCCGCTAGTATCCTCCGTCGTAAACGGATTTTTGGGTTATTTTAATGGGGGTGTCCGCAAAAACCTCTGCTGGAGGGTCTTTTCCTTGTAGTGTAGGAATGCTAGTTTGATATCACTAGGGGTTTTCTTTAAAATCACTGAGTTGATGATCATACTTGAGTCACCAATAACAATTAGTATTTTTGTTTTGGCTTCATTTATTAAAACAAGACCCTAGAGAAGGACATATGCCTCAACTCAAGA
The DNA here is from genome assembly GCA_009831015.1 of Picea engelmannii. Classification (NCBI taxonomy): domain Eukaryota; kingdom Viridiplantae; phylum Streptophyta; class Pinopsida; order Pinales; family Pinaceae; genus Picea; species Picea engelmannii. Next base: position 730,490 of record ML777754.1, on the reverse strand, counting down.
TTATTTGTGGAATTCCCTCGACCCCAAGTAAAGGTCATTTTAAGATGCTTCTATATGCCATGCTAATCATGTTTGGATTCTAAATAAATATATATTACAAAGTAAAAGATGACACTCATTAAAATATATCCCTTCGACATTTACAAAAATCTGATTCAAAAAGTGTATTTTAATAATGTATATTGCATGTTATTTTTGTTTGGATTATAAATTTGATAAGTTTATATTGTTGTGTGTAATCTTATAATAATAATAATAATCTAATTTTAAGGTCACGACCAATGCAACAACTCAAAGAGTGTCAGTGATGAACAACTCAAAGAGTGTGAGTGATGGCCAAACAACATGAGCAAAGAAAAATCAAAGACAAAGATAAAAGTAATGTTCTCATCAATATTTTACTTCAAAAAATTGATGGTCACCCTTCTAGTGGTGGTGACAGGGAAGTTGGGTTGTTTATGTTCATTTTAATTCATTTGAAAAAATAAATCCCTAATTACTTTTTCATCCTTAAAGTGGCCACTTCTCAATCTTGTGAGAGGGTGAGATGCCCATAACAAAGAATATGATATCATGTGAGGCATAAAGTTTCTTTATGTTGGTTGATTTCAAGTATTTCATAAAGTATGAAGGCATCATGTTAAGTAATGAACTTCTCAGCCGAGAGGTTCTGGATATCATCCATGGCCGAACGCCCTTGGCTCTGCACTTTCCTCAAATCAGTCGAGATCCCACATTGCTTAGCATGCGCAGTCACCACCCTACTGCTCATCACCTCTCCCTGAACATCATTACTTGTTGAAGTCCCTCTCGTCTCTCTCCCCTATCGTTTCCACTTGTTTCTTTCCAGACCTATTAACTTGGTTTACGTATAGTAACCACCATTTGGGCCCCTCCTCTTGTCCTCATTAGTGGGCACTTCAAAGTTTGGGAAGAAGCTTCCATGGAGGCTGCAGTCAGCGCTCTCATGGGCACAGACGATGATGCATTCTGGCACAACGTAGACCTCTCTCCCTCAACTTTCACACACACTAAACCCCTCCATTCTTCTCCTTGCATGCAGCGCACTCTAGGCCCGACTGCTCCTTCCCAACCACCTCCCTATACGGCCCTTCACTTGCCCCACCAAACATCACTTCCCCCTATTGTAACTACGCCTCTCACTCCTTTTATTTCCCACATCCCTCCCTCTTCTAGGACTCCCTCTCTCGCCCCTTCATACTACTCCCCTCACTCGCACCAGTTATAGACGAGACAAACTAGTACCTTGGCTGCACATAATCTATCTCCATCCACTTTACCCTCTGCCTCTGCCAGACCAAAGGTTTCCACAACCCCTTCAGGTGCTAGGAGCTCTCCTCTTTGGCCTTGGCACCCAAAGAAAACTAAAAAACGACTGGTACTTGGAGACGACGTGGGACTAAAAGGCACAGACAACTTGGCTCTTTGCACACTGGTAGGAAGGTTTTCATACAGGTTTCTCTGCAGGACTGACATTGTGGCCTGGGTTCAGTCATCTTGGAAGCCATTGCTTGGCTACTAACCAGCTATTTCTTACCTTACTCATGGGTGGTTCAGTTTCCAGCTACACTATCTGGAGGATGCCTCCTTGCTACTAAATGGCCACTAGTTATATGATGGAGGGAGCCTCATGCTCAAAAGGTGGCGCATAAGTTTTAATCCTACTCAAGATTATTTTCGATTTTGTCATGTTTGGGTCATCCTCCCAAGGATCCCTCTCTATCTCTAGAACTTAAAAGCATTGGAGGCCATAGGCACTAGTCTGGGTATTGTCATAACCGTTGATACAAAAGTCTTAACTGCTCCAAACAAAAAAGTAGCAAAAATCCTTGTCGAACTGGACATACACGATGGTCTTCAGGAATTGATATACATTGAGTGGAGGGGCCACACCATCCGACAAAACATCGATTATCTTGGCATACCATTCAGGTGCACGCTCTATAGACAGATGGGCCACCTCCGAAAACAATGCACTGGCAAAGAGGCTGAGGACGTGTCAGAAAATACATTGCTAAAGCTCTCTACAAAACATGATTCACCGGGGGAGCACACTTCAGCTCTTCATCCTAACCCACCAGGCTCACCGGTTCACATTGCTTCAGGCACAATTACTGGTAAGTTAAGATTGCATTGTCCCTCCCTTTATTTCTCCTTGACTGCCTGGGAAATGGACCTCCTAGATAAATCTTCCCCATCTGTCACATTAGCCCCTTCACCTCCCTCCTGTGACCCACACCATCCCTCTCTGCCTCCTCAACAACCTTCATCAGGTGACCCCTCACAGTCTACTGGACCACTTTGCCCTCCTACACAATTTTTGCAATCATCCTCATCTACTTTGCATCCATCCCCCTCAATTACTACCTCACAGACTATTGCTACACCAGCGGTTAGCCCACCTGCTAGTAACTTTTTACCCACTGTTTTTTATACCCCCGAGGAAACTACAGGTCACATTGATGAGGTACCTATGGGTGATAGAGAATCCGACCTTGGAAATGAAACTTTGGTTGATCTCTTGGATAGTCTGTTTCCCTCCTTTTGTGAGGTCCACTCCCATATCCCCTTACCTACTTACATAGGGAAAGCCATTGTTGGCTCTTCGGATTTGGCCTCGACTTCAAACTCAGTCACACCTTCTGAAGAACAAATGGACAAGAACTTCAGTTGGTCAAAGGGAAGGGGTTTTGCACTCTCCCGGATCAAAACAAGAAGTGCTAGACGAAAAGAGACAATACTGGAAAAGGACTCAGTCACTACTTCTGCTACTACACCACTGGAACTTCGGGTGCTTAAAGACATCAAATCCCTGGCAAGGGTTAAACAATTATATTGCTCTCTCTAAACATCAGAGGGGTGGGGGGGACCCTAAAATCTGCCTCCTTCAGATGCCTTCTCCACAAGACCACTCCAGATATAACTTTTCTGCCAGAAACACTTGTGGCTGGCTCAAAAGCAAGAAAATTCCTCTACAACTTTCATATAGATTGGCTTTCAGCTTCAGCTAGTGCTTCGGGTACTTCGAGTGGATTAGCCATCACCTAGGATCCTACAAATTTCACACTTGCTCCTTCACTTTGCAGCGGCGGTATTCTCCTGATGGGCACTTGTGTGTGGAATGCTCATCTGATTACCTTCCTAAACATGTACGCTCCCTGTTATGATCGAAAAACATTTTGGGATAATGTGGTTGGCCGAGGATTACTTTCAAGTAAGGATTTGATATTAGCCAGGGATTTGAATTTCACAACCAACAAAAAGGAAATTTGGGGTTCCACAGCCATGACGGACCCATTATCCACCTACTTTTCCTCACTTCTTCTTGCTCACGATCTGGTAGACATTAAGCTAGCTGCCATCGTGCCTACCTGGCAAAATGGACGCATGGGACCGGCAGTGATATCCAAACGCTTAGATAGTTTTGTCATCTCCGTGGACTGGACTACCAAGATGGATTGTATTAGATCTTGGGTTGAAGCACCTTTCTTCTTAGACCACGCCCTGATCCTTTTGCAACTGGCACCCTGCAGAAAAGCTTCTTACCCTTTTAAATTTAATCCAAGATGGTTACTTGAGCCAGATCTCCACTGTTTAGTCAAGAAAGTGTGGACGGATACTTTCTATCTCACTGAAAGTAATGTCCAACTCTGTTTGGTAGGCAAACTAAATACACTCAAGTGCATGGTTCACAGATAGGTGATTACACAAAGAAACACCAGATTACAATGACTTATGGATTTGGAGAATACACTGTTGGAACTTTCCCTCAAGACTAACGTTCTACATAACTATGATATGGATATACACTGCCTGGAGACGGAGTGAAATGGCCTCCTCCTGGATGAAGAGGCACTATGGCGCCAACATAGCAGAGCCACTTGGCTCAAGTGTGTGGATAGCAACACAAAGTTTTTCCATGCCTATGCCAGCAACCGCAGAAATAAAAAACACATTTGGGCAATAACAGATGGTGCAGGAAACTCTATAAAGGACCAACAATCACTAAAATTAGCAGCTTTTGAACGCTTCAAGAAATTTTATGGAGCTAGATCAGATCCCCAATTGGTCGATTCAGTTAGTGTGGCCAGCCTCTATCCCAAAATGGCAACGATGGGGGACATTAGCCTCATGGATCGACCTTGTTCATTACAAGAGGTAAAAGACATCCTTCTCTCCTTTAAAACTGATAAGACCCCGGGTCCATATGGTTGGACTATCGAATTTTTTCTCTATTATTTCGATCTAGTAGGCCCTGAACTACTGAATCTGGTCGAAGTCTCCAGGCTTCGGGGTAAATTTTCTAGCTCATTAAACTCTACTTACTGTTAGGACCACATATTGTACCCTTTTTTCCCATACTTTTTGCCATTATTATACCCTTCATCACCTGTATTTTGACTTATACTATCATTTCACCTGATCATTCCAAGGTACACAACGTCCTTTCTCATTATTATATGCTT
>ML777754.1:665345-708556 GCA_009831015.1 Picea engelmannii | reverse complement strand
TATGTTTGCTCTACTTGTTTGTTGAGAACTTGTCACAAGTATAAAGCTTTGGGTCGAAGTGCTCAACGATGGACATCTTCAAATGTTGGAACGAGGTAGGTTTCTTTCTTATCTAGCTTTCACATTGGTTTACATAGCATATGTTGGAATTGAGTAGATTTCTACAGTCATACCTGTCTATTGTGGTTACCCTGGCCATAGAGAGTTTTGCCCTCGTAACAAAATTGGTGAATCCACTGGGGAGAGATCTTCTTTCTAAGGGTTGAAGTATTTTTTCTCCTTACATTTCTCTTTTTCATTTGTGTTTCTTGTCGTATCAGTGCTTGACAGATTCTTTTCACTTTGGGTTAGAGTTTTTAGCCTTTTTCCCTTGCCTGGCCTCGTTTTCAAGCCTGTACGTGCCTTTTGCCTTGACAGTCGCGTACAAACGCATGTTGTCTCACTGCAAGTTTTGTATATACACATTGTTTGCCTGAACAATCGCATATACCACTTTTCCTTGCCTGTTTTCTTGGTCTTATGATTCTTGGGTGGGATTTGATAGTTGTTGAGCCTTCTTAGGTTTCTATAGTGCTTGTTAAGCTTCTATGGGTTGACAGGAAACCTATTTGGAGTTGAATTTTTGGGTGGAGTCTTTCTCATTGTTTTTCATTTTTTATTTGTCCTTGAACTCTGGGTTGTTTTCTTGGCTGCTTGGTACTCTGCTTGAGTTATTCTATTTATACACAGTAGAATTTATATATCAGGTTGCTTATCAGTCCATGCATTTTCTTTTTAATATATTGAAAATACAAAAAAATAGGCATTTTATATTGCTTGGCATTTTTGTCTTTTGAATCTTTATCATTAGCTTAGTGCATTTAGTGAAAGATTGCATTTTACTTCTAAATTGCAGAGTTGAAATTGAAAATTGCACTGTTTTTATACGCATATCATTCAATGAAAAATTAAAATTAGACTTTGCATTATATTTATATTTATTTTCTTGCAGAGTCATAATATCACGAGTTTCACTTCCATAACCTTTTGAGTAATCACGGCCAATAAAATTTATGCTTTAAACTAAAATTGATTAGTCGCGATTTTATTTTTAGGGTGCACAAACTAGTCTAGGATTTAGTGCCTTGGAATAGGATTTTGTTAGTAAACTTCTCCAAGGCAATTAAATCAACATATGTGTCTTAGACAAGGAGTTGATCAGTCCATTGTATAATTGGTAAGATCAGGAGGCTCCGCTCACACCAGATTTAATCATGAGGTAGTGAGAAGTTAGTTGAAGGGATAACCCTCGGATACTCGCCTAGTGTCAGAGATATTTTTGTGGATTTATTCATATTTGGGGATATTTCTAGTACCCATACCTCTATGAGAGGCGACGCTTTCAAGGTTTCGGGCTTTGCTACCCTGCCCATACGATAATCCAGACTTACAACTGCTCGCATGTGCATTAGTTATATAGTGGTTTATTAGTTGCTTGACTTAGGTATCTCATAGGTTACTTGTAGGGGTTATTCTGCTTGTACCCTGGGTAAGATAGGGGTCAGACAACACACAACCTTTATGGAAGATTACCTCTCCGGGGGGATCCGACCGACTGGTTGTTAAGCCCACGAGAGACCCTATAACTGACTTTGTTACCTCCAAAATTTAGCAGGGAGTCTCAGGTCCCTCTTGGACGAGACATACCTTCTTTAGCGAGGGAGGACACTCAACCACTTTAGCCCGTTTGCATGCATATTAGTCGTTTGACTTTTTGGTATGCTCTTTGACTACTAGTTGGCCTTAGGAGTCTCTTTTGGGTGTCATCATCATGGATAGTGGAGTTTCTTTTGCTCCCTCATTCATTGCTACCCATCCCATGATACCTACTCATTTCATGGGGACAAATCCTTCCACTTTTCACAACGGTATGCAGAACTATAACACTTAGCCCGCACCTTGGATCTCTAGTCATTTTTTTGTTGATATGCCTCCACCCGTGCAATCCTCTCCCTAGCCCACATATATGAATCCTAACATTGGATCTGGGGGCACCATGGCTCCGATGCCTACTTCTTCATTTGATATGAGTTGTGTCCCTATGGGAGGTTGGAACCTTCCCCCTTATGGATCCAATGCTAGCGATTCTCTTCCAGGAGCCAATGCTCAGATGGGTACTTATCCCACTTATTATGCCCCATCCATGTATCTTTCATCTGCCATGTCGGTTCCATCGAACACTTTTTCCATGACAGGCCCTCAAGTACCCCCAGGTATTTCATATGGGGAGAATCAATTTTACGGTTTGAGCTACCCTCTTTATGGGACCCCCTCGCAAGGCGGCAACATATATCCTCACTCGAATAATTCTTATCCCACTATGGTTCTTCCAGGTCCGCCTGAAAACACTCCTCACCACAGAAATCTCAGTAATCAAATTCTTATCCTACCTCGTCTCTTCGCAGACCTCTGTGATGATGTTTGTCCAAACCTCTTTGGACCATTTTGGCATAAGCCACCACCTTTCTGGGCATGGACAGGGAGTACACAAGGATCCTTCTTGGCCTGCAATGTTTCAAAACCAATCTTTCCCCATACCTTGACATAAAATGCCACAATCTATCGCTATCCCAATCACTGTCACTCATATTGGTGCTCCATCACCGACCTCTGCCAGTCACGTCGAAGATGGGTCAACATTTTCTACAAATTATGTCAACAACTCACACCCAACCTCTACCAATTATGTTGGGGGCACCATCCTATTCACCCCGTGTCACAGCCGTGTCACATCTCCAACCTCTATTCATCGTATAGGAGAAGACTCTCTTACCTCTATCAATCGTGATGAGAGCTTGTCACTAGTCGTTGTAAACAACACTGGGGGCATCGAGAAGCCTAGATGTCTCAGACGTAAGCCTAAATTCCTTTGCAGGACTTGTGAAAGAAATCACCTTACTCTTTGTGTCTGGTTACTATTGAGATACCAGGAGCATGGAGCTCTCCCAAGAGCCCTTTAGATTCTAAGACATTTGTGATTTCCCTACACCCTGTTCCTCCTTCGAACGACACGGTGCCACCTTCTCTTGACCTCACCCCCATTATCAAAGATCCTATACCTATCACCATGCATCCTCTTCAGCCTAGATCTGAAGAGGTGGTCATACCAGTGCAATCTTTGGTCAACCCCACTCTCCTTATAGAGAATGATACATCCTTTAGTCATGTCATCAACATGTTAGATCCTTCTCCTTCTGAACGAGAGAGATTTATTCTTCCCCCGAGTGCTCTCCCTCTAAGCCCTGACGAGGTTCCCTTCAATTCGGACGACCTGATGGGGCATCCCATACCCCCACCTATGTCTCTTCTAGTAAGAGACATTATTTGAACCATCACAGAGAATATATACTCTGTTAGCACTTTATCCTCCTCAACTTGGAGAGCTTTGGGTTTTCCCAAGCTTTTTCCAGCTATCCGTAAGATACTGACCTTCCGTAGAAGATCGATATGGGAGCCTTGGCCTCCCCCTTTACATGTTGATTAGAACAACAAAAACGAGTCTTACTTAATCTCTTTTCTGACTCATATAAAAACCGAAAAAATTGTCGAGTGATTTGTCCCTTTCACACTCGTTAAATTGTATTTGAAAGGTCATGAGTCTTAGTTAATCTCTTTTCCGACTCGTTACCAAAAAAATAAAAGATCGTCGAGTGAACTTGTCTTTTTCACACTCGTAAATTGGATTTGAAAAGATGTCTATTTGGCATAAGTTTATCCCTTTTTCACACCAAGTAGACTAAAAGACATAAAAAAGGACATTTTTTGGCATTAAGTTGTGATTTCATCTCATGCCCTCGCTTGCAGTATTGAGCCTTTAGCCGATTCTCGCTTTGCGTTATAAACCGTTGCCTAAGCAGTTTTTGCATCCTCATCCAAGCAGAGCCTTGTTTATATCATTTGCAATTTGACACCATATACCTGGAGGGAACATCACCTCGAGTGTCCATCTCCTGCATGCATTTCCTTGCATTGAGCATAGGTACATTCCACTACTAGAACTAGTTTTTCTTACTTGCGACACTCGTTTCCTCCTCTGTATCATAACATTCATTTGTTATGAAAAAACAAAAAAAGACGAGCGAGAAGGGAGTACTATATTATATTTGGCAGCAGTCGTGTCGCCTTTGAACAGAGCACAAAGTTATTGACTGCTTGTGTCATCATAATTTTTGGTTTAGCATGGCCTTAGGAAGTTGATCTCATTACAGAGTTTTCTCTATTGATTGGTTACTCTTCCAGTCCCTATAGAGAACATTATTGATGCCTCCTGCATCTAATAGTCACATCATTGAGTCTATGCTGCCGAAGTCTACCATATGTCTCATGCTCTTGTTCAAAGGAAGTCTATCAACTTGTGTCGGCCATTCCTCAAAACTCTTGACTTTCCATGTTGGCCATACCCTCAATTTGTCTCAGAATCACATGATACTATGGTCTTATCATGCACCATGGCCCTACTTTCATCATTGGTAGGACACCTTGAACCCAATAGTCGACATTTCATCATTGGTCATTGATTGGGTGGTTTCCCTTGTGTTCGACGACAAGACATCTATTCACACTTTGAGATTCGTGCAGTGTCTTGGATGCCATTAGCCTTATTGGTGGTTTCCTCGCCTTTATCAGTAGTTTTTATCATTGGCTACTATTCAGAGGGTCTTTTTCATGTACCGCTTGCATTTGGCACACGCGAAAGACACACAAGGTCGTTGGTTCGTGAACATGTTCTTCGTCCGATCTCCACCAAATTATGAAGATCCTGCTTTGTTCCTCATGCTGACTGATGAGAGATGTCTTAATTCTCTCCTTCAACTCATTTATTCTTGATCTAAAAATGAAGAAGACTTGTATTCTTGAAATTATTTGCAAGATTTAATTCATGTGTTAAAATGCAAATGGATCAATTTTGCAACACAACTTTTATAGAAATTACTCATTCAAGATGCATATAAACAGCAGCAATAAACAGTGAACAGAAAATACATAACACAACAAATGATAAAGGAGTTCACCCCTCTCTTGGGCTACATCTCCTGGTCCAACTTCCAATGGATCTTTTGTATTATTTGCTCAAAGTGCTCAAAAATGTGTTTTACAATGCTAAAAATGCCAAATAGATGGCTCCAATGGCTTCAGAACATCCAAAAACCCCTAGCTAGGCTTTTTCGACACCTCGTTTGGCCAAAAATTAAAGAAGATAGGCTTCCTGGAAGTTCCCCTTCAAACTTGTTGTCTCTAGATCACCAAAATGCACCCTTATTGCCTCAACCTAGCCCCCACGCGCATTTATGTGGAAAAACCCAACACCGGGCGCAACCGCACAACCGGTGCAAACTGTAGGACGATTATGGGAGCACCTAGCCCGTAACTGCCAAGGTCGAGGTCATGTGGCCCATGTGACCACGCGCAAACGCAAACGGGCTCCGTTTCAAAGGCGAATAGATAATGGACAAGTGGCGGGCGTTGGTTGTATAACCGTTTGAACCACAATACAAATCCGCGCGCGCGCCAATGGTATGACCAAGGGTCATATGGTATGGTATATACGACCAGGGGTTGGGGCTGAGCCCCAGCCTGGACGCGCCCCAACCATCCACATATGCAAATTCAAATAAATTTAAAACTATTACATAGTAAGAACTACTATGGTGGCGCATTGGCAGCGTGGACTTTGCAAAGGCTTTGTGACGCAAGCTGCCCCTCAGCGAGCATGGTCGCTCCGACCAGGACCTTCACAAACTCTCGGCCCGAAGAGTCCAAGCTCTTCTAACTCCCTCGGGAGTCCTTTACCCACAGTTTTCTCGGCTATCTTCCCTTTCGGAACTCGGGAAATCGGGTTTCGCGGACTCGCGAACCTTGTGTACACCTCTCGTGCAATATGAAAACCCGAACCCCGATCCGTGGTGTCAACGGTCAACGCTCCCGCTTTGTCGGGGATTTTCTTATCGGGAGATCGGCGGTTGTGTCGTCGCATACCTCATGCAACACGAACCTCCGAGAGCCGAAACCCCGATCCCTCGCGAACGCGCCACCTGGACTCCACTATGCTTCCGGGTCCCACGCTACCCCGTTAGTCCTCGGGACTTCGCGGATCGCGGATCCACGATACCAAATTCCCTGCTGTTGGAAACCCCGAGTACCGAAACCCCGATACTCCGAATTTGTGCCACCTGTCTCCGTCCAAATCAATGGCCCTGATCAAGTCGGGGAATCGCACTTTGCGACTTCAACGTGCATGGGATTCTAGCACTCGCCAACCCCGATTTGCCGACACCCGATGGCCAATGACCCTACCTGCGCTCGAGGTTAAACTCCTCGCTCCTTCTTCCGAATTTGACGATCCACGGGACTTCGCGAACCTGCACGACTATTTAAGTCGTCGGTTCTTTTCCTCCGTGAAGAGATCTCTGCTCCGCCTCCTTCGTCCCTGTGCGACTTCAACTGGGTCGATTTCTTCAGCGAACGGAAGGAGCTATCCCTCCTGAGCTTTCTCCTGTGGCTTCGACCTCTACAGAACTTCGCCCCTTTTTCTGTTCTCCCAGGTGGAGAATATAATGCCTTCGAGGCTCTCCTGCTCCAGCAACCACGGTGCTGTCTCTCCTGAGCTTGCGTAAATACTCAGACCCCTTGGGGAATTTGTTCCTTCTTTTCCCTCAAATGGAGAATATGGATGCCTTCGGCTATCCTTCAGCTCGAACGACCTCCTCGCTGAGTCTTTTGGGTATTCAGTAACCCAATGAAAACTCCCTCAGTGGATGCTTCCTTCAGATGATAGAACCCACAGAGTTCTTCCTCCTGGCTATCTGCGCACTCTCTCAACGCCCTTCTGGCGGAGTATCTCTAGCACGGAACACCCAACAATTTCGCTATCTATGTTCACTCACGCACTTCGCTCGACGTCCTCCAGACGGAGCTCCTCAGAATCCTCAACAGAATTATGGTCTTCTCGAACTCACAGCAGAGTTTCTCCTTACACACACTCAATACCCTCTTGGTAGAGTTTCTACAGAACTCCTCAGAGGCTCTGTTTACAACAGTGTCTCAGCTACACTGCTTTGACTATTGAGGTGTTCAGCAACCTCAAAGTCCTCTTTCTGTATGAGTTGTTGATTTCAACGCTTATGCTCTCAGCACGTCTTTGTCTGACTCCTCCGAGTTCAGAAGCGCATCCCCTGTGCACTGGTATTCAAAGTCTCAACACTTTGTCACGCCCTCATGGCATGAAACCTCAAAGACCTCTCAAACCTGAAATCAAACCAACCCCCTGCAAATACATGATAACAATACACAATTGCAGCATATAATGAACATACACATACAGACATGCATATAATGACAGATTAGTGCTGGAAAAACTGCTCTGTATTAATAATGGCGAATGCTTGTATATCTTACAAGGTGTTCCCCAAGCTCTCTCTTGGCTCCTCTGCTCTACATGCAGATTCTACTACCCCCCTTCTTCAAATGGGATCTCCAAATCTCTTTTACATGAGGCGCTCTCAGCGCTTCCCTCCAGGTACACCTACCTTATTAAATTACAATGAATGGGGCTGTCTAGTCCAGCCTCGGACCTAGATCTCAGCCAATCTACAATAAATGCCTATCTTATCTACAGCCCGCGCAAAGACACGGCATTCATGGCTCACCAGCCTAAGACATTTATTTACATTCAATACAATTTCAAAATGAGGTTGCACCTCCCTTTCAGCCCTGAATGAGTGTGCGCTGACGTGGCTGACTGGCTGGCATGGAGAGATGCTCCTGCATCACTTTGCATGTGGGTGGAGGTCATGGGGTCGAATCCGGTGGACTCCAAATAAATTTTATACAACCAACCAATAACAGGGTGCCACGTGGCAGCCCATGACTGGGCCACGTGGCACCGTACAACCAACCAAAAACTGCCACGTGTCACAATATCATTCGTCCACATTTGCCAACCAATGAATGCCACGTGTCGTATGATCCTGCCAATTCAGCTCTGCCACATGTCGTACGGACATGCCACGTCAGCATCCGTACGGACTGTACAGTCAACATCCCTTTTTTTTGCCTGTTTGTCGTTTTGAACAGAACACGATATCTCTCTCTCCCGACGTTCGTTTGAACCCAAATGAGTTGCGTTGGGTTTGTAACGACGAGGCCTACGCTCCCATTCGATTTGAAGCGATTCTAAGCACTTTGAATTTTTGAGCAAAATTTGATCCCCTGGATCAATTCTGGATATGGGACCTAGAGTTTTATGAGTAGCTTGAGGCTTGCAATCATTAGTGGCAGGCTTTCTCGCCATTGACAGATGGGAATACATCAATGTCTCTTGATCAATGGATTCCTTGAGTGTTCAACATCGACTCCTTTATTCACACTTGTAGGAATGTGCTCGGTGCCTTAATACCTACTTTCATTATTGGTACGTTGTCTCGCGTTTGTTAATGATATACCTCAATGACCATTAATCAAACGATGTCTCATTGTGTTCGACCTCAACTCCTTTATTCACATGATGTAGACTTGCACACTTGGCAGATAGTGTAGAAGACTTGAAGACATCACTATGTGGCCGCAGCTTTCCTTAGTTGTTGCTTCCCTTTCATTGGACCAACACCTATTTAACTTCAATAATCATGGGACATCAGATTATACTCCAATGTATACAGATATCTTCAGATTGGTTTTAAGACTGGTTCTACTGGGCCTTGTTCGTGATTGTGACATCTTTTTTCATATAACCGCATTTGTATTTGCCTATTCATGGCCACGAACACTTATTTGGTATATTTTCCACATGGATCTGCATTGTATTCTATTGGTAGCCATGTATGTAAAGTCAACACAGAATGTAATGAGCAACTAGTCTTTCCAGTTGGGTTTACACCACTCCACTTTTGGGTTATTTATAATGTATTTCGACCATCGCAGATACTCCTCTTGTTGGATTACTAAGAGGGGGGGGGGGGTGAATCAGTAATAGCGTAATTATAATCATTTTTCTCCAAATAATCCAAGTGTTATATCAATGTAGAATTATTATCCAATAATGAGCAATAAGAAATGAACAGTCACACACATACACAATACACCAATGTTTTACATGGAAACCCAAATCAGGAGAAAACCACAAAATGCTTTATCTTATATGTCTTGAAGAATTACATTCATTGGAAGCACCAACTTCCTTTGTTTTCCAGGTGAAACTGGAAGGAGGCTCCAACCCCTAGTTTCTCAAGCTACAACCTAAGGGAAAATCCAACTCCCCAATTCTCTGGGTACAACCAAAAGGAGGCTACAACCCCTTATGTTCTCCAACTACAACCGGAAGGTGGCTACAACCACTTGTCCTTGCCCCATCCAACCAACCTAAAGTAGAAGTAGAATGATGGAACCATTGTCACACTATCACTGTGAGATATACCGTTGTAAACATGTACCAATAAACCTGAACCATTCATCAACCATGCATCAACCTGTACCTCAACCTGTAATCAACATGTACCATAAACAAGTGCATCAACCATGCACCAACCTGTACCAAAGAATATGTAATCAACCTGTACCATAAACAAGTGCAACCAACCATGTACCAAGTATGTACCAATAATGTGTCAATTACTCATCAATATGTACCAACATCATCAACTATACACCCCATGTATGTGCCAACTCATCAACTACTTGTCTCAACCATGTACCCAACTTGTACCTCAACCAAAATCCCTCATCAATTTCATCATCCAAATGTGATTTGTAACTTTGTAATAGACCTGGTGTATATGATCACATACCTGCAAACTTTCCTTAAATTTAACAACAAGAGACTAACATTTTCATCAAACGTTTCTTTAGTCTCACAAGACTAGTTTTGGATCAGTCAACAACCCTAACTTGAAATAATCATAACTTTGAACCTGTAATGAATAAAGATATGAAAATGATACACAATGTTATTTACTGTGTTTTATGCAATTCCTCCAGGTGTCACTACTTGGAACCTCTCAGAAAAGGAGTTATGGCAAAAATGGCACACCTTGCTAAATTTTGGCTTATTCTAGAGAGTGACCTTGTAGAGCGTGCCCTGCACGAAATATTTTTTGAATTGATATGAAAATTTTACACAGAATACTAAAGATAATAATTTAACCAACACATTTGGACTTACTGAATTTGGATCTGTTATGAAGAAGTTATGACGTTTTTACCCGAAACACCTGTTTTTGACTAGTTTCAGGACTAGCCACAAATCCTATTTTCCACGGAGTGTAACTCCAAAAATACAACGACCCACAAGCTAAATTTTTTACCACAGATACTTGGATATGTTTCCTCAATGGCCTATCAATTTCATGGTCTGAATCATTCTAGAATTTTTTTTATTGTGAAAATGGTGAGATGACCTGAAAAAAACATACCTTAGAAAACATCATCAAAATAAATCATCCTTCCTTGAATTCCGACCTTATTTTCTTAATTTTCCTCAGAAATTCGGCTTAGATATCCTTTGGTTACCTCAAACACCTATAGGTATTCAATATTCTCAAGTTTTTCTTAAATGAGAGAGCCTTGCCTCTTATTTATACTCTCCAAGTAGCTTCCTTAAAAACATCTTCTAGGTCACTTTGCCCACTTTCCTTATTTCATGGTTAACCCACTTCTAATTTATGTATTAAATTTATTATTGAATTAATTTATTTTGTATTCACTTTGAATTATAGTTCACTCATCACTTCACTTTATTATTTACCTTTTAAAATCTCTTAAAGCACTTTGACTACTTTGACCTTTTGGGGCTTCTAGATGACATGTGAGGGTCCTCTAACTTCGTAAGGCCATAACTCTCAAACCATAAGGAGTTATGTGATGTTCCACATACCACCAAAAATGGAATGACATGTACTATCAATATAGAATAGTATTACATAAAAATATATCAAAACTCATACCGTTATCCATCAAACAAACTTGGGTCCATTACCCAAACCTGGGTTTTCCAACTTCTCATGGCCATAACTCTCTAATCGTGAGGAGTTATGTGACGTTCCACATACCAAAAAAAATGGCATGAAAAGAAATATCCATCTAGGATAGTTTCATTAACAAATTCACTGGCGTTCATCTCATTATTCCACAAATAAGCATGGGTTCTCTAACCATACTTCTAGGATAACTCAATCCACAAAGCGTCTTCCCGTGAGGGCTTTCACCATAAGGGGACCACTTTGAAGTTCATACATTTCTACTCATTATCAACCATGACAAGACAATAACGAGTCATCTTTACATCAAACAATCTTGGGTCCATTACCCAACCTTTGTGCTACGGGGCTTTCTTCAAGGGTTGACATCAATGACAACCAACCTTAATCAACACCTCTGACCTCACACATTAGGGGGCATATGTTATAGCAAGATTTGCCTCACCATTGATATCTTGCACAGAGGGCCTTTTTCCATTTCCCTATGCAGACTTGTCATCCCTTTTTGATGAATCCAGAGCTAAAAATACATATTTTTCCACATATATGTGCCCTATCTACTATACAACATGTGTATACGCAGGTTGCTCCAATACAACCTGCGTACATCGAAATTTGTGCCAAAAAATACAAAAATGAAGTCGGGTTTCCATGTCACGATAGGAGATATCTAATCCTTGGCCTTCCATATACTGGAAACGTTTTGTAAGGTAGCTAGAGAGGTAGTTGGGGAGGGCCCATAGTGATAATAGTGGAGATCATTCAATGTAAGGTGGACTAGGTCCACTATATTATTAAATAAGGCCCACTATGGTAGTTATATATAATAAATGTAAGAGGACTTCTTAGAAGGTTCTACTTCAAGAAGATTCCTCCTCTAGAATATTCTTAGGTGATGGTAGCACTATATAAATGGGTTCAAACAATGTAATGGGATATGAAGAGAACTATTGTATTTGGAGTGGTAGCTCAATAGGAGGATGCCCCCTCGAAGAGGCAAGTGAACAGGAGAGGATCCCTTCCATAATAAGATCCATTGTATGGTGTTTCCCTACCTCAAGGATTTGGTAATAATATGGTGTGGTTTATTATATCATACTTTGTGGATCTATTGTGTATTCAGTATTTTTGGTGATTATATTTGTAGATCTATTCAGGTTCTTAACAAGTGGTATCAAAGCACTTTCCTTGGAAGACATTGTGGGCAAATATTTTTATTTTTGCAGATTTTTTTTCGGAGAAGAAAAAAGAGGGTTGCGACATTCCAGAAAGTTTTGGTATATTTCTCTGCAAAATTTGCATAAACTAGTTGTAGATCTAAGTTCCTCTCAGAAAAACATCTGAAACGGAGTCTAGGAAGTCAAGATATTGAAGTTTTAAAATCTGCAATTTTTCAAGGTTTTTTCCGTGGACGGCGGCGCGATTTAATTTTATTTCTATAGCATTTGGAGGCCGAATTTGACCAAACAAATTACAGATCTGAGTTCCTCTCACAATTTCACCCAATTTAAAAAAAAAAACAAACGAAACGGAGTCCAGGAAGTGAAGTTATGGGCATTTTAAATTCAGCTATTTTTTAGGGTTTTTCCAGAAAAAACTGTGATTTTTTGTCGTAAGTTATTGTTCTATTTTTGGGTTTTTTCATAACGACTATGGGACGGAAGAGTTCATAGGGTCTTCAGATGGATATTTCCTCTCAAACCCTCAAAGAAATTCTTGAAGCATTCGAATCCCAATTGTATGACACATTGGATGCTAGATTGCATGACCTTACAGATGGCCTCAATGACAGTTTTCGTAGTATTCAAGATTCATTGGATAGCATGCAAGAGAGATTTTTTATGGCAAACATCAAGGATGAATATAATCAAGAAATATATGCTTGGTATGATTTTGAGGCCGATTGTGATGATTGGTATATGGATAGTTTTCATTTCTAGGATGACAACCACTTTCATATTTCATTTGATGACTCTACTCCACCTTCTGTAGAGAACATCAATGTCCCACATCAGGAGCTAGTTATCAACGTCCAGCCTGCATATTCTACAATGGTATTGTTCCTTCCAGATTCATCTTTGATCATCTCCCACTATGTGGATGGATATTCTTATTTGGATCACGTGATAGGTGTCAGTATTGGGAGCATCATTTTCAGTTGGTTATTGGGTGTCGATATCTTGCACGTGGGGGTCACATGAGAAATTGGACATCGGACCCTGGTTTACAATGGCGGTTGGACTACTTCAGCATGGTGGCTACCATTTCTCAATGGGACTCGGGTTCTCTTGTCTACTTCAACACTATGGTCCACACTTATCCATGGGACCCTAGTATATGGTTGTACATCAAGCGTTGAGGACAACGCTTTCATAAGGGGGATGGAATGTAAGGTAGCTAGATAAGTAATGGGGGGGCCAGAGGGCCCATAGTGATAATAGTGGAGGCCATTCAATGTAAGGTGGACTAGGTCCACTATATTATTAAATAAGGCTCACTATAGTAGTTAGATGTAATAAATGTAAGATGACTTCTTAGAAGGTTCTACTTCAAGAAGATTCCTCCTCTAGAATGTTCTCAGGTGATGGTAGCCCTATATAAAGGGGTTCAAGCAATGTAATGGGATATGAAGAGAATTATTGTATTTGGAGCGGTAGCTCAATAGGAGGATGCCCCCTCGAAGAGGCAAGTGAACAGGAGAGGATCCCTTCCATAATAAGATCCATTGTATGGTGTTGCCCTACCTCAAGGGTTTGGTAATAATATAGTGTGGTTTATTCTATCATGCTTTGTGGATCTATTGTGTATTCAGTATTTTTGGTGATTATATTTGTAGATCTATTCAGGTTCTTAACACGTTATGACTTGGCCCTTCGGTTGCATTTTGAAGGTTATAAGAGCACAATTCCAAGCTATGGAAAAGAGGAGAAAGCATTCAACTTTGAGAGCAAAGTTACTCTAGATAAATTACTTCATATTGAGTCTACATCCCTTTGTCCCTCAAGTCTGAACACAGTGTTCAGCGCCCAAGCTCTTTCCCTATTGTTGAGAGAACCTCATTGTCTCTTTTCTATGAGCTTGCCTTTAGTGGAGGATTGAAGTGGTGGAGACTCAGTTGGAAGGAACTTGATTTCTTGGTTTCGAACTGTGCCGACACGAAAGTCTATAATGTTATCACTTCTGCTAATCATTTATTAATAGAAATACTCCTTTCCCATCCTATTGGTATCGTGCAAATATATGATTATTATCCATGGGCATGTTTGTAATGTTTATTGATGGATTATGCTATCTAATGTGCTAACCTTTTATATTATCACTATATGTTTGCTCTACTTGTTTGTATGTTTTCTCTACTTGTTTGTTGATAACTTGTCGCAAGTATAAAGCTTTGGGTCGAAGTGCTCAACGATGGACATCTTCAAACATTGGAACGAGGTAGGATTCTATCTTATCTCGCTTTCACATTGGTTTACATAGCATATGTTGGAATTGAGTAGATTTCTATAGTCATACCTATATGTTGTGGTTTACCCTAGCCATAGAGAGTTTTTCCCTCGTAATAGTAAGGAGGTTGGGGCCTTCGAAACATACACCTTTTCAATCTGGCTCTTACTACAAATACTCTTTGGCGGGTTCTTTTTTCTTCAGGTATTTGGCACTCAGTGATATTGGACAAGTACCTTCCCCATCTCTCAGTCTCTACCTGGCTTAGATCGCCCCCACAATTTCCTCATTCTGCATCCTATACCTGGAGAAATCTGGCCAGGACTACCCCACTATTAAATTTCTGGCTCTCTTGGTATCTAGGAATGGGTCAGTCCATCCTTATTGGTAGGGATCGTATTCTAGGCTTGGGAGCCTCCTCATTACTTTCGGCACAACTTCTAGACCATCTACATGCCTTACAGATATATTATCTCAGCCAAGCAAAATGTTCAAGTGACACGATCACTTTTTCTCATTGCTGGCGCACCTGTGAAGATCTAGGCCTGCGAGTGGTATTAGCTTCTAAATGGAAAAATTTTACCTCTTCTCTTACAACTGCAGGAATTAAACTCCCGGAAAAAGAGGACACACTCCTTTGGATCGGTGGCAATGCCTCTGGGCGCCCTTTGGTCAGCAATTTCTATACAACCATTACACATTTTCTCTGGCCGCTACCTATAGATCACTGGAGAAAAATTATTTGGAGCTGGAAAATGTTGATGAAGATCAAACTATTCATTTGGCTCTCCCTAGACTACAAAATAAATACTTGGGACACTCTCCAAAAAAAGGGGAAGATCGGCCCCAGTTTCTGTCACCTCTATCGCAGGAACGAGGAATCTGCATGTCACATTTTCATCAGCTGTCCATTCACAAGAGAAGTCTGGGAACGTATGGAAGATTTGCTTCAACAACCTTTTTCCTAGCAAGGCCCAACTCTACGGAACTGTCTCATTGCGTGGAGCTTACACCAGCGTACCTTTCTCCTTCCACCTTCCTTTATCTGTTGGTTCCTCTGGCTAGAAAGAAACAATGCGATGTTTGGTAGCTTGACCCCCTCCATCTCGGGGGTGGTCCACAGAGCCCTGGGCGCCTTTAACTCTTGGTCTATCTCTAATCAGAGATTACATCATCCAAAACTCTTTCGTTGCTCGACTCGCTCTTCAACTTTTCCCACAGTGTGGTTAGACGATGTTTCTCTCTCAAATGGGCTCAATTGTGGTGTTGGCGACCATTTGCATCTTTCAAAGGCATCTTTCATCTACTGGATGCTTAATGGTGGCCTTGGATCCAACACAAAGGATGAAATGTTGGGGGCTTGGGCATCACTCCTCCTGGCGACGAGGCATAACCTTCTCGACCTTAAACTCCTGGGAGATTCTAAAATCATAATAGAGTGGTTAAAATCCAGAATCAAGTTACAAGTTATCGCTCTCCTTCGTTGGATGGACAGAACTCGAGAGCTCCAACAAAAGTTCAGACAAATCACATACGTACATACCCCGAGAGAAAAAAACAAAAAGGTTGATGCTCTCTCAAAAATTGCTCTTAAAAAGCAAGCCGGTCTCCTCTCCTATAATCACTAGCTTGATAATCATGAGGGCCCCACACTCTTCATAAACATTTACTAAATCTCTCTCATTTCCTTTAATTAAATTTCTAGTTTGGTTTCTGAGAACCTACGTTATTTTCCTGTCTGCACTCTGAGACTAGACTGAAAGCTCTATAACTCTGATATTTTTCCTTCAGTCTGGATTTCCTTGGTATCTGACTTTGTCGTCGGCCTCATTTCTCAAGGCTCGGTACAGAGCTACTCTAAAATTTTTTTAAAAGTGGCGAGACGACCGAGTTATGTAATCCAGATTATATTTCTTATAAATATAAGAGAGAAATTTTTCATTGCTGGAAAAAAAGTAATGAACTTCTTAGTCCTTTGCTTTACATTACTTTTCAATAATAAATAACATTACTTTTCAATAATAAATAGCATGAAGTTTATACTTTGCAAATTATTTTTGGATGGTAAATTTTTCTGTTTAATTTTAATATTTGGATGGTAGATTTTTGTGTTTAATCTTAATGTCATCGTTGTTTTATTGGTTAATATAAATTTAATTAATTAAATATTTAAATCAATAGGATATGTTTAAAAACATTATTTTTGTATTTTTTTATATTAATCATGTTAAAATCTTTTTAGTATAATACGTGTCAAATTTGATTTGTAAGTTGTTTTTTATGTCAATCAATTGGGTTTAGTTTAGATGGTAGAGGGGGAGTGTTATCCTCCCCACCTAGGATCAATTCTCACAATTCACATGTTGAGCTCTTAATGAGTATATTAATGTATTTTCTTTGAGTCTTAAAGAATTTGATTTACCTTGGGTATCGTCTTTGAAATGATGGGAAGTGCCTAATGAATTTCCCTTAGATACATATTTCATGAAAAAAGTCATTCTTCATGCTGAAAAGGTTGAACAAGGTATGGTACATTGTGTTAGTTCTTGAGAATGCCAAGGATTCTCTTAAGCAACTATAGTTGGGATGCAATTATTCTAGACCCAAAGGTAGCTAACGAAGGACACACAATTGGGTTTAGCTTGGGTGGTTGGGAGGAATGTTGTTATTCTCCCCATCCGGGTTCAATTCTTGCAAGTGACATGTCGAGGTCATAATGAATATATTGTTGTAATGGCTTCGAGCCCTGTTGTTGATCAGCCTTAAGCCCTGAATATTATAGGTTTACCATGGGTACCATCCTCAAAATGAGGAGAAATACTCGAGGGTTTTCCCCAAGCTTTGTAACCTGGAAGAAAAAAAAAAGATAACGAAATAACTTAATTTATGGCTATTGTTATGTGTGCCTATTATGTTTGCTGGATGGTTGGGATTTTCTTTTACCCACCTTTATGATGTATGCACTATTATGTGTGATGTTATTTGTTCGTGAGGTGATTTTAATATGTTAACAAGGGCAGCGAGGCTGCTCGTACTGCCTCCTAAGAATTTGTGCCAGAGGCAGTATGAGTAGCCTTGGTCAACTTAAAGGCTGCTTACTATACCCCACAGCCCAAGTACTACACTCCACTGCTGGAAACCTTGAAATAAGTGATTGAAACCTCGAAATAAATGAAGGCTGCAATAACACTATAAAGTTATCAGCCAATTAAATGTAAGAAAACTCAGTTCTTTTACACATTAAAAAATAAAATTTTAAGTTTCTTATGTTATACATTAAGTTCTTTACAAAAAATTTAAAGTCAAACCAAATTAATAGAGCAGTCAAAGCTAACTCATTGCTATGTATACTGTCGAAGGCAGTACAATAAGAGATTTGATTGTGGGCCTTTCCAGTGTTTAATAATGATGATTGTTTAGCAACAATTACTATTATTATATAAAATGGTCCAATATATGATTCTAGTTTATATTAATAATCAAAGGAAACATATTATGAAAATGAAGTTCTTAATGATGATTTATAGTTAAAGATAATGGTATATACTCTAATACATTTTCTAGCATTCAACAAGTTATTATACATTTCTACATGTCCTTATCATCTATTCTCCATGGTATCACAACCACGATGTGATTTCTTGCAATAATTAATGCTACAATTGTTTATGAAATGAATAGACATTAAAAAAAAAAAAAACACTTTTTTTTTCAAAATATAGTTGTAAATATCTAAGTTGATGTAATATCATCTTCACTTATTCTAATAATTATACAAAACCATTGCCTTTATTCGTTTTAAAACAACATTGTTTTCGTAATAAGATTAGTTAATTTATACCACACATTTGTGTATATTATCCATGATTGAGATTCAAAGAATTTTTTCTTCACGATATTGTTGTGTATATTTTTCATGGTGGATATTCAAAGAATTTTTGCTTTATTATGTATATTCTACACTATGATATAAAATCAACTTTGACGTTATCTATATGAATAAAACAATTCTATCCTAAATTTGTATGTATTCTTCAACTTTGAATGTGAGAATGATTATAAATACTTCGTAAAGAAAGATTAAATTAACACTGATTAAAAATTTAATAATAGATTAAATGAAAACAATAAATTTTAATATGAGTTTAAAAAGTTGAAAAAAATAATTTATTTATTAAAATAGAAAATTTTAAAAAAAATTATAAATATAAAGTTTAATGAAAAGAAAATAACTTCATTACAAACAATTTTAACATATCACATAAACTAAAATACTAATCAAAGGTCTCTCCTACAAAAATGCTAAAAGAAAGAAATAATCAATTTAATGTAAAGCACTTTGAATGACTAGTCTTTGGAATGCCAATAACACATATGAATCATATGACTAGTCTTTGGAATGCCAATAACACATATCAAATATCTTTTATATAGACCACAAGAATGCTAAAAGAAAGAAGTAATCAATTTAGTGCAAACCACTTCAAATACTTGTTTTTGGAATGTCAACAACCCATATCAAATATATTCATTCTTATAATTGATTAAAAAAAAAAAAAAAAACTAACTACTGAATTAAACTCTAAAAAAAAAATTGGCATACAATTTGAGAATAAAAAATATATAAATACAAAATACTTCTTAATCTTAAATTCTAAATAAAAAATATAAAAATACAACACTACAAATAAATATAACAATAAAATGAACTCTTAAAAATTATACTAAATGAACTCTTAAACTAAAATTAAAAAAAAACTAACTACTGAATTAAACTCTATAAATCATTAAAAAAAATTGGCATACAATTTGAGAATAAAAAATATATAAATACAAAATACTTCTTAATCTTAAATTCTAAATAAAAAATATGAAAATACAACACTACAAATAAATATAACAATAAAATGAACTCTTAAAAATTGTACTAAATGAACTCTTAAACTAAAATAGATAGAGTATAATGTACCCAAAGAGTGATGAATGTGATGAATCAATTCCTAATAAAATCAATGTGTACTTTTGAGGTACGACTTTGTGTGGTCCAATTATCACCAAATAATGTTTTGTCGAGCCCTTGTTAGTGAGTGAAGCATTTAAAAAAAAAAATCAATTTACTCACCTTTTTGTTAAGCAATATTGTTGTTGTACTCTCAAATTTTGGATTTTATAAATGATAGTGTGTTTTTTTTCCAAGGAAAAAAGTCGTAATTTTATTAAAAAGGAGTATAAAATTACATTCGCAGATATATATTTGTTGTATGGCTAGCATGAATATAGATTGTTTGTTGGAATCTCATACAATTATGTGAATCTTCAGAAAGTATACAAACTTCAATACAAAATATTACATATTATGTGTGGGCATCCGCCTCAACACAGGCTGTATATTCAAAAAATAATGAGTTTCAAAAATGGTATTTCAGTTATCATCATAGTATTCATACTTATGTACTCAAAATTGGTTGCCATCTGTATGTCATTTATGCTTGCTCTTCCTAGAGCGACCTATGGAACTCAAAACTGCCAGCCTCATTGTGTTCTATGATATTCCAGCTTTCGAAAGCTAGGTGCGATGCTTCTTTGTAAACCCTATCAGCCATGGCGTTCCTTTCCCCGATAAAGCGTGTTTGCATCGAAGAAGATGCTCTAGAGAAGGTGAGGAGAGGGGGGCAGTGGATGTAAGTGCGTGCGGCCCCAAGCCCTAGTTGTGTTCACTAGCCGGTTCCTGTTTGTCCGAGCTTCGATCGCCCGAGGTTTGTTGGGCCTGGCTGTTGTTGGCCCCTGCTGCCTGCTGGGCTTCCCACTTTTTCTACGGGGGAGAGTTGGGGGAGCTAAACCCCTTTGTCTTCCAGGTTGCTCCTTTGGAGTTGACTGGGCAATGCGTCACCCCATGTCCATATCCATGACA
Organism: Picea engelmannii; assembly: GCA_009831015.1. Lineage (NCBI taxonomy): Eukaryota > Viridiplantae > Streptophyta > Pinopsida > Pinales > Pinaceae > Picea > Picea engelmannii. The sequence goes on along the minus strand of ML777754.1, from coordinate 688,189 downwards.
TCTATGGCAACAGAAGGGGATTCCCTCGTAATCTAAGGTCTGTACAAATTCCCCTGCGGTCGATTGAACATGAGCTCTTGATATAAACCTTTCTGCAGATTGATCTGTACTAATATGCGAGCCACAGTCATGATCTCGGTGTTTTCAAAAGACATGTCCGCCTCAAGGTAGTGGCTCAGAAGATTTCCAATTGCTTCAAAATGATGGGAGTTCCAAAACTGCATCGGAAGGCCTGGAAGTCTTACCCAAATGGGTTCCTCGTCTACCCGCTCACGTTTCGCATCAAAGGTGGGTGTCTAGTGTTTGAGGAGGGTCGGGGTAGCAGCAATGCTCCAGACCTTCTTAGGTGCCTAATCCACCTCAGCTAAAGAAGAAAATACAAATGCAAACCAACCCCTGGTGAGTAACCTAATATGGGGCATCTTGGTGAGCTCTGGGAGCTAGTAAGTGTGAACCCAATTTTTGAGGTACGTTATTCCCAGTTTTTTTTCTCTGACCTGGCCCACCACTACACGTTCTGAGAAATCCAACACCCTGTCCATAGCCACGTCCTCCCCCAAAAGCGAGTCGCCCTGCACCCGGTCTTTCCTTTTTACACCGATAAGCTTTCGTCGGTCGGCCTTCCAGGCTGTGATGTGTGTTGTGAGGGTGTTCCCCTTTTTGGATGGAGGAGGAGTTGTTTTCAAGAGCAGGGGGAGAGGCTGACGGATGGTCCGATCGAATAGTAGGGTTGGTTGTTCTGCGCTCCAACCCGATAGTCAGAACGTCCAGTTGATCGGTAACCTCCAAGAAATCCGAGGGAGAGAAGTCCTGTGTGGCCGTGAGATCGACTGTGACCCCAATTTGTGGCTCGAAACCTTGGAGATCATTAAAATCCATGAAGGAGTCACTTATACCCAATAAATATTCCCCGACCGTAAGACCTAAGCTACCTCCAAATACGCTGGCTAGTTCGGAGTCGAAAGGAAGACTCCCACCCCAAACTTTAGGCAAGACCGTTCCAGTAGTCTGCTGGTCAAAGGGGGTTATCGGACCTAGCCAGTCTGCCGCCGAGAAATCTGAGCCTCCAGATACCTCACCGCATGTCTGTAGACCTGCTTTGTTGTCCATCATAGCGGGCCCTGTGGAGTTAACGAAAGTGCCCACCTGTCGTTTGTCAGAGATCAGCTGGGTGTCTGTGCAAAGGAGGGGTGCCCTACAGCTACCAAGGAAAGGTAGGGTTCTTGTATTGTAGTGTCTACAAGCTCCAGGAAAGCCCGTAACTGCGTCCTAATACAACGACGTCCTGATAACGAGGGAGTAGGTGTGCGGATCTAGAATTTGCGGTCAGATAGTAACCCTGTGCAGACTAGCTTCAATGAATCCGAGAAACCCTCCAAAAAACAAGGCACCATCGTCATCGTCGTCCTTTGAAGTCTACACTCCCAAACCTCATTAAATCCAATTTAGTTGAACAAACCATTCTGGTAAATGAATGAGAGTGTGTTATTTGCTTATTAGATATTTTTCTCGGTTTTGAGAAGATTGTTGCATATTTTAAAATTAATTTTTATTTTGTTGGTTTTAAGGAAGAGATATAAGATATTTTACATGAATTATCAATTTTTAAAAGAGTATTTTTGTAATTGAAATGGCTACTATAATTTTTTTAGTAAGTTAGATAGACAAAATACATTAAAAGAAATAAATAAATAAATAAATATTTATATACATCCACAATTATAGCCTTCCAAAATTCCTTGCAGGCATAAATTTAAAAAAAGACACCTAAAATACTTATAAATTTACAAAACATAAGGACTAATGAAAAACATGTTTGTTGATGGCTTCGTCTTGTCTAATGTTGGAGGGATGAGAGTCTTGGTTGCCGAGATACATATCTTCCATCATTTGATAGACAATGTCGGGCCTCCTTAAGGCCTTCCTGAATTGAATCCACTAACACCTGAGATTACAGACTATAGAGTGAGATACTTTGTTGAGGTTACTTACCATATTTCTGGACATGGAGCTTTTTACTTCCAAAACATTAATTTGTTACTTTTGTGGAACCAAGGTATTCATGATCATTGCACTCTAGTAGATACATTGGTGCTCGTTTTCATGGACTTTATTGGTCACTAAAAAGAGTGAAGTTATGTTATTGTTGATTAATTCCTCGTGCCTTCTGAGCACCCTACATAATTCTCGAGCCTCCCTATAATCCATGAATGGGGGATGCTATCCACACAAAGAAAAACCACGCTTCAAGTCCCAAAGTAAAGCTTGAGTTTGTCTATTGGATAAACCATGCTACCAAGAGATGGGCCAAAATGGCCAGGGTAGGGAAAACTAGAGGCATAAATCCAACTTCTAGAACACAGATGAAACATCAAACCCAATGTGCCAAACAACACTCGACACAACTAGCAAGAAGGCCAGAATGCCAATCACCAACAACTTGAGGACACCATAGCCGAAAGCTCCAAAATAACTAACACCATGAAGCAACTAGAATTTCATGAACACCATAAAACCAAGCACCATACAAACTTTAATTTTCCCGAGCAGAGGGATGACAGTGCACCAAACATCCACCGATATATTTTTCACCATACGAAGGTCCCACAACACAAACCATAAACATAGAGAAGTACTTACTAGGAAGAAATTTTGGCCTAGAGTTGTCCACCACTAGGCAATGTCTCTCAAGCCAACCACACAATACAACATTATCCCCCTTGAGCCCTGATAAGTTACATAGGATGATTCAAAACGCTCGCCAAGATTTAAGGCTTGCATGTGTGGATGAAGGGGGCAAGTCCTTTCATATATCGATCCTTGTCTTAAAACCATATGGTGTTGGAGGTGGCGTAACATTCATTGTTTGATAATGTTATAATGTGTCTCCATACCCACTAGCATAAAAAGGATTAAGGTATGGCTTGGTAAAGCATGCCCCCATTTTTTCGAAGAACCCCAATGTTGAGTTTGGTTGCTTCATCAGCTAGAGTGTCGACTTGTCAATTGAATTCTTTTAGAACCTGGAAGAAAGAGACTTTTGGAAATATGCAAACCTCTGTTTGGATTTGTGCTATGAGGGATGCTAGTTTGTTATTAGGAGGGGTTTTCTTTGAAATTGAGTTGGTGATAACACTTGAGTCAGTGATAATAGTTAGTGTCTATGTTTTGGCTTTATTTATTAAAAACAGACCATGGAGAAGGGCATATGCCTTAGCTTGATTGTTTGCATAATTCTCTAGACCCCAAGAAAATGTCATTTTTAGATGTCTCTCGGGATAAAAAAATATTCCCTCGGCACTTGCCACCGCTAATTTTTAGAAGAACATTTTTTTTTTGTAACTAAGCACATTATATTACCTTTTGAAAAACAACAAATCTGTACAAGCAGTGTTCATGGGCTTGGGTCTCCATAGGAGGAAACAACCCATGCCCAAACAAAGGTAAAAAAAATATCCTCCTTATGGAGGCCATTATACTATAACTAAGATGTTGAATGTTCTAAAAGACAATTTAACTTGGAGATCAAAACAAAACTAGAGATTATGATTAAAACATTGAGACTGCAAAAAGGACAATTTGACATGCCATGATTAATTTTGATGCTGAGTAAAAACCTGGGCACCATACGATAGAGGAATGGGATAATCCAAAAAGAGCACCTGTGGTGTTGTCTAGTCTGATACCTGTCTGAGCAATGCTTAGCTTGCATGGAGACCTTATGATATTGTGATTTTTTTGTTCAGATGGTCAATTTTGAAATTCAGATCTGCTACCTCACCTCGCACTTCAAAGAGGAGTTGCAATTGATCCTCCTTTAGGCCAAAACTCCTAGACTCTTTTTCTAGGCGACTTTCCTCTTGCATTGGTTGCACGGGTGGAGAGGGAGGGTCCCCCCTCTTGGGGATTCCTAATGCAATGGGTCCTTCAAGCTCGATGAGGTTCTTCAACAAGGGGAGTGAAACCAACCCATCATCCTCAAACCACTCTACACGGCAATTCCATTCGAAAACTTCATCCATGGGCTGCACATTGTTATTTGGGACCTCAGTTTGTGGCAATGGGATGCCATCTGCTCATTCCTTATTCCTGACCGAACACATTTTGTGAACCTGGTGCACATACATCTTGTGTTGAGAGCCACGACCTCTATGAGCTCGACCTCTCTCCTAGATTCGTGACATCAACTTAGAAAGGAAGAAAACAACGTAGGGAAGGAGATCTATAGGACATATTCTCAACCTCCAACAACTTCTGCGAGGAATAAACTTCCAAACCATATTCACCAAATAAATGGACTTTCTAGCCTTCGAGGGCATCATATCCGACCATCCTGTATGTAGATGCAAATAAATTGCCATACTTATTATGATGCATTTAGAATAACTTCCCTTTACATCAACAATACTGCTTACCATCACTCCTACCATCATCACTTATACTGAATTGAAGTGATGAATAGACAAAGATTTAGATAAACACCCCCTCCACGTGCTCGTCTTGGAGCTCGAGCTGACCCTTGGATGGGCACATTGTGTCCACACATTTGATCATTACCACCATCATAGCACCCCAACACCCCATTCAAAGATTTTTAGAAAAATATTTAATATAAATCTTCTTTATCATTTAAAGTTTAGGTTTTGTTCAAAATGCAATTTTATTGCGATATGTTATTCAATTTTTGAAAATGTTAAATATTAAAAGAAATTGCATTTTTCATCTTTTTCTATAAATTTTTTAACTTAATTTAATCTTATAAAAAAATTCATTATAAATTTATAAAATTTTTAAACTCATTTGAAAACAGCATTCACTATTTAAAAAACAACCAACAATATATACTATATGATACTAATATATAAAAAGTATATAAATTTATAAAAAATTTAAACTCATTTGAAAACAGCATTCACTATTTAAAAAACAACCAACAATATGTACTATATGATACTAATATATAAAAAGTATATAAATTATATTCAAAGTAATATTTAATGTTGGGTTGTATTTTTTTTCGTTTCTTTTAATATATTAAAAGAAAAAAAGCTAAAATTCAAGAAATGCTTACCTACATAAATTAATGAGCCTTACTCATTATTTTAAAAAAATTAAACTAAAATTCAAGAAATGCTTACCTACATAAATTGATGGGCCTTACTGATTGAAATTTAAATTAAGCATCTTACCCAACAACATTATTAAATTAACCCCTTACACTTTTCTTTAATTTCTTTAAAACAAAATTTTATAAATTGATTTTATACTTTTCTTTTAACTTTATTTTTTCATATCCTATTATTTAAATTTAATTATAAATTTTAATATTTTTAAATAAATACATGAACCCTACATGAACCTTTAATTTCTTTACAACAAAATTTTATAATTATTTTGTATTTCTTTTTCCATATCCCATTATTTAAATTTAATTATAAACTTTAATATTTTTAAATAAATACATGAACCCTACATGACCCAACCACATCTTTACATAAAACATAAATAAGGTTAATATCTACATTTAATGGAAGGTTCGATAGATATGAATATTATTTTATGGTTCTTCGATGAAAATAAAATATAATAAAATGTGTAGATATTAGCGGGATCAAAAGTTGGAGTGCATAAAGTCTATGATGTGATGGAGGAATTTGGGGAGGGAGAAATACCTTTCAAATTAAAGCGGTGAGGGTCCCAAGGAGTGGCCTACAACTATGCCCTATGCCCCAACAATATCTTGGAAGAAAATACCTAAAAACATTAATAAATTATCTTAATGAAGTCTAACATGGTGACCACTTATGTTACTCTCTTTGGTAGTTGAGCTTAACCTTTGACTAAATATGTAGAGATTGCTTTAAGTGAAAGTTTGCTTGGTTATATACAAAGATTTTTATTATAATAAAATGAGTTTTTAATGTAGGATTTGTTAATATATTATTATTATTATTATTATATTTTTTTTTAATTGAAAAACAATAAATTTAAAATATGATCTGAAATTTTTAAAGATTACCTTAAAAAAATAGATAAATAATAAATAGATTGATTGAGACTTGATGTTTACCTTTGCTTTGAAGATTTTGATGTGGATATGAGCTCAATACATATACCTTCTTTACAAATATTCATAATAAAAACCCTTCAAGTGGGATGATGAAGTATCTTAAAGTGAACAATTTAGTTTCAAAAGATAAAACACTCTCTCCATTTAATTTAGATGAAGCAGAGTGTTTAGAGTCCTTAAAGCCTCCATAAATTGCTAACTTGTTTGTTGAATGGAAAGAGATATGAAGAAACAAGGGAAAAAAAGTCCATCATTTCTTTAAGTTTATAGTGAATTATTTTAAATTTATAAAAGTAACAAGTGAGAAAATTTACAATTAGTTGAGAAAATCATATACTTTGGCTGACCATTTTTTAATCACGGGTTAGAGTGATTTGAGTTAGACCCAAGATTAAACCAACTGGTTGCTGCTATAACACAAGAGTATATACTTTGACTGACCCTTACTCTAAAGAAGTGTGGAGTGAAATGGACAATTTGATATGGATGTAAGATACTTGCAAGGAAACTCAATAGAAGAATGCTTAAGGCAATGGATTCAAAAACATGTACCCAAAGAATTTAAAGATCTTTACTTAATCACCTCATGGTGCATTTGGTTGACTTGGAATGCCTGAACTTCAAAGACAGGTATACTTCTTATATCCAATGTGCTATACGACCCGAGTTCATATTTGCTAGTTTCAAAAGTGGAACCAAAATTGTTATATGAAGACCACTGATTTATCCTCCAATAGACAAAATTGAAGCTTAAGGGTACTTTGATGGGGTTAGTCAAGGCAACCCCTAAAAAGAGTGAAGTTGGTAGTATTATTCATTTAAGTGACACACATAACATCAAATTCAAGGCTTGGTAAGGAAAATGGTCCAATAATTACATTGGAACCCTTGCTTTAAAAATTCTCTTAAACTTTATAGTAAAAAAAGAAATTCTAAATCTTCAGGGTTTCCTCTCTATTAGTGTTTAATTCAATTTTCTTTGAACGTGTCCACAAAGAGTTGGAATGCATACATCATATCCAAAGAAGGATCATGGTTGGTTTAAGATACATAAATATGGATCGAAAGCATGGAACTAGTCTTCCGATAAAGAACATATCAACAATGATTAAGCATTATGTCCAAGTCAATTTTGTTTATGCATCTAGCTCAAGTCCACAACCTATTTATGCATCTAGCTCAAGTCCACAACCTATTTTTGATCAATATAAATGAAAGGGTGGATGAAATTGCATGAATATGTTAGTCTACAATGTACTCTATTTACATATATGTTTCAATATACTTGTAAAAGACGAAAATGCATGTAGGAAATATCTTTATATTAAAAGTCTAGTTTTTGGTTCTAGGTTCTATGTAGAACAATTTTGAGGATGTTTTCTTAGAAAGATATATAAGATATACAACAATCTTTTATGGGATTATTTTTATGTATATTTAAGAAAAGGAACAAAAATACTTTTTAAAAATGCTATGAGCATATGCAAAATGTCACAAGTTCAAATCCAGATGGAAGAATTGTATTTAGCCGCTGGGAATCTGGTAATGAGGGCCCTACTCATTACATAAAGTTATTCTAATGTTCTCCTGCGCTCAGTTTATGTATTACTCTGAATCTAGGTTCTCTTTTTTGAGCTCAATAGGCCTCGTCTGGATGCATAGTTAGCATCTTTGCTTTTTGTAATTTTCGGGTTGTATTCTGGCTGTATTCTCAGAGTTTGTTATGTCTCTAAGAGAACAAGCATAGTTAAGCTTAGTGCTATCTTTTTTATTTGATCTGAATAGTTCTAAGACACCTGGACAATTGTATGAAAACTACTTATATTTTTATGAATATAAAAGAGGAATTTTCAGTGGAAAAAAAAGTTCAAATCTAGAGGGGGTAGGGTATGTATACCTCCGTAGACTTTAGCAATGCTTAGGGTCCCTTATCCCACAAACAAGGAGATCTCATATATCATTAGCAGCCCTTAGGGTCCCTTATCCCACAAACAAGGAGATCTCATATATCAATTTACTATTTGTCTTCGGTGTGACCTCAAAATTATTATTATTATTTTTTTTTAAAGTAAAAAAGGGATAGTACCTGCTATATTAAGTTGACAAAGAAACATAGACAAAAATACACAGAGATATTGTCGTCCTAAGCCACCAAAGATGCTGCCGTTTTACCGGAAACCAGCGTAGTTTGGGGTGAAATATGTCTAGGAAGATAAGCTAAAAACTGTTTTGCCCTCTGTCCTGCCCGAAGGAAACAAGGACAGATGGCCATAGTTCAAGTTAACATTGAGCAACAACATGATGAAAAACAAACTAGCATAGGAAAACTCGGATACCCAGTGACCTGTCGCAATTGCCTTTCTGACACGTGGATCTGGCCAGGATGGCAAATGGCTGCGCACACATTGGACATTTCCGCTTTGCTAGAGCATTGGAGTATGCGTCAAGGAGCAGGTCCAGACGCTGTCCCATGAGAAGGGCTCTGTGCTCCTGGTCTGCCATGTGGCCTCGGAGTTCGAACATGAGAGCCAGATGCTCTGCACGAAGGAGTGGACCATGCAAATCATTGTTTACTGCCTCGCCGAAGGTTTCATTCCCCACTTCCATGTTCATCCCTGCTTTGGCCTCGTCCACATTCATCCCTGCTCTGGCCGCATCCACGTTCATCCCTGCTCTGGTCTCGTCCACATTCATCTTTGCGCAGGCACTATCCCGAGCCTCATCCTCGCTCGTTACCTTCTCAACATGGCGGGTGGGGCTATAGTCACCCGTCCACGGTATTTCTTCTGTATAAGAAATTGGGAATTCTTCTGCAGGCTCTCCCTTCAGATCGCTTCTAGCCTGTGTTTCATGCACGGTGGCTTGAGGTTCGAGGGTGGTCGTGAAATCCTCCGGGTATGACGTTTCTTCGACATAACAGGTTGGGAACTTGTCCGCAGCTCCTCCCTTCAGACAACTTCCAGGCTCAATTGCAAGGGTGTGCGTGCTATGCTCTATCCTAGGCTCAACTATAGTGGCATGGAGTGCCAAGCAGTCGACTCTTGCTCTTTTTCGGAGGATGGAAGTCGCCATTGACAGAGCGTGCTCAAGGTTCTGTCTTCTTTGTCACTACTCTTTGTGGGTGTACCAGGCCGAGCCTCGACGAGGCCTGCCTCGCTTCCTTGTCATTGCGGATGAGGGGTGAATGGAGATACAGAGAAAACTGCACCAGAGCTCCCAACCAGCGGGGAGGTCCAAAACAAAAATGAACCAGCTCTGTCCAGGCTCTCCAACTTTCAAGTTTCCGAATGACGACATCGCATGGCTTCCTATTAACTCTGTCATATTGAATGTTGGTTGTGCTAGTGCGTTTGCGCGAGGGAGAAGTCCCGCCTCCGTATAGCGACTGTAATGGCCTGCTACCATCGTAAATGTTGAAGGGATGGGGAGAGACCTACAACATTTAAGCTGTGGCTTGATGCTGAGCCATGTGGCAAGGCGTCGCCGCGTGTCACCCCATCCGGGGCCTCAAAATTAAATTATTATTATAGATATAGATATTATTTAGAAAAAAAAATACTTGAATAAAAAAATTAATTTTACAAAAGTAATTATCAAATCATTCAACTCTGGTTTTTGTAATTTTTATTTTTTATTTAAAAAGTAGAGAGAAAAAACTTTAAAGATTCATTTAAAAAAAACTCTCCATTATAAATTTGACTTCAAACTTATTTTGAGGTCCAAAGTAATGTTTTATCATCTCTTTTTGAACACGGTAAAATTTATTAGAGCTCATTTGTTAATTACAAGAGACAATTATTATTGGTTATTATTTGGGAATGCATGTGGATTCATCACCCTTATTCAAGGAAAATCATGCCACCTAAAATAACCCACAAGTAATCTAAAGTGTCACTCCTACCAAATGTCAGTAAAAACTTGTGTTGGTAACATGTTTCCTTATATCTAAAAAAAACTAACTCTTAATATCCCAAATTGTGCTTAGTATCCCTTGTGCTCCTATGCAAAAGTTAGATACAAAAAAATAAAATACCATACCAAATTACACCATTACACATACAAGATAATACCTCATCATATTTATTATACACACTTTTTCCATTTATTCTATAATTTTTATATTTTCTCTCACTATTAAAAACCCCAAAACCCATGAATAAATATTTTCAATTATTATAAAAGCCCATAAATAAACCTCTACATCGAGTGAAAAGAAAATAAACCTAAATCCTCCCTTACTTGGATCAATAAATTATCCCACTACGAAAGTCTTATACGTCTTAGTCCAAAGTTATATCACCCATACCATCAAATAATGGACAAATTCAATTAATTTTATTAATTAATAAATTAATACCGGAAAAATAGGATCAAAATGAATCTAGTGAATCTTCATTCCATTAGACACCTGACACGTCATCAAATTTTTATCATTTAGCCTCGCTAACTTCATCACATCTTTCAAATCTAACGGTTGAGATCCATTAGCGGGCTTCCCACATATCGCACGGTTGAGAGTAGAGGATCACCTTCACCCGTCGGATATTTAGCAGCGTCAGATTCAACCAAAGAAAACTGTGAACAGGGTTTGGTGAGGCGATCCCACCGCTCAGATTAAGCCAGCGCGCCCAATCAACGGCCGTATTGAATCCTATGTCCCTGAGCGAAATATAGCTCGAGAATGGCATTGTAAATTCGTCTGAACCCGGCTGGAAAAGCTCTGTGCGGTAAATCTTTAAGCGAGTGCCATTGTCGAGAATATCGGCCATCACAGGAGTTTGGCCCCAGTAAACTGAAGGCAGAAGATCTCTGTGGATTCGTTGAATCCGGCGAAATTATCAACGGTAAAACTTTGCTCGGAAGAAACCCTTTTATTCCTATTTCATTCCGGCAGCATCTTTAAGTAGCTTTTGCAGCCCGATCGCAGCTCTTTAAGGCTGGATTTGAAGCTTTGACAAAGAAATTTGAGATCCCTAAGCTTTATACTTTTGCAGTATCTCTTTTGGGCCACTTGAAGCCGCGAGACGCTCAGTCTCTGTAACATTCCGTCAATTGAGTGCGTCGGAGAGGTATTTACTTAAGATCTTCTTGAATCGGCCTTCTTCAGCAACAGTCCTCTTAAATATTTCGTTATTTCCTGCGATCAAACTGTAGTGCATCGATTCTCCATTTTCTGGCAAGTTTTTGCTCCTCTTTTACTTGTAAATCTAAGTTTGTAGCAAGCTTTGAACGTATTTCTACGGTTTTTTCTTTTTTCTCTCAGGTTTATTAGTCGAAATGGGGGAGCATCCAGAGGAGGCAGCGTCTTTTCTAGACAGTGTGATGGAGAAGGTCGCCGAAAAACTTCCCGGGCACGACTCGTCTTCTTCTGATTCGGATGACGAGAAATCAAAGAAACCCGAGCCGTCTTCGATTTCATCTTCGGTAAAACGTCTCTTCGGCCGCGAGAAGCCCGTCCATACGCTTTTCGGAGGAGGCAAATGTAATATGTTTATTTTCCGATTCTATTTTTTTGAATTAATCATTCATTTACAGTGTATAACGAAGTCTTCGTCTTCAGTTTTAGAGTCTGTTGAAGCATAAATTAATATTGGTTTTGACCTGCTTTTCAAGCATTTGAACTCGTACAAACAGTATTTGAAGCATTCTCTGCATCTTGATTTGAATTAGTATTTACAGCGGTTTACTCAAGTTTTTGCTCAGATAGAATGCTGAAGCATTATTTACAGACTGTTATAGAAAATTGAAGAATATTTAAATAAATACATACTATGAAATATTATTTACACTTTTTTGACCGCCTCGAATGAAAATGTGTTTCTTGATTTTCACTTTTTTGACCGCCTCTAATGAAAATGTGTTTCTGATCCTAATTTTTAGGTTAGTTTGGAGGATTATTTTGAAACCTTGATTTGGATTTTCAGATCATTTAGTTTTTATTTCATTGCTAAGTAGTTTTAAGTGCTCATTGCCATCTTGAGATGATTCTAAAACCCTAGATCGGATGTGTAGCCGCGGATGTCTTACTATGGAGGAACAAGCAAACCTCAGCAGGTGTTCTTGCTGGTGCTACTGTTATGTGGCTCCTATTTGAGTGGCTTGGTTATTATCTACTGACACTTATTTGCCATCTTCTCATACTTGGCATCACGATCTTGTTTGTTTGGTCCAACGCATCAGCCTTTATTAACAAGTAAGTTCTCGTGCTCCTTGGCCTTGGTGCCATTTTCTTGTGCTCTTGTTGAAGTTTTAATTGCAGTTTGAAACTTTACACTTATCTCAACAATAATAGATCTTCAGAAAAGATGATTTCATTTGGTAGATATAAGCAAAGTTCATGACATAAATTTGATTGTCTGACTGAAAATTCTCTTGCATGGACAGACAACCGGTTCGTATTCCTCAGATATCATTTTCTGAACAACTATTTCAGGATGTTGCTTCTGCTCTCAGATTTGAAATCAACCGATTGTTTACTGTTATACACGATGTTGCATCTGGGAGAGATTTGAAAAAGTTTCTCATGGTATGTGTATCTCAGATCTTCAGCTATATCTGTTAGTTCAATATTTTGCTTGCTTTTAACGGTGTGTGATTCTCTCAATTGGAACCAGCATATGCTACGCACACCTCTTGCATTAGATGCTCAATAAATCTACAAGTATGGTTACATGACCAGTTACAATTGGAAAAAACCGTTGTAGGCAAAAATCAGATGACATTTAGAGGCTGACGAACTGCAGAAGTGTGACAACTTGACAACTATGAAAGAAAATATACTGGCACCAATGTGAAATGAAGTTGTAAACATATCTAGCTATTCTAATCAGTATTAAGAAGCCAAAAATATATCTTCAGAAACACTCATTACTAATCAGGCTGTTGGGTAAATGCTAAAACCAAAAATTATGCAGTATAAAACATTCTACCGATGTAGAACACTTGGAAAAATTATATCATGGCCTACAAGATTGCCTGGCATATGCATATGTTTGACGTAAATTCAAGCCAGAAAATCATCAAGGCTATTAGACGAAACAGATTACTCAGAGTGAACATAAAATTATCTCATTTTACAAAATTTGCAGAGAGGGCCAATGGATGTTGGAATATTTCCTTTTCAGTAAGCATTACCCATGCCAATGGTAACCCTTGTTTTGTTACAGGTTGTTGCAGGTCTCTGGATTCTTTCTGTGATTGGCAGCTGGGCTAATTTCTTGACTCTCTTCTATGTTGGTAAGAACAATCCTGGTTACATTCTGTACACATTTAATTTCCTATTTTAGGGTAGGCTCTCACAACCACTTTGTTATGACAAGTTCAAGTAATTTTGTTGCATATATCATATTAAGCATAATTTTGTGTATTCATCTGCTTAGTCATGCTACTGGTTATGGTTTTGAACTTTTAAATATAAATTCATTTGTGTTCCTGGATGCTTTACGTTTAGTGATTCTTAGCAACTGTACATAGCCAGGCATATTCCAATTTCAGTGTGTAGCAGCTCATTCTATATACGGTTGTTAAGGTCTAGGACCCTACCCTATCCATTAGTAGCACTCAGTTAGAATTCTGCAATCAGTTTTGCATGACAGAATGTCTAGTCAGGCGACTTTAGCAGCCATAACCACTATGGACTTAAGTAGATACAGAGCCTTTTCTTCAATACCTGCTGGAATCCGAGGTCTCTTTGACATGCTTATAGACTTACTAACAGTTTTCTGACTTTGCTCCATATTTGAATTGCTTGCAATAGTTCCAATATTAGACTTTCTGCCACATGAGTGGAGTTGGTCTCTGGGCTGCTTAAATTAAGCTGAATAGGAAAAATTAATTGAGAGTCCCACATATGGCTGTGCTTGTTATTTTAAGATAATATATTGTGGCAACTAATTCTTGTGAAGTGTTTTCCATCAAATTTTGGAATGAATACAGAATTAATTTGTTTGGTTGTGTTCTTGTTTTGTGCAGCATTTGTTTTTGCGCATACAGTGCCCGTGCTTTATGAAAAATATGAAGATCAGGTTGATGCCTTCACATTCAAGGCAATGGATGAAGCTAAGAAGCATTACGGGACATTTGATGCCAAAGTGTTGAGCAAGATTCCAAGAGGCCCGCTGAAGGACAAGAAATTCTAGATGCGCTCCTTTAGTTGTTATTTATAGTGGATGGTAGCGTGACTACTTTTTGCTAGTTTCCTTTCTGCGCTTAGGTCTACCTAGAAATAGTTGCCCTGAATTGCGGATTTTCTCTGTTTGATTTGGATCTAATCTACTTTTGAACTTGATCAGCTGCATGATCTCAGTTTTCTATCAGGTCGTCTATTTACTTGGACATGCCCTATGTATTTAATTGGTCAGCATGGGCAGTTTTAATTGTTTAATTTCCTTGAAAATCTCTGACTTGTTTCTGTCAGCATGATATAATCTTTTACATTCAATTTGTGTAAGCAATTAACATAATTGCAATGCTTACCCAATTAGAATGATAGCACTTGCCTTACTTTGGCATCATTGCATTTTTACTGTAATGCTGCTGTTATATGTACCTAGAATTGAAACTTTAATAAGTCGTTGCATGTAATAACCATGGACAGAATGAGAGGTTGGGAATGTTTTGATTTTGAGTTTGTTCATCCTGCATGTATGAACGATGGATGTGTGCTTTTGATTTTTAATATTAAAAGTTTGTGAAATACTATTTTGACTTTTCACATTTAGACTTTTTTGGTCTAATCCCTAAATCTCTAGGAGGATCGAATAAGAAGGGTTTGAGTTGATTTTTGGCTTGGAACTATTGCAAGTAATTCAAACATTTATGCAGTTCACATTTAGATTTCTTTGGTCTAATCCTAAATCTCTATAACCAAAACAAGAAGGGTTTGAGTTGAATTTTGGCTTGTTAGTTTGTGGCCAATAGATCCTGAAATCTTAATGGAAGAACTTGTAAACTGCATTTTAGTGGTTTAGTAATAGGACCACATCTGTTTTAACAGTCAAATGATACATTAGACCCTTTTAGAAGCAATCTAAAACTATCAATAAAGTAAGATGAAAGTAAAAAATAAGAATGGACCAGAACGTCATAGAGAATGAATTGATTTCAAAAATTACACCCTTACATCAACCAATAGGAAAAACGAAAAAAATCTGCAGAGATATATCATTGCAATACAATATCCAGTGTATAGAGCTGTATAGAGCCTTGAGTTCTTGAGCCTGATCTTATGACCCTTGAAGGAATAATTAGATTTACATGGAAGGATTTGCTATGTAAAAACTTACCTATTGGATTTTCTAAGCCCCTGTACTGTTTTTTATCTCCGCTTATGAATTTGAAGAACTCTCTACTTGGAGCTCAATGGTTTAATCAATCGACACATGCCATTATAAAGAGCTTCCTGATGGTCAAAATCAATTGGTTGATGTTGTCTTGTGAGTGTCCATCGGATGGATCAGGCCCCTTTTCAGAATGACGGCACTCCACCATTTGGTCCATCCAATAATTAACTGCCAACCACTAATTGCTTTGAAGTGGTTGGCCTTGTAGTTTGACATAATTTCTTTGAAGTGATTGGCCTTGTAGTTTGACATAATTGCTTTGAAGTGGTTGGCCTTGTAGTTTGACATGATGCAACTTATGTATTGTTCCTTGTTATTCTTCTATGACTTGCAAAATGGTGTCTGCATCTCTATGTAACATTGATGAATTGAGCAACTTGAGCTTCCCTATTGGATACTAAATGTATATGTAACTATGGTGACAGGTCTAGTTTGGTTAGAAGGTATAAACGCTAAGCTTTGTTCATCTTATCGTTTATTAATGATCATAATGCATCATTATTCCTAAATTGGGTCAAGAATTTGCTGTCTCTGTTTGATATGAAATTATGCATATTGGCTTTGCCGATAGTGTAATGTAGTTGTATGAACCGTGATCTTTTTCCTCTATTTGACCATAAGGATAAAAGAATCTCTATGTGTAATGCTATTAGTCAACTTTAATCTTGTTTTGGTAAGCTGTTTTTAAGTAAAGGCCAACTCTCTGGCGTCTGTCATAAGGAAATTTATATTTCCTTAAGTTTGTAATATATTTATAGAAATAACTATTTGATGTCAGAAGTTATTTATCTAATTTTTCATGAAAGTAGTGAATTACTTAATCAATTTTTTTTTATGAAAGTAGTGAATTACATTTATGATATGATAAAGATCATGTTACATTTATGATATGTTGTTATGTGGTAACATTTATATGGTGGATAATGTTTATATGTTTATTTAAAAAAAATACAATATTTATAATAAATAATAGGAAATACTATATGTTAGTGAAATATAAATAGATCCGGTGTTAAAGATGAATCTAAGCTGATAAAATCTAAGTTGAGAAATCTATGGGTAAATAACTTTATATAGTGGGTTTGTTGAGCTAGAAATTTTGAAAATAACGGACAAATGAGTTGAACTATTATATTAAGATTTAATTTATGATTATTTGAAATTAGGAGTTTTCATATTTCTCAATTAAGTTAAAGTGTTGCGCCAATATACATTGTTGACACCTATCCTGACTTGCTTTAGCATTCTTTCCAAAGTACAATATTACATTTACTTTGAACAAATAGAAATGACTACAATACATTGTTGACACCTATCCCCACTTGAGCATTCTTCCAATATTAAATTTACTCTGAACAATTACAAATATTGGTAAAACTTGTCAAGAATACAATACATTGTTGATAACTATCCCCACTTTTCCAAATGAAAATTTCCCATTTATATTAAGCATAATATAAACTGTGTACATGTACTTCTCTTTTTGTTCCTCCACAAGTCTGAGACCAAAATTACAACAACGATCCTATAGACAAAACTGTTTCGGATACTTCATAAAAGCAGAAAACCTCTATGCAAAATCCACAAAAGTTTATCGGATAACTTTACATTTCTGATAAGTATACTTTCCAAAAAGCCTAGGAAGAAATAGATGCACAAGAGAAAATAATGCTGATGATTGCTTAAGACACATTTAGAGCGGCATAAACATTGTAGGGCCCTTGCGGCCATCCACCCAAATATTATAGGTGATTTTCCCTCGATCGCTGTGAAAAGCAAGTTTTGATAGATAGTCGGCGTCTTGGTTTTTTTCCTTGAAAATATGATCAAAAGAGATGGAGTTAAAATGAGTGCATAAGTCGATGATTCTTTCTTTCCATGCTTCCAGGCTGGCAACTTTGAGATCAACTTTTTTCTTTAGCCATTCAATGACTATCATAGAGTCCCCCATGATGTGGATTTCATTAATAGCGAATCTTTCAGCTAGTGCTAAGGTAGACCAAGCTCCTAGGAGCTCCGCCCTTGTGTTGGAGCCTCCTCCACAGTTTAATGTCCGTCTACAACATGAGTATTATTTATTTTAATGATGCCTCCGGCCTCACATTGATTGTCGGCTGGTTGAGCTGCCCCATCGAACCAAGCATAGATTTTGTTTTCAGGAATTGGAGGGTCTAAAAGCCGCGTGTTTTTTTGCTTGTGTGATTTCCAACACTGGTCCATCACACAAAGCGTGAGATAGACAACCCGATTGATAGAAGGGCTTGTTCCATCAAAGATGGCCCTGTTCCTGTCCGCCCAAATGTACCAGCCTGCATAAGCTGGCAACGATGGTAGGCTATGATTTTGTTTGGCCCATAAGTTTAGGGAATCAGTAATAGTAACACCATTCTAGTTGCTCTCCAATGCCATCGCTTGTTTTGGATCCCTCCAAACAGACCTGGAAAAAATACAAGTTAGAAAAATATGTTTTGTGGACTCACCATGAAATTTACACAGAATGCAGATGCCCGGGCCTTGCCAACCACGCTTTTGTAGATTTTTCCATGAAAGGACTTTATCAGCTGCTAACAACCAAGAGAATAATTTTATTTTCAGGGGACAATCCCACTTCCAAAGCTTCTTTCGCCAGCTTTCTTGAGTCTTTTCCCAAAGATAATTTGACATGGCTACATATATGTTCTTCGATGTAATAACACCCGACTTGTCTCCTCTAGTCCAGATCAATTCATCAGGCTTGCTGTCAAGAGAGATACCCGATTTTGCCAGAAGAGCTTTGTAGTTGTTCCATTCCTCACTAAGATTATGAGATAAAATCAGATCTTCGTTGCTCAACCACCTCTTTCCTATACCAGCACCAAAAGTCTGGGAAGTTGCTTGGTAAAGGAAGTAAATGCTTCTTAGATTTAACCTATGTATAAGCTCTTCAGATAAAAAGGATCCCTGTCCCATGCCCATAATCACGTCTTTACCCAAAATGATAGAATGGCATCTGCCTAGTTTCCAAGCCAACCATCGCAGAATAATAGGTAAAGTATTGCATAAGTTTTTCCAGGTTTATGAGCCTTTTTGGCGAAGAGGATCCACAGTTCGAAGCCAGGTCTAGACTGGGAAGTGTGGATAGTATTTATCTTTTAGAACATTTTGCCAAATCCCTGTCTTTGTTAATGCTCTCCACATCGTGTTTGTTGCCAGCGTCTTACTAAACAACATGATATTGTGCAGGCCCCAACCACTGTGAAACTTTGGCTTCGAGACCGCCATCTAGTTACATAGATGGAACTTTTTCTTCTTTTTCCCACCTGACCACAGAAAAGTAAAACAAATCTTACGGATGGTATTCAGAATCGAATTCAGACCATGACCCAGAGTTGACCAGTACACACAGAAAAGTAAAACAAATCTTACGGATGGTATTCAGAAGCGAATTCAGACCATGACCCAGAGCTAACCAGTACACCGGTTGCATTTCAAGCACTGCCTTAAGAAGCACAAGACGACCGCCCAAAGTTAACATCTTGTTTCCCCAATGGTTTAGCCGGGACTCAAATTTTTCTATCCCCACTTGTTTGAACATTCTTTCCAAGTTCAATATTACATTTACTTTGAACAAATACAAATATTGGTAAAACTTGCCAATAATACAATACATTTTTGACATCTATGGTGACTTGCTTGAGCATTCTTTCTAACAATATTGCATTTAATGTGAACAAATGTAAATATTGGTAAAACTTGTTAAGAATATAATACATTGTTGACACCTATCCCCACTTGCTTGAGCATTCTTTCCAAATCCAATGTTACATTTATTTTGAACAAACATAAATATTGGTAAAACTTGTTAAGAATACAATATCTAACATCTCCCTTCATGTTCATGAGATTGCAAAGGATTTTAGAAAGAAGAATGTTGGAGCAATGTTTAGACTCCTTACAACAATTAGGAAATATCTAAAATATTTTAAAGATCACATTGATATGAGGCAATGACAAGGTGTTTACATGATTTTAGTGGAAAGATCTATATTGGTGAAACTGGCTGTTTTATTAAAATCAGGATTAAGGAACATGTTGCAGTCATAAATCACAATCCGTTTCCTTCCTTAGTTTTGGTTGAGCACTCAAACAAGACTAAACACCATATTTGCATTGAAGATTCTAATGTCCTTGCTAATATTGATCAGTAATCCAAAATAAAACTTAGGGAAGAAAACTCAGGGAAGCTATTGAGATTGAGAAGCAAACAACCTTAAAGAAAACTCAGGGAAGCTATTGAGATTGAGAAGCACCTGAACAACCTTAAATTGTTGGGGTCGTTAGGGTCTAAGTTGAGGTCGTTAGGGTCTTAGGTAGTTAGGTCATTTGGATTATTGCATTTACTGATATTATTATTACTATTATATTTTATTTATCTTTCTTTCTTGTTTGCTCTTTTTTATTTCAAAATTGTTTTACTTTTGTGTTTTTTTTTTTTAATTTTTTTTATTTGTGTTTTTGTTTTGTTTTAGGTATATATTGATCTATATATTCTCTTTATTGTCTTTTTATTGTGCCATTTTTTTCTTTGTTTGTTAATTTAATAAACTTTGGTAGGTTTAACTAACTGTTTTACTTAGCCCTTTTAATGTCAGATTTTTTCCTTTTTCTCTTTATTATAAATCTTATATATATTTTTAAGTTTTTAGAATTTTGGTCAATTTCTCTTCTCTCTTTTGTCTTTGCGTTTTTCTTAGTGATGTACCATCCCACAAAAGTCTTAAATCTGAAATACAGTAGGTATTAAAAATCATCTTGGTCGTGAAGTTAAATACAAACTAACATTAACATCACAACCAATTATTTCAAACCTCAACAACCATAAGAAAGCTAACTTTTTATTCCTTTCAATAAAATCATTATACTACCTTTCCCATCTCTTTTATATCTCTTCACATTTCACCTTCAATATTTTTATCTATCCAATTTTTATTTCAATTTCATCTATATATCCAAAATACTATTGATTTGATTATATATATATATTAATTATATATTTGATTTTATTATAATTATTTATATTTTATAATTAATTTTTTTTCTTCACAATCTATATATTCAAAAAATTATTTTATTATATTATATATTTTCTACTTTAAATTAAATATTTCTTTTATTATTATCTATTTATGTTTTTCATATATGACTTAATCTTGACATTATTATAATCACAAAATAAATAAATAAAANTATATATATATATATATATATATATATATATATATATATATATATATATATATATATATATATATATATATATCTTTGTATACGGGATTCTTTTCTCCAATTCCTTATGATCGAGATCCATCCATATGCATTCCTTCCCTACAGGTTGAGAGAAATCCTTCACACATTTGCACTATTAATTTTTTATTTTTTAAATATGACATTTACACTATTAATTTTATTTTTTAAATATGAAAAAGTGTTTGTTACTAAATGTGAAGGTTATACTATTAGTAACATTTTTCAATCTACTCTGATGTGGAGTTGCATTTTCATGTAAAAACAAAATACAGTTATCTTGTTTTAAGAGATACCTTTTAATCTTGGAAGTTAGCTTGTTTCTTCAAAACTAAAAAAGCAATTTTAGTGCAAATTTATTTAAAATAAAATCAAATATCCCATATTAATCATGGTTGCACTTTTAACAAAAGAATCATGTACTTTCTTCGAATAAACTACTTTAACTTTATACATAAAACTAAAATACAAAACCCCAGTTTGCTTGACTTTTTATTTTTTAATGATAAATAAAATATTCCATTAGAGTTTATTTGATTGATTGGTGGGTGCCAAGTAACCGTAACTTCATATTAACACAATATCCACTCGTCTAAAAATTCTTAATTAAAAAATCCTCTTCCCCATCTTTTCTTTTTTAAATAGAAAGTGTGTGGTACGTGAAATGATTTTTTGCACCCATAGTAATGAATGTGCATGGTACGCTAAAAAGGGAATCGATGAAGCTATTTTATGCACCCACAGTAATGACGTTCACCATCAGTTCCAGCACATGCAATGGATAAGGATATCTATACTCATCTTTGATGGAGGGTGGATGTTAACCTTACCTTAGGAAATGGAGGGTGGATGTTAACCTTACCTTATTCCTACCAATCTAAGGGAGACTTGGGTTTGTATGCCAAACAATGGCATGTGAAACTCCCTGAGGCTGGACCCCAACTGAGATTCCATGTCACGTGTCTCCATTAGGGATTGCCCATCATGTTCTACAACAACTGTGGCTGTGTTTGCCAGTGAAGTGACATAAAGGTTTGAACTTTAATTTGAGGCGGTGCCGTGCTACTGTCTTTTGCTTATATCGTTGGCGCGCGTCCTTGGGATATGTAATTTTATATTTCTCTGGAGGGTTCGAACTGAATACCTGCCAAATCTGTCTGTCTGTCTGCCTGTTCTGTTCCACATGACTGATTTCTTTGGCGCTCCCTGTAACTACGACTGCAGTGGTGTCATGGAGTTCGAGGTCAGCGGATATGGAGACATGGAAGCCGCTCTTCCGAAACGCGTAATGGACAAACTCTTGGCGTGGCTCCACGCTAATTTAATTACTTCTATGCAGAATCATTTCGGGCAAATTACGAGGGCCCTGATCTCTTCTCCGGGCTTCAATGACACTGTCAACGATTACTGCGGCTTTCTTTTAGATCAAGCGACATCTTCCATACCGGAACTGAAAGCGGCCATGTTTATACCTGGAGCCAGGCACCGGGTGTTAAATGTGATGAAAATGCAGGTAAAGCAGGCGCTGGTTTTGCTGCTGGTCGGGAGCGGCGAAAACTATAATGACGCCAAGGCCTTCGTAGATCTGTATGTTACAGATACAGTTTAGCCAAAGAAGAACCGGGACTCGAGTTCTGAAACGTAAATGTAATGCAATGTAGTAAGCTTTTATGCGGTTTTTGGAGTAATTTGTGCTATAGAACTCGAGCCGGTGGTTCTCGGCTCCGGTAATGCAGATAGAATTGTAATGCTGTGAAAATATTATTATTTTCTTCTCTTTTGTCTGAAAATATTGTGTCATCAAGTAGCTAGAAACATTTCAAGTGATAAATAAAGATTTAATTCAGTTCTGGTTCAGGAATTCAATCTTTTAAGCCTTCGTATATGCATCAAGTAGCTAGAAACATTTCAAGTGATAAATAAAGATTTAATTCAGTTCTGGTTCAGGAATTCAATCTTTTAAGCCTTCGTATATGCATCAAGTAGCTAGAAACATTTCAAGTGATAAATAAAGATTTAATCCAGTTCTGGTTCAGGAATTCAATCTTTTAAGCCTTCGTATATGCATCAAGTAGCTAGAAACATTTCAAGTGATAAATAAAGATTTAATTCAGTTCTGGTTCAGGAATTCAATCTTTTAAGCCTTCGTA
>ML777754.1:626986-638652 GCA_009831015.1 Picea engelmannii | reverse complement strand
TAAATAAACTTAAAGAGGCTTAGTTGTTGTAGGAAAGAAAACACTAGCTCCCATTCAGGAGGTCTTCTCGGAATGTTTCACAAAACCTATCAACAATTAAGATCATAAAACAATAAAGCATATAAACCTATTCAAAGTAAGAATAAAATGCTACTATGATCTATTTGGAGTGAGCTCAATTCTCCCAAGAACAAAGTAACATATGAACTAAAGCATTCTAAATCTAAACTAGAGAATGAAAACTGATGTGAAAAGAAAGCTTGATTCTTATTTCATCATAAGTTGGATACAATGCTCCAAGAGTCCTCCTTTGAAATGGAGGAGGCACTCCTATTTATACAAAAGTTTTAAGATAACTTAGATCCACAAATCTCTCCTAGATCCACAAATGTCTCATTTGGTTACAAGCATGTGCTCACACCTATCAAGTGATATCTCTACAAATCCTCTCACAAATATTTCTTTCATGATTAATATCTATCCAAGATAATTGAGTAGATCTCCAAATCTTTATCAAATCTTCAAAGGGTTGAAGAGGGAATTCGAATTTGAGGCTTGATGGTCAAGTTTGACTTGGTTGGAGTCTTCAAATACACCTGTAAACATCATGAAACTCATCCCACTTTCATATATAAGTGTAAACATGTTATTTTTCCAATATTTAATCATAAATTCACTCAAAAACACTAAAATAGATGCATTGGAAAATAATATGTCAAAAACCCATGTAATCATGAAAATGGTTTAATGTAAGGGTATGGAAAAGCGAAATATGATTAAAAGTGAAGTGAAAGTGAAGTGAAAATGTTGGTAAAAAGATGACACTTTGGCGACTCAACAAGAAGATCATCATTTCTAGTGGTTGCAATCCTATAAGTGGTATTTGGCTCTTCCCCCTACAAAGAAGGAGGTAAATTAGGTTTGGACTTCAGGCATAACATTGGTCAGGTGTGTACCTAAGGTGGAAGACTTCAAAGACCTGGTACTTTAGTGCATAGATAAGTTAGACACAAAAAGAAGAATTATTCAAATACAAGGTCGCCAATCTCTTTGAATCCCTCAATATTCAGAAGAATGTTGTGACTTCCAAACCCCACTATTTTGTTTAAGAATGAGGAAGTAGACGAATTTCTCAAGGAACACCAGGGAGGAGCAAAGCTCCTTGAGAATTATCTCACCAACCTGAGAATTGACAACAATTGCGCTCAGGTTGAGGTAAGTTCTTTGAAATCCCTATACAAAGATTTTTCTTGGATTTTTTCCTGAATAATTGGACTAGAGTCCATGACCTCTATGCCAAAATACATTTTTTACATTCTCCACTTTTTTGTTCATGAAAACACCATGATTGACTGGGCCCAAATCATTTCAAATGAAATATTGTTTTAGCTGGGTGGCCTAAGAAAAACCAAAAAAATTACATGACCTATTTTTTGGTCTATGTTATTGCTTACTGTCGCATATTTGAAGACTTTCCTCGGGAAATGAATGTTGATTTTAATATGGAATCAAACTCTTTATGGTACCCAGATTTATGGAGAGATAATCACAATACAATTTCTACGTGGTCCAAACTAGTTTTATGTCTTCTTTCAAAAAACTTATTCATGGTCCTATTGCATCGAGGTTGTTACTAGAGGTTGGAACCTTTCTCGACGAGAAATGAATTTTTGAAACTTTGGAGGATTTTAGTCTTTTGATACTATTTGGGTTCCAGGGGAAACCCTTCTTGTTACCCTTCTATGTGTCTGATCAACATTTTGTCAATGAGGTGTGCAAACAGTATAAATACCGAGCACACTTTTCAATGAAAAAGAAAGAAACAATTTATTCCATTGCCATGGAGGGTAGGGGAAATAACTGTCAAACATAATTTCCATTTAGATGATTTTGTTGGTCAATTGGATCAACTTGGTTTAAAATAAGCTTAATAAATCAAGTGTTTTCACCGTATAAAACTATTTTTTGCACACATGTCCCTAGTCAGACACTTCATATTTTAGTAAGTTTGAACAATTTGAAAGACGGGGAGAAAACCAAAATCCCTCGAGGTCTTTATTGAAGAAACCTTGAACGATATTGAATATTTGGAAAGCACTAATGAGTGCTACAGACATAAAGGAAGAGGGGAAACTAGTAATAAACCTAATTCACCCAATATTTCACAAAGAGGTGCTTCTACAAAAACAAAACCTAGAATTAGTGGTCTAGAAACAAGAAGGACATCCTCTAGAAATTCAAATGATGGTGGAGATAAAGACACTACAAAGAGAAATTTGGAAAAATCTCATGCTGTACACACTTCCATTAAGAGAAAAAGAGAAACTCAAAAAGTGGGACAACATGTTCCTAAAATTGAAGAAAATCTCAAAACCATGGAAGTAGATGATGTAATAGAAGAGTTAGTTAGAGCATATTTTGATGGAAACTAGGGAGATTGCTGAAGATCTAGCTTCCCAAGTTCCAAAAATATTTGAAGAAGAGTCCATTACACTTCACCATGCGACCCACCACAAGAATCCTAAGAAATTGTTAATAGAAAAAGTAAATATGAAAAATAAGAAAGTTGTTAAGAAATGGAAATCATAAATTGATTTTCATGGGGTACCAACCTCGAAATTCATGTAATTTCACGATGCAACTGGGGAAACACTGAAGGAATCTATTTTTGACATTGAAAAATAAAATTCATTTTTAAAGGGAAGAATGAAGGAATTGGAGAAAGATCTAATTCCAAAACCATTATTTATCGAACCTTTTAGAGATTATTTTTGTCATTAGGCGCAGAAGCACCCAGGTTTGTAGATTGCACACAAAGTGCCCAAGCGCAGCACAGGAGAATCCATGTTTTTCCAAGTAGCAGGTCGAGCGAGCGGGCAAAATGTTGTCGGCAACATTCAAGATCTATTTACAAAACAGATCGACGGTCACCGGGTTTTCGACGCCACCGAATTGCCCGAGGTCTAACGTAAAGGACAACTCTCGTATTTCGATCAGCAGGTTCGGATCGTCCGATCTAACCGGGACAGGTGGCAACCTATCGGCATGTCGCGGATCGAGGTTTCGTGGAACAAGGAGCCCTTAGCTCATTTCACTTGGAAGTACCGATTAGTGAAAACGCCGAAAGCGCCTTTAGCGCCGAGCCCACGGCCTCAGCCCTGGGTCATATCAAGCGAGCCTACAAACGAGGGCGACTCCCTTGTAAATATCGAATGCCTCCCTCGTCCGTTCATCCTAAGGACGCATGTCGCAAGATATGGTCGCGTCGGTGTTTCGACGGTCGGGAGTTCGAGGGGTGAGAGTTTCATGTTGTTCAACATCGCGAAACCCCGAACCCTGATAGCGTCGAAAGCGTGAAAAGTGGGGCCCATGGTATCACGAAGTGTTTTCAGCCGTCCATCCAGAGGGGACACCTAGCAGCAAATAGAGCCATCTCGGCACTTCGCCCATCATGACTCCATAACGCAAAGAGTAGCTCCGCTATTTTTCGATGCACGAGGTTCTGGGAGAATCTCGGGCCCACGACATCACCGGGAGAGGTAAGAACCGTCAGATCTAGAGGGATGCGTGGTGCTAGATTAAGCTGTCCCGGCATATCGCTCATTGCGATTTCAATCAGCAAAGATTATCCCTTTCATATTCGTGAATGCCGAAAGCATATGGTCACAGCCCATGGTCACTTGGGGATAGGAAGGAGCTGCATAAAGAAGGCCAAAGGCACCGAGTTCAGTCGCAGAGGAAGTCATCGCGATCTCCAGGTGCCATTGGACCCAATATTAATATTGTTTCTGGTATTGGAGTAAATGAAGGCAAGAGCGGGTGGTTGAACCCTCCTTTCGTTCATTAAATGAGAGGAATGGAGAGTCTGTCAAGCTTCCTGCTCGCACAGGTCCTGTGTATTGATTCTCTCAACAAAGCCGTGCTGAAGTCCTCGACTCGACAGAGGAGTCTACGCACGCTAGCCAAGCAATTCATGGCTCAACTACCCTCCTTACAACGGCCATGCATAGTTAAGGTGGCATTTAAAGAAAGATATCAGTACAAGTTTGACTGAAGGGTCATCAAGCCTTGAGTGACTGGGCACGCCTCTATGAGGTGAATTTTCCTGAGTATATAAACTCAGTCTTTTGTATTTTATAGGGATTGATGGTTGAGCAGAGCTCCCGGGTTGTAAAGTTTTAATGAAGCATTGTTGTTCTGGTTATGTATGAACTTTTGAGACTTCTTGCCTTATGAATGCCAGTTTCTTTCATGTCTTTGTTTATACTGTGTTAAAGCAGCTCGGAATTGGAAGATCTAGTCGAGCTATAGCTGTTATAGGATGATGTTGTAATGGATCACTGTAATAGTTACGGAGCCTCTAATCGGTTCTTGTGATTTCCCCAATCGTTGAGTGACTTGGAATTGGAGGATATAGTCAAGTCTTTTCTTCAGTTTCTTGAAGCTCTGAACCAGGAGGATCCTGCGTTCAGAGTTTTTCCTTTGCAAGCCGCTGCAAGCCTGATGCCTATGGTCATTTGTTCACCCTTCTTATTAAGTCTTCCACCTGTTCATCCTTAAATCAACCCACTGGCTGAAGTTAGGATTCCAGACCTCCTTTGTTCTTTACATACCAGACTCAGTCCCTGAGTTAGAGTGATACCTCCGTGAGCTATTATCTCCATTTGATCACCCTTTATAAATAAACCATGACATTAAGCTGATGGGGGCTCTGCTCCTGCAAGCAATCCAGGAGTGACTTCCGACGCTAACATTTCTAGCACCATTGCCGGGGACGAAGTTGAAGATTTTCCCTGGGCAGAACGACATTGAGCCTTTGATTCTGAAGGTGCATCAAACATTAGAGCCCTTCAAGATTGCTACTATGCACCTGGCGACTCCACTGTGGCGACTCCATTGCTTCCACATCACTGTTTCAGCTGTGACTACTGTTAGCACACCTGAAAGTTGACCTTAAGGAGCTTTCTTGAGAAGGTTTCAGCAGCTGCTTTCTCAGCCTGAGAAGCTTCCTGGGGTAACGACAATGTTAAGATCTGGCCTTTGATGGTGAACAAGGACCAGACACACTTGAAGCTGCGCATATTTCACCTGGCGAATCCATGATTCGAGGGTCGCTTGGCAACTCCACTGTGGCGACTCCATTGTTTCCACATCACTGTTTCAGCTGTGACTACTGTTAGCACACCTGAAAGATGACCCTAAGGAGCTTTCTTGAGAAGGTTTCAGCAGCTTCTTTCTCAGCCTGAGAAGCTTCCTGGGGTAACGATAATGTTAAGATCTGGCCTTTGATGGTGAACAAGGACCAGACACACTTGAAGCTGCACATATTTCACCTGGCAAATCCATGATTCGAGGATTGATTGGCGACTCCACTGATTCGATATGGAGAAAATTCTAGCTCAAAGGTTTGCTTTTTGTGACTTTTCTCAGATAGTTGGTTTTCCTAATGCACTTCCTGATAGAGACCAATGGGAATATTTCCTCCTTGAATTTCATGCAACAAGTTGGGAGGAACCAGCTGAGCATTTACTGGACTTCCATGAGGCTATCCACCGACACAATATCACGCATGAGGATGTCCAGATTAAGCTCTTTAGGTATTCATTGAAGGGCGCTGCTCTTGAATGGTGTCGGTCTCTTCCCGCTGCAAGCATCCGCTCTTTAACAGGTTTTCATACAGCTTTCAATTCATTTTGTAAAGACTACTATCCAGCTGATGGTTTGTTTGAAATCTGCTGTGAGGAGTTTTCTTCGCTTCAGGAAGCCTCTGCTGACCCTGAAGACCAGGTCCATGATGAAGCCCTTACTGTGGAGGAAAGCATCTGCTGTGAAAATATAGAGGTGTTGAATGATAGTAATTATGTTAGCCCCAGAACGGAAGCATCTGACATCATATCAGATGCATCTGTTCTTTTAGATGTTCATGAAGATCAACACGCCTCTTGTGGAGATTATGAGTTTGCAGAGCAGATGTGGTCCATGGTAGATGGCTCACCTGGGTATCGGGTTGAAGCAGATATTCCTAGCAGCCCCGCTTCTGAGGACGGAGGCCTTCCCATTTTTAAAGAAGAAATTATTGTGAAAGCGGTTTCCCCTCTTTTTCTCCAGGGGGTTTCTCACGATATATGTTTACCTAGGATTAAAGAGAAAAATATTACGTGTGAGCAGCTAGAACCAGTAGGTCCCACTATCCCTAAAACGAAATTTTTTGATGGGATCACTGTTCTGGAGGAGGTTCATATCAATGAAGGAAAACCCCTCTTTGATATATATTATAGTGATGATGAGAAACAAGCTTATCCTACTTTTGATCACTATAGAGATACTGAAGAGCCAGTAGGAAAACAGAACCACCCCATGGTCCCTATTTATGATGAATACGAATTGGACCTAGGGGAGACCGAATCAGAGGAGCAGAATATTTCCTGTCCAGAGCCAGTCAGCGAGTAGTCACCGCTCGAGAGAAACGAGCCTACGTCAGTTGTCCACCATCAACCTGTGCTTATCAAGAATATTCAGCTACAGGTGAACAACTGTGTAGTAGAGGAGGGTGTATGTCACCCATTTTTTGGAATTTTCCACTCATTCTAAGACCCTATCTGCAAGTACATGGAGTGGCATTTCTCCTATGCCTTGGAGCTGCCCTATTCCATCTCAACTCCGGCCTGTAAGGAGGAGTTGAAGAGTGTAACTGCTCTGCTGTCACGGTTACACCATCCGCTGATGATCATCGACAGAAGGAAGGAGCTTCTATCCAGGAAGCTGCTTGAATGGCTATGGTGGAAGTTTTCTTTCACCTAGCCCCATGTAAAGGGTTTTATTAATTTAGGACTGTACATAAATAAGCTCCTTGGAGCGTCTATGTTTAGTTTGTTTGGTTTTGTTTACTTTTTGGCATATATTTCTCATCAGGAGGTTTGAGCTTGACTCCATAGCCCAATAGCAAGGCACTGAAGCTGCAGAAGGAGTTCTTAGAGCATCGTAGGGATGACTCTATCCCCCATGGAGCCTAATGTTAGCGATTATTTTTTTCATTAGGCGCAGAAGCACCCAGGTCTGTAGATTTCACACGAAGTCCCCAAGCGCAGCACGGGAGAATCCCTGTTTTTTCAAGTAGCAGGTCGAGCGAGCGAGCAAAATGTCATCGACAACATTCAAGATCTATTTACAAAATAGATCGACGGTCACTCGGTTTTCGACGCCATCGAATTTCCCGAGGTCTAACGTAAAGGACAAATCTCGTATTTCGATCAGTAGGTTCGGATCTTCCGATCTAACCGGGACAGGTGGAAACCTGTTGGCATGTCGCGGATCGGGGTTTCGGGGAACAGGGAGCCCTTAGCTCATTGCACTTGGAAGTACCGATCAACGAAAACGTCGAAAGCACCTTTAGCGCCGAGCCCACGGCCTCAGCCCTGGGTCATATCAAGCGAGCCTGCAAACGAGGGCGACTCCCTTGTAAATATCGAATGCCTCCCTCGTCCGTTCATCCTAAGGACGTGTGTCGCAAGATATGGTCACGTCAGCGTTTCGATGGTCGGGAGTTCGAGGGGTGAGAGTTTCATGTTGTTCAACATCGCGAAACCCCGAACCCCGATAGCGTCGAAAGCGTGAAAAGTGGGGCCCGCAGTATCACGAAGTGTTTTCAGCCGTCCATCCAGAGGGGACACCTAGCAGCAAATAGAGCCATCTCAGCACTTCGCCCATCACGACTCCATCACGCAAAGAGAAGCTCTGCTATTTTTCGATGCACGAGGTTCCAGGAGAATCCCGGGCCCACGACATCACCGGGAGAGGTAAGAACCGTCAGATCTAGAGGGACGCATGGTGCCAGATTAAGTCGTCCCGACATATCGCTCATCGCGATTTCAATTAGCAAAGATTATCCCTTTCATATTCGCGAACGTCGAAAACATATGGTCACAGCCCATGGTCACTTGGGGATAGGAAGGAGCTGCATAAAGAAGTCCAAAGGCGCCAAGTTCAGTTGCAGAGGAAGTCATCGCGATCTCTAGGTGCCATTGAACCCGATCTTAATATTGTTTTTGGTATTGGAGTAAATGAAGGCAAGAGCGGGTGGTTGAACCCTCCTTTCGTTCATTAAATGAGAGGAATGGAGAGTCTGTCAAGCTTCCTGCTCGCAGAGGTCCTGTGTATCGATTCTCTCAACAAAGCCATGCCAAAGTCCTCGACTCGACAGAGGAGTCTGCGCATGCTAGCCGAGCACTTCATGGCTCAGCTACCCTCCTTACAGCGGCCATGCATAGTTAAGGTGGCATTTAAAGAAAGATATCGGTACGAGTTTGACTTAAGGGTCATCAAGCCTTGAGTGACTGGGCACGCCTCTGTGAGGTGAATTTTCCTGAGTATATAAACTCAGTATTTTGTATTTTGTAGGGATTGATGGTTGAGCAGAGCTCCCGGGTTGTAAAGTTTTAATGAAGCATTGTTGTTCTGGTTATGTATGAACTTTTGAGACTTCTTGCCTTATGAATGCCAGTTTCTTTCATGTCTTTGTTTATACTGTGTTAGAGAAGCTCAGAATTGGAAGATCCAGTCAAGCTGTAGCTGTTATAGGATGATGTTGTAATGGATCACTGTAATAGTTACGGAGCCTCTAATCGGTTCTTGTGATTTCCCCAATCGCTGAGTGACTTGGAATTGGAGGATCCAGTCAAGTCTTTTCTTCAGTTTCTTGAAGCTCTGAACCAGGAGGATCCTGCATTCATATTTTTTCCTCTGCAAGCCTGATGCCTATGGTCGTTTGTTCACCCTTCTTATTAAGTCTTCCACTTGTTCATCCTTAAATCAACCCACTGACTGAAGTTAGGATTCCAGACCTCCTTTGTTCTTTACATACGAGACTCAGTCCCTGAGTTAGAGTGATACCTCCTTGAGCTATTATCTCCATTTGATCACCCTTTATAAATAAACTGTGACATTAAACTGATGGGTGTCGGGCTCTGCTCCTGCAAGCAATCCAGGAGTGACTTTCGACGCTAACATAACCTATAACTGCAATTCAACTAGTACTTACACTTGAATATGTCCGAGAAAGTAGTTCCAAAGTAAAGGGGTCATCTAGTTTGCTGATGGTTGTAAGAAAATATGTTGGATATGGTATCCAGAAGAGAATATATTTAATCCTTGAAATCTGGGAATTAACATTGAGTTCAACTAGCTTCTCAACAAGGATTATGCACTTTAAGGAACATCTCCAAAAAGACTTAGAGAATGTCGGAGGGTTTTATAAAGATGTAGTGGGAACGTTTTCAATAAAGGTTTTAAGCCTAAGTGATACACATAGAAGAGAATACAACATTCCCTCCAAAATTCGAATGAAGCAGATTAATGCTTGTTGGATTAAAATAATCAAATGTTTAATATAATTGTTGTTTGAGTGCAATACTTTCAAAATTAAGAGGGGAAATATATTTCTGAAACTTGTTGATCTTAACAAAGAATTAGATGGCCCTAATTTATTAATGGATACCATAAGTTTTTCTAAGGAGCAACTATTAGAACAACTAGAAGCATTAAAAGTTGCATGGGATAATGAGTTTGGTGACTCGGTTGAATTCTTCGAAGAAGAAGTAGAAAGGTGGATTGTCTAGTATATAAATAAAAATGATGAGATTTAGGACATGTTGCACTAATCAATCATTTATTTAAGAGAATTGGAGAATTAATTATTTGAAATAAAGACCAAACATGAAATAATGGTTGCTCCGATGAGGGAGTATATATAACAATGGTTAACAAAAGAATTAGTTAAGATAACTGAGATAGATCAACAAGAAGCAGTTACAACAATTATGCCACTTCCAACAGAACAACAAAAATCTACAAAATACACCTCAAAGATCAAATGAAGGGTTCAAAAATTCCATCACAGTAAGTTGAGTAGTCGCCTTGTTCTTTCCCTCACCATTTTTCCTTTCCAATCATTTGTCATTTTTCCTTTTCTATTCCCAACAAATTGTGAAACCTAAAGATGACCCTTGACTATTTTCTTTTGTCTTCCAGGTCTCTCTTTCATTTTATGTGTTAGACTATGAAGGATGTGTTCTTGTTTTACCATTGAAAATACCCTTGTCACCCAACCATAGGCTGAAGCCACCCTCCGAGCACCTTAATATTGACATAGAATCATTCCGGAAGCAAACCCTAGGCTAGATAGCCATACAAAGGGTAGCACACCTTTCCCCAAGGATAGCACATCAACAAAGGTTGATCAGATGTTCCAAACCCTAGCCAAGAGATAGTCCAAGCCAAAACGTAACTGCTAGTTGGAGCAACTGCACCAACAACTCTCCTCCAAACCTGGGCATAAGACTGCAACTGTATTGCGCAGAACTGTCTCTCTGCAACTGTTGAGATGTGTCAAATGAGAGACTGGCACCCTGTATTTATAATGGTTTTGGCAGACTTACTGGGGACAACTTCTCCTTCTAGTACATGTTTGTTCACTATATATTAATCCTTCTGGCCGACTTCTTCTCTTGGAGGCTAATAACCTAATACATATTATCTTCTTGAGCCTACAAGTGTTCTAGGGTTATTAGCCAACTCATTAGGGTTTCTCTTTCTTCCAGGAGTCTTCTATTCTCATCAGGTTCACATGTGGAGGTAAATACCTCCCCCAAATACCATAATATCAACACTCCCTCCTAGCTAGGGAGGTATTACAAGTAATGGTCTTGAGCACAAAAACATACCATTTACTCGGTAGCATCAACATAGTTGTATAGACTAGATCATGACTAGATCATGAGCACCATCATCATCATCAATGTCATAAGCTACATCATCTCTTGAAACCATACTCTATCTGAGTAATCAGACATGATGCTCACTCCACAGAGTGATACGAGATCCATTCTTCTAGTCTAGAAAAGTAAATGCTCTAAACCATTTTCCATCTCGAAAATCTTTATTCATCATTCATCTGGCTGATGATTATCTCCAATAAACTGCTGATAGTCTTCAATACAATCAGAACAAAAATAGAACACAACTGTGTCTATCCATAATAGTACATAACTACAATCCAGTATTACACTACCACACCAAGTAACACACAAGTACTTGTTCAACAATGTATAGTCACAAACAATGGAACATATGTTGGATTGCTGAGAGGGGGGGGGGGTGAATCAATAATAGAGAAATTTAATCCCTTTTAACCATATAATCCAAGTGCTATATCAATGAAGCATTATTATCCAATAACTGCAAAGTAAATAAGAAATGAACAAATGAACAATCATACACATACACAATACACCAATGTTTTACGTGGAAACCCAAATCGGGAGAAAACCACAGAATGCTTTTTCTTATATGTCTTGAAGAATTGCATTCATTGGAAGCACCAACTTCCTTTGTTTTCCAGCTGCAACTGGAAGGAGGCTCCAACCCCCTAGTTTCTCAGGCTACAACCTGAGGGAAGCTCCAACTCCCCAATTCTCTGGCTACAACCAGAAGGAGGCTACAACCCCCTATGTTCTCCGGCTACAACTGGAAGGTGGATACAACCACCTGTCCTTGCCCCGTCCTACCACCCTGAAGTAGAAGTAGAATGATGGAACCACTGTCACACTATCACTGTGAGATATACCGTTGTAAACCTGTACCAATAAATCTGAACCATGCATCAACCATGC
>ML777754.1:593648-612921 GCA_009831015.1 Picea engelmannii | reverse complement strand
TGGCCTCCAAGTTTTGCAAACTAATGAAGGAATTTTTCTTTCCCAGTCTAAGTATGCTTGTGACCTTCTTCGTCGCTTTCACATGGATGATTGTAAACCATCCCCTTCTCCCTTCCAGTATGGAGTCAAGCTTTCTGCCACTTTTACTTCTCCTGAAGTTGATGCCACCCTGTATCGTCAGTTAGTTGGTAGCCTCTTATACTTGACTCATACCCGTCCTGATATTTCCTTTGTTGTTGGTCTTGTTGCCTGATATATGCAAACACCCCATGAAAGCCATTGGAAAACAGATAAAATGATACTTCGCTATGTTCGTGGTACTCTTCAGTTTGGGATACATTACAGTTCAGAGGGGACTCCCTTATTAGTTGGTTTCACTGATTCAGATTGGGCTGGCGACCTCGATGATCGAAAGTCTACTGCAAGTTATGTTTTCAGCCTTGGTTTAGGACCTATCACTTGGGCCTATAAGAAACAACAGGCTATTGCACTTTCTTCAGTAGAAGCAGAGTACCGAGCAATGGTAAATGCAAGTCAGGAAGCCCTGTGGCTTCGATAGATCCTTTCAGAGTTTGGATTCCAGCACCAACATCCGACCAGACTTTGGTGTGACAACCAAAGTGCCATCAAGCTCGCCAAAGACCCAATTCAACATCAGCGTAGCAAACACATCGAGCTACACATGCACTTCATCAGAAAGCTCATTCATGATCAAGTTATTGAAGTGCTCTTTTTCCCTACAGAAGATCAAGTTGCAGACATTTTCACAAAGTCTCTTACAGAAGCGAAGTTTTCCAAACTTCGATCTATGTTAGGAGTTCAGGAAGCTGTCATTAAGGGGGGATAGGCTCTAATGCCTCCTTCCTTATCCTATTGTGTCATTATCGTAAATCCTTCAATCCTATCCCAAGTTGTTCTTAAGGGGGGATGTTAGGATATTTAGACACTTAGGAGTTAGTTAAGATCTACTTGGTCTAATATGTCATTAGGTAAACGTTTGTTTCTTTAGTATGCATTAGTATACATTTGTAGTTAGGAAATCCGATGGTCATGATATGTTCCCGACATAGAGTGATCCGACGGTTCATACTCTCCTCGATCTTAATGGCCATTGATCCGTGGCTTAACACCCGATTGGTCAATGATATCTATTTAAAGATCATGGGGGGTCATTTGCCGATGATCGATTGTGAGAAACTCTCTTGTAAAATCTCTCTGTAATATTTTTCTTTGCATTAATAAATTGCTCCAAGTGGTCGCGTTGGCTGGGGCCGTGGATGTTTCCCCGTAGGGGTTTTACCACATGAAAACATCGGTGTGTTGATATTTGATCTGGTTATGTGAGTGGTTACTTAAGGTGTTCGTCCTCTGTTGGAATACCTGTGTTGTCGAACACAAGGACCATGTCAATTCATCACTAGAATTGAAGCTGCAAATATCTCTCCTCCAAATACAATTGATGTTGTCATATAGAGAACAAGTTTAGCAACATATGAATGGTACAAAGACATCATATTTTATCTAAAATACAACCAATTTCCCCCTATAATGTCTTCTAAAGAAAGGATAACTTTGAAGATGAAAACTAATCAATATGTACTAGTCTTAGGAGTTCTCTTCCGAATAAATTTTGATGGAATTCTATTAAGATGTTTAGATTGTCCAAAGTCCAAGGAAATGCTTCAAGAATTTCATAATGGAATTCGTGGTGGACATTTTTTCGCCAGTTTTAACTGCTCACAGAATCATCTGGGCTGGTTATTATCGGCCAACTATGTTCAAAGATTCTTACACAATGATTCGAAAAATGCCTCCCATGCCAAAACTTTTCAGGGAAGATGAAGAGGGATACAATGCCACTACAACCTATAAAAGTAAAGGAACCATTTGCACAATGGGGCCTAGATGTGATTGGTCCAATAAATCCAAAATCAAGTAAAGGGCATGCTTATATTATCACTACAACCGACTATTTTACCAAGTGGCAAGAAGTTGTTGCTTTAAGAAATGATGATTTAGAACAATTGATCCTTTTTTCTGAAATAAAATATATTGTCTAGATTTGGTGTACTAGAAAAGTTCATTTTTTTTTTCCTCGGAAAAGATCATAATTTCATTATTGTATAACAAAATTACATACACATATATGAACCAGTTAATACGTAACTGCGTTCATATTTTCCAGGAAAAAAGGAAATGATGTTTTATCTCCCATGGTTGCATATACATACTTCACTTTACAATTTATGTTAACATTTTTGTTCCCAATATTTTTAGTAGTCTTCTATAATGGTTCCAGATTCATATACATTCATTCCACGGTTCAAAAAAGAAATAATAAGGTCCCTTCAAAATATAGAGGCTCCTCTTATGAGAGGTATTTTAGTTCCCAAAATTAGTTGTCCTGTCTTTCATGGAAGGGTCGATTGTAGTATCCCTATGTTCCAATGAGAGTGTGTTCAGTAACATGCTATAGTCCAAAGTATAACCGTGTGGATTCCTTGGAAAGTCTGTCTGCCATTTGATTCCTTTCCCTGTAAATATGAGAAAAAGAGATATTGTCAAATAAAATTTTGATTCGGATTACATCCTCTAGCAAAGGAAGCAAGCGAGAAATTTTTCATCTATGTATCCCCTTAGCCCAGTTGATGATAACTAGAGAATCGCCAAAGACTTGTAGAGCTCTGCATCCCTTCTCAATAGAAAAGAGTAAGAGTATTTTTAAGGCCAAGAGTTCGGAGTAGTTATTTGTGCCGTCCCCCAACCCCTCCTTAAGGTAAAAGTAATGTGTAAGTGAGAGAAAGAGGCAACCACTCCCCCCACAATTTTCTCTGATCATACGAGGAGGCTCCATCGAAGAAAGCCCATGAGATACTTGGATCAGGGGAATCCTCCCTGACATCCCTTGGACGCGCTACAGTGCCCCCATCGGAGCATGAAAAGGATTCGTAAGTCCCAATGCTTTGGACCGCTACTCTTTCTGCTAAAACAATTTCCTCCTGGAAGTTGTGACCATTTCGGGTGATCCAAATTCCCTAGGCGATAATGAAAGGGAAGGCCCGAAGTTCCTCTTATTCACGTCTAGTTAACAGGTCCTTTAAGACCAATTCGAAGGAAGTGCCTTGCCTGGCCGGGAGTGTGGGTAATAATTCCTTTGAGAAAGTATAGAATTCCTTGACAAAAGGACACAGTAGAAAAATATGGTCCATTGTTTCTAAGTGTGTTTTACAAAGAGCACAACGACCTGGCCCAAAAAATAGGCGCCTTTGTAGATTGTCCCAGGTGGGAA
The DNA here is from genome assembly GCA_009831015.1 of Picea engelmannii. Classification (NCBI taxonomy): domain Eukaryota; kingdom Viridiplantae; phylum Streptophyta; class Pinopsida; order Pinales; family Pinaceae; genus Picea; species Picea engelmannii. Next base: position 609,632 of record ML777754.1, on the reverse strand, counting down.
TTTTATTTTCCAAAATGGACCAGATTAAAAGTTTCCCCTTCGCTGGACAAGATTGTTTCCAAATCTTACACCACCACCAAATAGGCTCCCATTGATGAAGATCCACTAATAACTTTAAATATCCAGAATGAGGAGTATATTCACCATCCCCTACACCATCCCAAAGTAACTCATCATCTCTATCAACCAATCATATTGATGATTCCCATAGGTTCTTTAAGTATATGTTCCAAAAAGGCAAGTCATCCTCTAAGAGTCCAATCCTATGCCCCGCCAACCATCCTTGATGCCACAAATTTGTAGTGAGGGGATCGCTCACCTGTGCCAGATGGAAGAAGCCTCCCAAAGTCAATCTCTTCCTTAATCCCTTGGGTAGGATATGTCCAAGCTAGATCCCAGGCCAAGGATCCAGGCCTAGGCACACTAAGCATCCATTACCCACTCTCCACACCAAACCCATCCCCACTAGATAAAAATCCTTAATCAAATCCTTCCATATAATAGAATCCCCCTGCTGAAGACTTTTTTAAGGATCAAACCCAATCTAAAATTGAAAGTGGAGCAATATACTTCTGGTGGATTACCTGGGTCTAGAGACTAGAAGTCTTTATCAGCCACTAGAAGCATTTTTCCATGAGAGCTGTAGATAAGAGGAAAATATTCTTCAGGCCCCATCCACCGAGGGCCTTTGGATTTGCGATCCGATCCCATCGTACCCAGGGTAAAACATTTTTGTCCTTATTGCCCTGCCAAAGATATGTGAAGCATAATTTCCTCAATTTATCCAGAGTGCCTTTGGGAATCTAGGCTAAAGACTTCCAGTAGACCATAATGGCTTCTAATACTGACTTTACCAGTACTAGTCGCCCAACCCTTGAGAGCCATCGATGGCTCCAACATTTAAGCCGTTTCTCCAATTTTGATATAAGCCACCGCTAATTGATCTTCCTATAATCATTTGGTTTTAATAGAAACCCGAGGTATTTCAACCCTTCATCAATATCAAGGACTTGAAAGGGAAGTCTCTCCATAAGGTGCAGTATTTCCTCTTCATCTAGTGAAGAGAAAGTGATACTTGACTTTTGTTCGTTGATTTCCATGCCATTGGCTTGTTTGAAGAGTAATATACCATCACACAGTTTTCCAATATCCTGTCTTGAGCCATCACAAAATATTAAAATTTAATCCACAAAGAGTAAGTGTGATATGTATAATCCCTGAGATATTTTTATGCCTCTAAAGCTTCCTACATATTTCGCTTCGTTCAAGTAACGACTAAGACACTCCGTGACTAGCAGAAAGAGAAGTGGAGAAAGGGGACAACCCTGTCTAAGCCCTCTTTCTACCTTGAAAAAAGGGGTGGCTGAGCCATTGATCAAGAGAGAGAAGGATACTGAGGATAAATAAGCCATAATCCAATTTGTAAAGGCTATTCCAAATCCAAGATGAATTAACAACATGTGAATATAGAGCCGGTTTACCCTGTTGAAAGCCTTTGAGAGATCAATTTTTATTGATGCACCTTTGAGTTTTTTAATTTTCATGCTGTGTAGACCTTCTTGTGCCACTCTGATTGCTTCATGGATTTGTCTGTCTTTTAGAAACCCAAACTATTCCTCCAAGATATGTCGTAAAAGAATATCTTTTAAACGGAGGCTGATGAATTTTGAAATGATTTTGTAGATGCAGTTGCAGAGAGAGATCAGACGAAAATCATCAAAAGTATCTGGATTATCATATTTTTGGATTAGAGAAATAAAGGTGGCACTTAAAGTTTCGTGAATACGCCCATTTTTCCAAGATTCCTCCACTACTTTTGGAATATCGTTCCCTAACAAATCAAAGAAACCAGAAACAATTCAATCGACCATCCGTCCGGACCTGGACTCTTCCCTTTCTGGAAGGATTTCATGACAACTAGTAATTCTTGTTCAATGACTAGAGCCATTAGTGACTCCCTCTCCTCTTCCTCCATAGAATGTGGGAATAATATGGTTGATTTCACAATTTCCCTGATTGATGAACCCAACTGAGCTTTGAAAAGTTCTGTAAAATGAGAGGTCCCTAATGTTGAGAGCCCTTAGAAGGTGTTGACCAGTTGTCCATCCCTCTGAGTGAGACCCCAAATTGTATTATTCAATTTCCTGCCTTTGAAAAAAGTATGGAATAATTTTGTGTTCTCGTCCCCACAAGCGATCCAAATAGCCCAACTTTTTAGTCTCCAGAAAGCTTCCTTGTCAACCAAAATAATTCTCCGTCGAAGTTCCACTTGAGCAAGTTCCTCCCTAGCTTCCCTATATATGAAGCCAATATCAGGGTCAGCCCGCCAGTACAAGATCTTTTTTTCAAGAGAGAGAAGCTCCTGTTCTTATTTTACTCTTTTCTCATGCGTCCATGAGATGGTAGCCTGTTTAACTTTCTTTAGATTTTCCATAAAAATAATTGTTGCATGAAATTTGTGTAGAGGTCCAATGGGAACCCACAAATAGCGAACTAAGGTCTGATACTCAGGATTCTTTAGCCAACCTTTGAAGAATTTGAAGGGTCTGGGTGTGCGTCGGGTGATTCCCCTTAATTCCAAAACAATTAGGTTGTGATCTGATTCTCCACCGCTAGCGACCCATTGGTGATCAAGGCCCAAGGAGTCCACCAGATCCTTCGTCAGTAGAAATTGATCCAAACTTTTTGCAACTCTAGCATCACCAGTCCTCAAATTCCTCCAAATGAGCTGTATTTTAACCGGAAACAGATCCAACAATCCCAATGTATCGAGATAATTTGTGAAATAGTGAGTCAAGGGATCCAGAGTTGATCGGGGTCCCCAGAACTCCGCCGCTCCTAAGGAAAAATTTAGGTCCCCTCCCATTATAACCCCTTCCTGAGAAAGCCAAGGGCATAAGGCCAAAGAATACCAGTATCGTTTTCGCTCATCATAGGGACCGTAAATATTAATGAGCACCAAGGCACACCCTAGCTCCTTAGAGAATAAAATGAGATCAATCCCCTAGTCAAAGCCCCAAACACTATCACATCTTCCGCTCTTGAGTCTCCATCCCAGGGCAAGAATCCTAGAGCGTCCTTTGGCATCAACTTCCACAAAAAACCAACCAGGAAGAAGTGCTTCGAAAGAACATACCACTACCTCACTGACTCCCATGGTTTCCTGGAGAAAGATTATGTCTGGGTTGTTTACAGAAAAAACTATTTTCAAAGATGATATTTTAGCCGGACTCGCCAAACCCCTGCAGTTGAGGGAGATAATTTTCATGAGGCAACCATCTCCTGGGGTTTCTTTTCTCTAAGCACCCATTCAATGGAGGATTTCCTTCCCGAAGCCACATCGATTTTGGCTCGATCTTGAGCCAGTAGAAAGTGTGAGCGTCTACCCCGTCCCCGCGAGGAATAAAAATCATGAGTAAGAGGCCCCAAGTCTGCCCCAAAGGGATCATCTGCAACACAACCACTCAAAGTTTCAAAGAGGATAGCCCTATTTCATAGGGTAGAACGGATCCTGGATCCCTCAGGAGACTGGGAACTGGAGGAGGACTGAAAAGAAGAGAGAGAGGAGGTCCCATAAAGAGGACTAGGAGGGGAGGGTAGGGAAGAGTCAATCTGCAAAGTCAAGGATATAGAGGTGAAATATGAACCCCCAAGGCAAAAATTATTTTGGGTCGCCGATACCAAGGGGTCCTCGAATGAACAGTAAACACTTGACACTTGACCCAGAGTAACCACTGGTGTGCAAATCAGAGAAGGAAAAAGAGCCTCAGGGGGGAGGGAGAAAAAGGTCGACACAGGCTAAGGAAGAAAAAGGGTTAGAAGGAAGACCCAACGAAGGAGGGAAGTATAGTCCCAAAGTGCTCGAAGGAAGTGCAAATCAAAAATAGAAGCAACAACCAAAGGAAAAGAGAACTGTTGCTTACCCAACGTCAGATGAGTTTTTGGACAAGCCTGCAGAGAATATTTCTGTACCTTTGTGAGTGTTGGGTCTTTGTCCACCGAAGAAGGATCCACGGGGGGGGGGAGACGTTTGTCACCTACTGAGCCTACTAGAATCCCCCTCCTGAGAGATCCTCGCCTGATTGCCTCCAGTGAACCTGTGGTCTTGTCCCACTCTGCCCAGCCTTGGGCCTGTTCCAGCAGCCAAAGAGCCCCTAAATTTTCCTTTAAAGGGAAGTTTGTACTCCACCACTCCATGCCCATAAGTATGGAATCTATGGCATCTGAAGGGAATACCTTCATAGTCCAGGGTTTGAAGAAAATTACCATAGGATGTCTTAATTTTCATCTCCTTTAAAAGACCCAGCAGGAGGTCCAACCACACCAAGATCCTGGCTACTGTCACAAGCCCTATTTCTTTAAAAGAGTAATCAACCCCATTTCTTTAAAAGAGTAATCAGCCTCCAGGAAATTGTCGATTCTTCTACCAATGGCCAAGAAGCATGCCGAGTTCCAATATTGCATAGGAATGCCTGGTAGCTGGGCCCATACTGGAACCACATCAACTCTCTCCCTTTTGGCATCAAATATTGGGGTCCAATGCTTAAGAAAAATAGGGGTGCCAACCATTTTCCAAGTTTTTGAGAGAACCCAGTCCACATTAGAAGAGGCCTTGAAAACAAAAGAGAACCAACCCCTGGCTAACAACCGATTACTGGGAAAGGAAGTAAGTTTTTTTCCCTAGGAAGTTTCCACCCAAGAGCGAAGAAAGGCAGTTCCCAACCTTTTTCCTCTTGCTCTCCCTACAAAAACGAGTTCGGAAAAATCAACCACACGATCCATAGCTATGTCTTCTCCAAAACCCAAATAGTCTGGATCGAATTGATCCCGAGCACACTATCTACTCCTAGGTTCCAAGTGATTTGAACCCCCAAAATCCTTCGAGCATTCTCGTCCTCCTCTCTTTGCCAAACCCTTGGATACCTGACCTGGAGGAGTTTCAATAAGACTGGAAACCCTACCAGGGGAAGGTTCCCTCCCAAAGTAATCACCAACTGTCGCCACAGGTTCCAGGAAAGTTCTCTGATCGTTGATGAGCTCTGAGGGTGAGAAAAGGGATCTACATTCATCCTCCTCCAAATATTTTTGTGGTGAGGCCCAACAACTAACATTAAATAAATCCCCAAGCTCAGAACCGATGCACTCAAATAAACCCTTTGACAGACCCAGAAGCGGTTCCAACCCAACCTCAAGACCCACCAAAGTAGTCATCGAAGGTCCATATGTCAGCCCACTAGAAAAAAACAAAGCATGCAAGGTGTGATTCCCTAGATAAACACCAGATGTCAGAGGTATGTTCAAACCCTCCAGGTTCATCTCCTCTAATCCCAATGAAATAGTGACAGGGTTGTCTGGGGCCCCATAAACTGGTCCACCCACCACAGTGCCTGAATCCGTCACCCCACTTCGATCCATGCCGATCCAACCAAAACCAAAGGATGCATGGAAATTCTGCCTTCCAAGCTTGAACCAATCCAACCCTCCCAAAAAAGTAGGTCCTGCCTGGAACACCTTATCCAAAAATTGCCACCCACTCCCGGTCCCGACCAAGATAGCCTAGAAGCTGCCCCCCAACCCAGCTGCTGATTGCCAGGTCTAACCTCCACAGTTGCCTATACTCCTATCTAGTCCCCATTGTTTCAAAACCCTCGCCGCAAAAATCTCTCTCTCTGTCAGTATGTGAATCATATTCTTGGTTCCCTTTGCATCATTGATTTGATTTATGTCTTCCCAATTTAATGTTTCCATGTTAGCAGCACAAAAAAGTCACATAAAACCATGTATATGTGCATAGCCTCAATGTTTCCATTTATACCTACAAAAGGAATCTTACTAGAAAAGTTCATAACAAACAATGGTTCAATATTTATGGGGTCAAAGTTCACACATTTTTGTGGAGAATATGGAATCATCGTGGGACAATCATCCAAGTATTACCCACAAGGAAATTGTTTGACTAAGTCAATAAACAAAACATTAATTCAAATTCTCAAAAATACAATTGCAACCAACCATAAAAATTGGCATAAGAAATTCACATAAAAAATTGATATATGCACTATGGGAAAGCCACCTTACCTCAAAAGATAACATTGGGCAATCCCCATACACCTTGGTATATGAAAAAGAAGCAATGTTACCATTTCATTTGGAATTGAATGCCTTGGTTCTTTCTATAAACAATGAAGATACATAATAACAATCACCTATGAAGAAAACATATCATGAATTTTCGCAACTTGAAGAATAAAAAGAACAAGAAATAACGACAATAAACAAAAGACAAAAAGTGGTCAAAATATATTTTGACAAGAGAAATACCTCAAGAGATTTTTAAAAACACCAACTGGTTCTATTGTGGAATAAACCAAAAGAAAAACCATATTTTCATTCAAAGTTTGAAGCTCTTTGGATTGGTCTGTACCAAATCGAGAAGGTCATTGGTTGCAATTCTTATTTGTTGAAGGATATGAAAGGAACGATTCAACCATTGCTTGCAAATGGTCAGTATCTTAAGCATTTATTCTGTTAACCCCCAACCCATAATCTGTTTATAGTCCCTTCTCTGTACTCCTTTGTATATTCTTCATCAACTTATCTCATTTTCCCCTTTTCCTTATTCCTTTCTTTTTTCGACTCCATTTTCCCAATGGACAAGGTTTTTTGGATTCTCAATAACCCACAGGGGGTTATTATCCCACAATTGGAGCTGAATGTTGATATAAATTCATCGATCACCATTGGCATATACATATCCATCCTTATTCTTATTTTTTTCTTCATATGTTCCTTGTATATTCTTTACTTAGTCATTTTTCTCTTTGAAATGTGGGTTGCGGATCGAGATACTATCAATTCTGCAGGTCCGCAAACCCGCAAGTATATACTTAGTCATTTTTTCTTACTTCACAATCTCAACACTTAGTCATTTTTATGTGTTGCAGAAGACCAATCCACCCCTATCCCACAAATGTTCATGTCCCACAACCCACAAATGTGCAACACTCAGAATGACCCCTTTCTATTTCTGCGTCATGTATAATGCACTGCTTACCTTTTAATACTTAGTTGGTTTTATTGAATGTGGATGTGGGATAACCTTCCATTCCATTTACCTTTTCCCCAATGCCCGTGTCCCACAACCTGCAATCTCGCATCCTCCAAAATGACTCATCCACTTCCACAACCCACAAAATCAACTTTTTCTTGTACTCGGTTATTTTACTATTGCAGATGAAAAAATCTCCCCTTGTCATCTTTCTGACTCTCCATGCCTGCAGTCCCACATCCTGCAATCCCTCACTCATCATATTGCACTTTCCATTTCCTACTTTGCACATCCATACTTGACCATTTTTCATTTTTCTCGACATCACATCACCATTCCCGATGGAATTTACTTCCCCTCCACCACGTCAACCACCACTTATGTGAACCTAAATACCATTATTAAGTGGCAAATATTTCATAAAATATTTGTAATAAATTCAAAATATTACTGTGAAAACATACAACTTTGAAATAAGATCTATATCAATTGATAATCAAGGAAATACATGGTAATAAAGAATTAAAACACCATGTTGTCAAAAGGTTATATCGACATGAATGCCACCTATTCGTAAAAGGGAAATCAATGTTAAGACATGTCAAGTAAAATAAAGGATTTGTATTACATAGACAGTCTCAACACTCTTAGATGATAAGATCATCAATTCCAGTGGTCACAAGCATATAAGTGGTATTTGGTTCTTCCTCCTAGAAAGAAGGAGGTAAATAAGGTTTGGAGTTTAGGAATAACATTGGTTTGGTGTGTACCTAAGGTGATAGACTTCAAATAACTGATACTTTGGTGCACAGATAAGTTCGGCACAGAAAGAAGAATTATTTAAATCCAAGGAAATCTGCCAATCTCTTTGACTCCCTCAGTATTCAGGAGAATGTTGTGACTTCCAAACCCCACTATGTTGTTTAAGAACGAGGAAGTAGATGAATTTCTCAAGGAACACCAAGAAGGAGTAGAGATCCTTGAGAATCATCTCACCAACTTGAGAATTGACAATAATTCCGCTTAGGTTGAGGTAAGTTCTCTGAAATACCCATGCAAAGAGTTTTCTTGGATTTTTTCCTGAATAATTTGACTAGAGTCCGTGTCCTCTGTGTTGAAATACATTGTTTACATTCTCCACTTTCTTGTTCATGAAGACGCCATGATTGAATGGTCCCGAATCATTTCAAATGCAATATCATTTTAGTTGGGTGGCCTACGAAAAACCAAAAAATGTTACATGACTTCTTATTTGGTCTATGTTATTGCTTACTGTCACATATTTGAAGACTTGACTAGGGAAAGGAATGTTGATTTTAATATGGAACCAACTTTTGTCTGGTGCTTGACTTTATGGAGACATAACTCCCAATACAATTTCTACGTAACCCAAAATGGTTTTATGTCTGCATTCAAAAAAATGACTCATGGTCATATTGCATCGAGGTTGTCACTAGGAGCTGTATCCTTTCTCGTCGAGAAATGAATTTTTGAAAAATTGGAGGATTTTGGTCTTTTCAGACTGTTTAGGTTCGAGGGGAAACCCTTCTTTTTACCCTTCTAAGTGTCTGATTGAATTTTTTTCATTGAGGTGTGTAGATAGTATAAATATTGGGCACACTTTTTCAATGAAAAAAGAAAGAAAAAATTTATTCCATTGGGGAAATATCTGTCAAACATATTTCCCATTAGATGAATTCGCTGGTCAATTGGATCAACTTGATTTAAAATAATCTCAATGCATCAAGGATTTTGACTCTAGAAACTTATTTTTTGTACAGATGTCCCTAGTCAGATACTCTTCATATTTTAGTAAGTCTGAACAATTTGAAGGAGGGGGGGATAATCAAAATCTCCTTGAGGAATATATTGAAGAAATCATGAATGACATTGAAGAACCAACAAAAACTAATGAGTTCTATAGACAGAAGGGAAGAGAGCCAACCAATAAGAACCCTATTTCACCCAATATTTCACAAAGAGGTGCTTCTGCAAAAACAAATCCTAGAAGTAATGGTATGGAAATAAGAAGGAGATTCGTCGAAAATTCAAATGACAATGGAGATAAAGATCCTACAAAGAAAAAATTGTAAAAATATCATGTTGTACACACTTCCATTAAGAGAAAAAGAGAAACTCAAAAAGAGGGACAAGATGTACCTGAAATTGAAGAAAGTTTCAGAGCCATGGAAGTAGATGATGTAATAGAAGAACCTAGCTAGTCAGAGAAGAGATTGATGGAAAATAGGGAGATTGTTGAAGATATAGCTTCCTAAGAGCCATAAATCTTTGAATAAGAGTCTTTTACACTTCACCACGTGACCTACCATAAGAATTATAAGAGACTGTTAATAGAAAAAAACAAATATGAAAAATAAGAAAGTTGCTGAGAAATGGAAATCATAAATCGATTTTCCTAGGGTACCACCCTAAAAAATCATGTAATTTCACAATGCAACCGAGGAAACATTGAAGAAATCTATTTTTGACATTGAACAAGAAAATTCATTTTTAAAAGAAAGAATAAAGGAATTAGAGAAATCTCTAATTCCAAAACCATTATTTGTCGAACCTATAACTACAATTCAACCAGTACTTACCCTTGAAGATGTCCCAGAAAGTAGTTCCAAATTAAAGGGGTCACCTAGTTTTTTGATGGCTATAAGAAAATATGTTGGAGATGGTATCGATAAGAGAATAGATTTAATCCTTGAAATCTAGGAATTAGCACAGGTTAATCACTTTAAGGAATATCTCCAAAAATACTTAGAAAATGATGAAGGGTTTTATGAAGAAGTAGTGGGAATGTTTGCAACAAAGGTTTCAATCCTAAGTGATACACACAAAAGAGAACACAACCTTCCCTCCAAAATTTGAATGAAGCAGATTAATGCTTGCTGGATTAAAATAATCAAATGTTTAAGAGAATTGTTGTCTAAGTTCCATGCTGTCAAAATTAAGAAGAGCGACACATTTCTGAAACTTGTTGATCTTACCAAAGAATTAGATGGCCCTAATTTATTAATGGATACCATAATTTTGTCTAAGGAGCAACTATTATAACAACTAGAAGTATTAAAAGTTGCATGGGCTAATGAGTTTAGTGACTTAGTTGAATTCTTTGAAGAAGAAGTAGAAAGGTGGTTTGTCGGATATATAAATAAAAATGATGATATCGAGGACACATTGCACAAATTAGGAATTGATTTAATATAATTGGAGAATGAATTAGTTGAAATAAATACCAATCATGAAATAATGGTTTCTCTGATGAGGAAGTATATAAAACAATGGTTAACAAAAGCATTAGTTAAGATAACTGAGACATATCAACAACAAGAAGTTACAACAATGATTCCACGTCCAACACAACAACATAAATGAACAAAAGACACCTTAGAAATCAATGTAAGGGTTCATAACTTCCATCACAGTTAATCAAGTAGTCACCTTGTTCTTTCCCTCACCATTTTTCTTCTTTAGTCAATTGTCATTTTTCCTTTTCTGTTCCGAACAACCCGTGAAACTTAAGGCTGACCCTTGAGTGATTTATTTTGTCTTCCATGTATCTCTTTAATTTTATGGTCTGTAGGAGTCCCATCCCAGTCCTATTTGAAGGACAAATGCAATTTATTTATTTGTAACCCCATAAACTACTGCTTATTTTATTAACACATCTATTATTTTTTAAGGTTTCGAGAGAACAAATTCAGGACATAACATTAATGATTTCTCAAGAATTTATTTTTTAAGCATGAGATTTGAAATGTGTGTCTAATCAAAATATTCATTGAATTTAGTGGAATGATCATTTAGAGTTCTCTATTATATGCCATCCATTATTTCATTTCCTTGTGTTGAATATTGTGTTCTACTTTGATGAAAGTTGTGATGGAAATGTCATCTTATGATAATGTATACTCTTCTGGTTTACAAATATTGTAATACAATGTAAATATTTTCTTTCTGTAAGATACCTGGTCCATCTTAGGTATTCTTTGCATGTGAATATGTATTTCAAGAATAAGGTCCGGTCCTCTCTCATGCATTTTCAGTTCTTGTATATTATTTAAAATAGATGAATACCACCTCTTAAAAAATACGGGGGGATTTATCCTCGTGAGGTTGACTTAAATACCATAAGACCGTATTTTAGATAAACAAGGATGGAGCCTCCTTTACCACTCACTTTTTGTTGTCCTCCCACTCCTTGTCTCCTTTGCTCGCTCCCTTAACCATATCGGTACTGGAATAAGTTCCTTCTTGGATAAACACTATGTAGGAATTTTTGAAACGACCAATGTTTCGAGTGGACACTCCACCCATTATCAGGGACTTGAAGCTATAAGATGTTTGAATAGAGTGGTACTGAATAATGTTTGAAAGAGAATATTAAAATATTACCATTGAGAAGAAAGAAGGAAAATTAGTAAAATAATGAAGAATTCATTATGTTTAAAAACATTATTAAGAATAAGATATTTAAATTAGGATATTAAAATAATTTATTAGAATAATATGATCATTGAGGTGAAAATAGGAATATGACACAAAAAAATAATAAAAATCTCCTCCCTCAAAATGAAGCCCTGTTATTAATTTTCTACATTGTATTCTTATTTTCACCTCAATGGTCATATTATTCTAATACATTATTTTAATATCTTAATTTAAATATCTTATTCTTAATAACATTTTTAAACATAATGGCTTCTTCATTATTTTACTAATTTTCCTTCTTTCTCCTCAACGGTAATATTGTAATCTTCTCTGTTAAATACTATTCATTACCACTCTATTCAAACATCTTACAACTTCAAGTCCTTGATGATCGGTGGAGTGTCCACTCGAAATGTTGGATGTTTTAAAACTTCCTACATAATGTTTATCCATAAATCTCATGCATATTATGATGAAATTTGAAAATATACACACTTGTACACAATCGTAAGCTCCTTCCATGGATCCTCCTTCTATTGACCTTTGACCATAGACCCTCATCCCCAAACCCTCTCCCTCTACTAGTAGAAAAGACTAGTCCCAATGCTTCCAATCATCCTTTACAAAGAAGAGATCCCATGTTGAGACAACAGAGCCGAGTTCTTAGTCCAATACAACAGAGCCGATCTTCTGAACCTAGACCCAGAGAACCTAGACACATAGAACCCTCCTGAACCCAGACACTGAAATTGCTTCCCTCTTTGACCCGAAATATGCTCAAACTAGGGGCTTATATCCAAAATGAGTTAACGCCTTGGTGCCTTCTATTGGTCTCTCTCTTCTCCCATTCGAGCTTCCTGGAATACCCTTGATATTCCTCTCGGAGATTACCCATCCCTCCTCTAGCCATGATATCTAGAACACTACCTTCCTTGGCCATGAAGCTTGCATACTCCTTGAGCCTGTCCTCCATTTCCTTCCCACTATGGAACATAAAAATGGGAAACACTGCCCTGTACCTCCGACCTCATAGGCGGACTTGATTATTCATTTCATAGATTGTGGGTACGGAGATTAATATTTCCCCCCTCCTTCCAGAACCTTCCAAAACACCCACCTCACCTTTGCGCATACCATTTTCCACATTCATGGTCATGTCAAGTTGGGTGGTGGTCAAGTTTACCACCCGTACGCTCAACATCCTATCATTTAACACCCCATTTGGGGAGACCATATATTAATAATAATATATTATATTATTATTATATATTGTATTGTATTTTCATTATTAATTATTTATTATATTCTATTTATTATCATTTCTTTTGTCCATATAATAATTTAAACTTTTCATTATTATTTTTTACTCTCAATTTCGTAATTTCAGAATAGCCGAACTTACACAACAATGTAATGTGGCATACATTGCTTATTATTTTATAATTTCCTTAGGAAGCCAATTTTTGAAGAAATATTCCTCTAATGTCCCAAATATGTCTACTGGAAGGTTTGACTATTTCGGAATAACGCCATTTTCCAAAACCTTTTGCAATCTCCTAAACAAGTAGCCATACAAGCAAAAATACTGCTAGTTGAACGCCTTTGTGTCAAAGGAGTGCAAGCTATAGTCCCACATGAGACATAAATCAATGAAGAAGAATGGTGGAAGTAATTCAATTTATTTCTCTCTGGGATGGGGGTAAAATGCCACATATTAAGTTGGGAGCTTCATATGACTTCTCGAGACTTTGAGAATCAAATGATCAAATGGAATTCATTTCTTCTCTTTTTAATGGAACTTTGAAAGGGAACCCTAGGGAGGTAGGTACAAGAGGGGAAATTTATATACCTAGGGGAACAATAGCTCACACCTTTGAATGGAGTCTTGGAACAATGAATAACAACAAGGAAAAAACATATGCTCTATTACAAGGGCTCAAATTGGTATCCTCTCAGTAGATCTGAAAACTAATAGTTTGGGGGACTCCGACCTAATGATAAAACATATGACCTCGAACACCTCCCCCTTGGACATACATCTAGCAATGATTTGACACATCTATAAAAGTTTTGTTGCATTGAAATGGTTTCACATTTTGCGAGACCATAATGCGGTGGCAGATCACAAAGCCAATTTTACCACTAGGGAAAATGGGGGGTGTTATATATTAATAATTGACAGTGTGAATATCTGATACCATAGTTCATATCATCCATTATGTTGGAAATCGACATGAGGTTTGTATAACAACACACACATTGCAAGGACAAGGTGTATTAGACTAGCCCACCCCCAACGAATGCATCACTTATTACCCACCTTCGTTATTGAATGTATGATGTTGGTTATCAAGCATTGTGGTGGGATAATGGTTGAACCTACTTGTATCTCCAACTTCTAGAACATCCTGTGAACTTTGGAATGTGGTCTCAACAGGGCAGCAAGAAGGCTCTCCTTTAACTTATTCTTGGACTCAATTAAAATTGCCCCTAGATTTTCAAGTCATATCGCAACAAAATAATCTCCACCAGCCTATTATATTCGAAGAGAATAAGGACAAGGAAAACATGGTTTTGGAAGTTATCCTTCATCTCTAAATTTCTAGCAAGCCATATTATTTTTAGTTTATTTTCAACACCTCAGAAGTCTGTGTTTTTTGGACTCTGTGATAAGTTTTGTCTAATTTTGTACTCATTCAAACTAGAGGAATCTATTAGGAACTATGAACAACAACACTATGACATGCAACCTATTGTGTACATCTTTGCTGCAAGCCTTGGCTTCAACCTCTTTTCATAATATACAATTTCCGAGTGTGTGTTAAAAAAAAATAGTTCCACAAGATGTCAAATTCCAATGTTGAATACAAGTATTAATATTGGGAAAGGAAAATAATATATTAGAAATTATGATGGAACATCAAATTCCACAACACATCAAATTTCATGCATGGTCGAAAATGCAACACATCAAATTTCAGTCATGGTCGAAAAAAAAGAATATATTGGAAAATATGACGAAATGTTAAATCACTGGAGAAACCTTTGGAATTTGAATTCTCATATGTTTTTGAAATTTAAGAACGTATTTACTAGTGATAATTAATTGTTAGAGATAAAAAATCACAATTTATTTATGTTGAAATTGTAAATTGGACGGATGATATGTATAGATTGTCAAGTTTCAATTTCATTAATTAGTATATTATATTATTTTTTCCAAAGGAAAAAATCATTACATTTATAGAGAAATATACATGTTACAAAGTGCTACAGGCTTGGACAGGAGAGTTGTCCCAATATCCTTCCTGTCTTCAAAAATAAATTTTGACCACCTAATATTTACAACTAAAAATGACAAAATTCTGTTTCTCATACATTCTTGACTTATTTCCTTTTATTTAGATCCAACTGAGAAGCTTATACATCAACTAGAACACATGTTCACAAAATCATAATCAAACAAGAGCGAAATAAAAAAAATAAACAATGACTAAGGGTACCAAACTTCCATGTCTAAGAGTAGAACTCCTTCATTATATCCTTCTTCAACATGGGTCTCTTCATGAAGGAGGAGTTCTTTCTTTGAAATCTCGTCTGCTAACACATTCATTTCATGACTGATGTGAGAAAATGATATCCATTCAAAAGTTCTTTTTATCTCTCCATGTGCTCTTTTTATGGGCCCCAGTTCTAAATTATCTACTCGAATCTTATTGTTATCCAATTCAATAACAAGTTTAGAGTCACCCATTAATTTTAACCTTCGGAAACCCATACGATTGGCTAAAGAAAGAATAACCCACAAAGAAACAAATTCTTCCTTGTTGTTGGATCGTCTACTGCACACTGAAAGTGAAAGCAATGTGTTTGGTTTAAATAGTAAACTGTCAGACAATTGGCTTAGGTTCATGGATAGTTGGTATGGATTGTTGGTTTTCATTGATGTCAACCATTGGAGAGTGATATTGTAGATTGATGTCAACCCTTGGAGAAAGTTCGGTAGTGAATTTCGGTAGCACAAAGGTTTGGGCAATGGACCCAAGGTTGTTTCATGTATAATGGTATGAGTTTTAATATATTTGAAGGTAACACTATTCTAGATGTATATTACATGTCATTCCATTTCCGGTGGTATGTGGAACGTCACATAACTCCTCACAGTTAGAGAGTTATGGCCATGAGAAGTTGGAGAACCCAGGTTTGGGTAATGGACCCACGTTTGTTTGATGAATACTAGAATGAGTTTTGATATATTTGTAGGTAATACTATTCTATATGGAAAATACATGTCATCCCATTTTTTGTGGTATGTGGAATGTCACATAACTCCTCACGGTTTGAGAGTTATGTCCTTACGAAGTTGGAGGACCCTCATATGTCATCTAGAATCCCCAAAAGGTCAAAGTAGTCAAAGTGGTTTAAGAGATTTTAGAAGGTAAATAATAAAGTGAAGTGATGAGTGTACTATAATTCAAA
Organism: Picea engelmannii; assembly: GCA_009831015.1. Lineage (NCBI taxonomy): Eukaryota > Viridiplantae > Streptophyta > Pinopsida > Pinales > Pinaceae > Picea > Picea engelmannii. The sequence goes on along the minus strand of ML777754.1, from coordinate 593,665 downwards.
GTGAATACAAAATAAAT
>ML777754.1:510766-578847 GCA_009831015.1 Picea engelmannii | reverse complement strand
GCATCATATACCAATGGAACCACATCGATCCATCTTCATCATGTATCAATGACAACTCATTGATCCATCTTCATCTATGCATTCTCATCAAGGACAATACATATTATATTACATCAATCATCAATCCTTTGACATCAATCAATTACTTGACATCAATCAATCAAACCATTGGCATCAATGACAACATGATCCAACACACATAATACCAATATAGTCACCCCTCCTTAGAATCATGAATTCCCAGATGAAAATTGTGAAGGTGGCGACAAGATAATGGAAATAATATGCCACCCAATTCTTGGAACTACTATAAACTCTAGCCTTCCTATCACGTCCATATCGAATCATAATGAGGAAATCATAAGTATATCCATACCTTATCTCCACATTAACATATTCTACCACTGGTTTTGGTACTTTCATCATCATAGTATACCTTTGAATCATTGCTACTCTCCTTTCCATATTTAGATCCATTGCACCACAAACCGTTTGAATTATAGAGCATCATTGCCCCATTAATGTCTCACATGTCCAAGTACGATTCCCATATACGAGGTTCCAATTCTGAATTTGTTGCATGAATGCAGATAATGGATGCCAAATGAACACCGAGAGATGAAGGGATGTGAGACTATACTGATGAAGAAGGAGCCTGAGGGGATAATAATTCACACACAACCTACTCCATGCATCATTGACAACGACCCCCAGGGCCCCACCTAAGCCCCAATTCCCAAACATTAGGGAGGGATGGAATGCCTTATTTTCCCACAGACCCCCAAGGAACATGGGGCTAGTCCTATGGATTTATTTTCCATTTCTTCTTCTACCGTGTTGTTTTCTTTGAGAATGTGGAAATACTACATTGATAAATTAGAGAGGGAGAGCCTTATCCTCTCCACAAGGATTTGTAACTGTAGGTCCTTTGGATTGGATCCAGATACAAAATATCTTATGGTATCTTTGAGTCGCCTACTATATTTAGCTGGATTATATTTGGTTCTGAAGCACTAGTTGTACCCATTGATACAACACATAATTCAACCATATTGTTTTTGGTAACACCTAAATTCCAAGAAAAATGCAATTCTTTAATTCCTCGAGGTCCATACAACATCCCCCTCCCCGCACAATTCAAACAACAATTATTGCATGCACATTCTTGCAGAATTAGAGACTCAGAAAAAAAGACTTTAGTCCCTACATGAGAACTAGAGATATGGAGGATGCTCAAGGGTATTGCAACCATGAAGAAGAAATTAGAGTTCTACATGTCAACATGGGTAATGATGAGATTGAGTCTAATGTGAGAAGACATAGGCAGGAGCATGTAGCTATGAGAATCCTGTAAAATGAAGTACAGAGCTATAGGGTCGATAATGAGAGGATCATGAAGGATCGAGAAGAGATAATTCAAAGCCTGAATATGTTGAAGAGGAAATTCAACAAAGATTCAGGAACAAGGAAAGAAGCTAGTTCCAAGCAAGTGGAGGTGTCTAGGTCTCATGATAGGAAGGATGATCATGGAGGATCTAGATGATCAAGGAGTATTAGAAGGAATGAACATCATCATTCCCCAACGCACTCAACTATAAAAATATATGCATAATCAAGGTTGGAAATCAACCCAAGTATATCTTCTATCAGGCATCAGAAAAGGAAACATGGTTCATATAGATTGCAAGGGGAACTGAGGAAAATAAATCCACCATCATTTGATGGAGAAAACAAGAAAGGTGAAGATGAAGAAGCATGGTTGTTGGGAATGAGAAAATATTTCCAGTTGCATAACTACTCATCAAATGCAGAAGCCAGAATTGCAACCTACCACCTTCAAGGAAAGACATCTATGTGGTGGGATTGGCTGTGTTGTAACATAGGTTAAAATTTCTAGATGAAATTCAACATTTTATTATTATCTTATATTAGTTGTTTCTTAAATTTTTCTACTTAGTCTAGAATGTACATGTTTGTTTAATTTTTAATCTATCCTATCTAAATGGGAGTAAGGTATATATATATAATTAGTTCTCATTGACTTATTTACTGGAAAATCACATCTCATCACGTATTCAATATCAATTTCTAAGATAAAAGTGGTTTTGGTTTGTTATTGTTTTATCTTCCAAACAAACTACCAGCTAATGCCACAAACTACCAGCTAATGCCACAAACTACCAGCTAATACCACAAACTACCGACTGATATCCATGGCATCTTCCTATTTCCAAATGTAATCATTCCATTTTTATAAAATTAAATTGGTTGTTGTAAATCAAAGGCTGAAATATAGCCATCTCAACCAATTTTGGTTGAAGAACTTTTTATATAAAGGAGAGGAGTTAGATGTAATTAGGGGGGGGTATTTTTGGCTCAGACCTGTTAATCTTTTTAATAAAATTATTTTTCCAAGCAGTGAAGGATTCTTGGCTTTTATCTTTGGAATATGTGATCCTTCTTAGTAATTTGTTATTCATGTTTTTCTTCCTTTTTTAAAAATGTACATGAGCTGGTAATCAAGACAATTTAGTAAGACCACTACTGTCTACATCAAGTACTAGTTAAGGTTACATATTTCATTGTTTCAATTGTAAGTTAAAATCATGACCTATTTCTTTAATCTTAAATTTTGTTTATGCTTTGAAATGTAATCTCACATAAACAAATAAATCTCCTTTATATTGGACTGTGTGTTCTTCTATCAAAGGTAATTTTGATATTTATCTTTAGATACATCATTTTTTTTATTTTTTATTTTTATCTTTGATTCCGTTTTCGCACTATTTCGTTTTTATGGTTTGACTATGAATGAAATCGAATTATCATAAAGAATCTCAGTCAAAACCTGTATTAAAGCTATTTTTCTTTGAACAGATTTAAAAAAATCTCAACCACCTGATATTTAAAATGTCCTTAGCGTTGTTTCCCTAGCCAGGAAATATCTCAAGTAAGAAAACATTTTTTGGTGTCGTTGTTGGGGAGCGAATTTAGAGATATTTTCCCTGGGTAAAACAATTATGGCTACCTTTTGATGGTGAAAAAAACTTATGTTGGCTAAAATCCTTCACCTGGAAACTCCACTGTCTTTTAACTCCACAATTTGAATAATCTATTCATTGTTCTATTCCAATTTCAAATAGATTTTCAAGACTCCACTGGCAGATCATCCTTTAACAAGAAAATGGAGAACCACTGTAAAATCATCAGATATAAAATGACAATTTTCTTTCAAGCAATTTGAGATTTACTGTTTGGCTCTTTGCTTGTACATTTGGAAAAAAATTTCTGTTATTTTATACAATCATAGGATAGAAATTTCAAATCCTCATCTCATATTTTTGAAATAGAAACTATAGATCCTTCTCATATTACTAAAGAAAATAAGATTTCTTCATAAGTACCTTCTATTAGTAGTAATGATCCACTCACATCAACGTCCTTTGAAATTTTTCTGGATAAAAAATCCCACCCTATTCTTTCAGAGAATATTCAGTCTTACACATCAGTTGGGAATGAAATTAATTTTCCCATTCCTTCATTCTCTAATATACCTTATGATCAATCTGTAAAGATTCATCCTTAGTATTTAAATAGATATAAGCCTCTCAAACTGCCATTAGTTCTTCATGATCTAACTCCTAAAATTTTCAAATACATTCCTTTATTCAATGGAGAAGATGTTGTTACAACATAAAGGCACATGGAAGCCTTTCAACATTTTACAGATTATTTAGATATTCAGTATGAGGATGTTTTTATGAGGTTATGCACTCATTCATTAGTAGGAGAAGTGAAAATATGGTTTAGAAACTTACCAGTTGAATCTATTAGTTCCTGGACTAAATTTCATGATGTATTCTTGCACAAATGGGATGAGAATAAATCTCATCATCAATATCTTTCTGAGTTTTATGCTACAAAAAAGAGGAATGATGAAACCGTGACAAAATTCAACAAAATATTTGAAAATGTTTATCACAATTTTCCAGTTGAAATTTGTCCTTCTAAAGCTGATGCCAAGGTATATTATGCGTTAGCACATCATCCTAATTTAGCATTTTACCTCAGAGAAAGGAAGTCCTCCACTTTGTAGCAAATGTTTATAGATGTTGAAGAAATTGAAAATAATGTATGGGCTTGTGGGATGCTACTTGATCAAATAAAAGAGGATCTGAAGTAGAAGATAAGAAATAAGAAGATGAACAGGAAGAATCAAATATGCAAATTTCAGATCAATAACATGTAAATCATTGTGAAATTGATTTTTGCTTTAATTTTTTGAGTGATTTGCATAATGATCAAAATGAATTTACTAATTATGAATCTGAACAAGAGAGCTACTATGAACATATTCAAGAAAATTTTCACTATGATCACGAACACATTTCTTTATCCTTATCTTTAGAAAGCTTGAATACTTATCAGCCTATATATGATAATTATGATTCAAAATCAGAGCTTGAAATTAAAGAAGAACAAAGTTTGCAAACATAATATTCATAAATTTTCATTAGTTCTCCTTATTATGATGTTTATGAATATTTTGATGATTTTCATAAAAAATGGATTACTCATTAGATTTTAGAGATTCAGGTTTTGATGATATTAAACAAAAGTTTGAATGTGTTCAAGAGCTGAAAGAACAAGTATATTATATCAATGAGCATGAAGAAGATTTACTTTCTTATGAAGAATCATCTCTAGACAATTCTGGTATGAATGCACTTGAAAGTACTAAAAAAGGTACATATATTTTTCGTATCATAGAAGATAAAGGTCAAAATAATTTTAAACAAAAATATATCTTTGAGCTATCATTCACAGAAATTTCAAATAACAATAAGTGTATATACGATAACTTTGATTTTCAAGAAGTTTATATTCAAGAGAAGTTTAAAGTTGATAAAAACACTTAGTTTTCAAAGATTTAATTGTTATCAACAAATGCAAAGTTTTAACAAAGAAAATCAAGAAGAACAAATTTCCCGAATATCATATTCATAAATTTTCAATAATCCTGATTATAAAAATGATATTTCAGCTGGTTATGATTAGAAATATATTGTTAATCTAAAACATCTTATTGTTGTTATATCATATTAGAAGGATATTATTGATGATGATATTTATTATATTATTGTTCCTAAATCTTGTCAAATACTTGCATTTCAAGAAGAGCATCAACAATTTAAAGAAGCTGTCTTTGGTTGTTCATTGGAGCTCAAATTTATTCAAGTGAATGAGGAAGGATTTACATATGTGCATAATGATCAAATGCTGTTTTTGCATGTTTTACAAAATCATGTAGTTGATTGGCTAAAAAATGTGTCTTTTCAATCCTCTAATTTCCAAATTTCATTATCACAGTACAAGTAGATTTCATTTATCAATTGTTAGCTATTGTCTTTTAGTTGTTAGCATAATTGTTTTCTTTTTTTGTACAAATTTGTAAGAAACAATTTCATTTAGTTAACAAGTAGCTTGAATGGCTTCACTGGAAGACTGATTATACTTGAACAAAAAGAATGGTGCTAATTAGAATAGGATCTAATTGTATATAAATAAGGTCGCAATTGAGTATTGCTTTTTAGTCCGGATAGTTGTTTTTAGGATTGCAAGGGTAGTGCTATTATTAGTTAGACTAGTTTAGGTTGAATAAATGAAACTAATCTCCGTTGATCACTTAAATTTATTCTAATCTCTATAGGAATGATAGAATTAATTGATAAAAAAAATCTCAAACATGTTATTTTTACCAATAAGGTGAAAAATATATTTGTTCCTTTATCTCTGTTGAAATGATATATTTAGGGTAATTTCTTGTAAATCTGAGCTATGATATTAGATGATAACTGATAGTTTTGTTAAGGGAGATTTAAAATATCAAATAAGAACTATTACTATAATAATAGGAAAACATGTGCTTAATCTTGAGAAGGTATTAGTCTTTGGGTTTATTTTAACATGTAGATAGTTAAAATAAATTATAAACCTTTAATAGTTATCATCCCATAATGTTTGTTGGCATAGGGGCAGACCTAGGGTTCAACGATTCAACAACACACCAACAAAACCCTAACTACCGACCCTTTCGGCAACACCTGCGAAGCATATGAAGTCTCTCACCCGAGGTAGATGCAGGGGGGTTGCAGAAATCAAGTGTCTACACCCTAGCTGGGACACATATATGTGATCACAATACTTAATAGAGCACTTAGCAGTTGATATTCATTAGTATTTAGTCCCTTATCCACATCGCAGGTAAAACCCTAATTATAGAACAACATAGTATTCAACGAGATCTAACACATCCAAGCACTTATCACATAGAAATAGATCAGATCTAGCATTCATTCATGTTATTAAGCACTAAGCTACTACATTAGATGCATCTAACATACATAAAGATTCAACACAAAGCATAAATCACATCAATAGCACAAAGCAGTTACAACACAAGATGTACGTGGTTCACCCCAGTGTAGGGCTACGTACACCAACTTTTCTTCTTCTTTATTATCTTCTTTCAATATTCTTATATGCACATAGCCACAAAACCAACTCCGCATATAACAAGAGATATGCACGCACCTCGCCAGATCCTCCTTCCCCGAGTTAGGTCATAGCACAAAGCCTTCTTACATAGTCTACACACAAGCTTATTACAATCGCTTGCACTTATCTTTGCAAGTCTTAACACATAGTATGCACAAAGCCTCTAGATCCGCACTAAGCCAATTCTACTAGGTCTCCTCCTTCTTACATCCCTAGATATCTATTTATACATTACAAATGGGGCCTAAACATGGGTAAACCCATGGACCGACATCCCATACCTGTTACATAAACCCTAATCCCCAAACAATATCGCAAAAGGGGTTGAGATCCCACGATCTTCACTTTGCCTGGGTGCTCCATCTTCAACCAACTTTTTGAAGTCCCAAAAATGTTCAAACACGACCAAGGTTATCCAAAACTTGGTCGAGGGCCAAAAGGCCCCCAACACTCACTTGTGACTCGTCTCGAGTCACTCTTATCTGGGCAACTCCACTTCGAAGGCCTCGAGCTTGGCTCGATCTGCCTCGACTTTCTGCTTCGCCAGAGCCTCCTGCTCGACGAACTCTTGAAGGATTTTCTCTGTGACCAGTGCTTCCAAGCGCTGTTCCAACGAGGTGACTACTCATGCTAGCTCTGCTCATTGTCCCTCTATCTCCTCAAAAAGTGTGCAAAATTCATCCTGCATCGATTGGAGTCTCTTGGTCACTTCCATGAATTTATTCTAGATGGCATAGAATTGCTGCTGAATTGCACATTGTTCCTGTGACCTTTTCATCTTCTCAACTGCCGAAAGAATTTTCAGTTGCGCTTGCACTATCGATGCTTGTTTCTTTGCCTCTTGAATATGTGCTTCTAATTCTCTTAGTTCTAGGTCCTCTACGAGGCACTTGTAGGTTTGTACATTGCGGTTGCTGAGTAGCTTACATTTTGAGGCCAACACCTTGATTCTTTCTACTGCGCTCTTGGTAGTTTCTTCTCTCTGGTCTCGCACTTCCTACAAAGTGCTTGGCACTGCTTGCAATTCCAGTTCTACAAATCTTACTTGAGGCTATTGAATAGCTTCAGCGAGATTCTCCACTTGTCTCTCCATGATGTCTTCTTTTATCTGTGCGAGGCCCAACATAGAGCGAAGTGCTTTAGTGACTTCTTCTTTGACTCCAATCTACTCTACGAGCAACTGTTCTTTTTCCTTTTGGATCTGTACTTTATCCTCTACAAACTTCGCCTGGAGGTCATCTTTCTCTTGCTACGCAACCCGACGTTTCTCTAAGGCTTCCTCCTTTGCTTTCTTTAATGCCTCTGTGGCCTGATCCTTTTCCTCCTGGACCCAACAAAGGAGAGACTTTGTCAAATCTGTTAATCTGCGTAGCTGGGCAGGTCCATCTCCTACTTCTATGCCCCCTGATGACAACGATGTAGTAGACACTACGCGGCTCGAATAAAGAGCCTGTTGTACCCCTTTGAGCTCCACCTCGATCATGTCAAACATTGTCTCCTATTTGGATTCGTTTCATTGCAAAATGTCCTCTGAGGTGTCTGATACATCTGCAATGATAAAGTCAATATCATCCACCGTGAGTACAATTTGTAATTTAGGCTTATTTGCTTGTGATTTCTTCCGCGTTGATGGTTTCTTCGGGGAAAAATTTGTTTTCTTGGATGTCTCTGTAAATGTGTTGACCTGCGCAGAATATATCTAGCTAAACAATTATACACACATTTGCATAGAGAATTGGAAAAAGAAGAAGAAGAAGAGAAAGAATGGAAATAATTCTCATTAACCGTTATGAATAATGAATAATTTACACATGATATACTCTATATATCTCAATGAGTTCAACTTGAGGTGAACCAAGTCACCATAGTGGTGGTCTAGAGTGATCTGGACGCATACCAACAATTACGGGAGTGAACTGCCACCTATTCTAGTCTCTCAGGCAGTTACGGGAGTGAACTGCCACCTAGTTGAGTTAACTAGTCAACTAGTCTTCAGTTAATTAACTGAATAGAAAGTAGTGAGGAGTTAACTCAAGGAATCAAGGCTAATGCACCACTTTGGTGATGATACCAGGGCAAGGTCGAATTAGCATGGTGATGATCCCAATGCAACATCTAAACTCAACTCAACTAGTCAAACTGAAGTGTGAACTGAAAGAGAATATTCTCCAGGTGGAATATTCTCTCCTAAAATATAGGAGACTGGATAATGACTAATTATGACTAATAAACAAATAAAAACCTTAGGAAAAAGAAATCCTAGGTGTGCGTGAAGTAACTCCAACACCCCCCCTGAACATCACTATGTTGAAAATAAAGATTGGGTCCCGGCAACGAGGCCATGTTAGGTACCCAAGTACAAAAGATACACTAAAAATAAAGTGAGGAAAGAGGGAAAACCTCATGGGAAACCCCCCCCCCCCTCAAGGTACAATGTATGTAAAAAGAATAACTATAGTTGCTAGGCAACTATGTCCTTCACTCCAAGACGACCTCGGAAAGAATGGAATTTCTGCTCAGTGAAGGTCTTGGTGAAAATGTCGGCCGTCTGTTCTGCTGAAGGACATAATTGTAATTCGATGATCCCCTCGTGTACTAAGTCCCAGATGTAGTGCATGTGGATCTCTATGTGATTTTTCCGCTGCCTCTGAACTGGATCTCTACAGAACTTCAGAGTGCTCTGGTTGTCACACCGGATGACAACCGACCAATGAAACTTAATGCCCAACTCAGTGAGAAAATGTTGTAGCCACATAGCCTGAATGGTTATGTTAACTACCCCTCTATACTCTGCCTCGGCTGAAGATAGAGCAATGACAGCTTGCTTCTTTATCGACCAACATATAGGCACAGAACCAAGACTAAGTGAGTAACCAGATGTGGACTTGTGATTAATGCTATCGCCAGCCTAATCAGAATCAGTAAACCCAATGAGATATAATGTAGAGTCTGTTGCATAATGAATCCCAAAGGTGATGGTGCCCTGTACGTATCGAATGATACACTTTGCAGATTTCCAATGTAGCTCATCCAGCTCCTGCATGAACCTAGAAACTGCACCAACTACATATGAGAAGTCTGGTCTAGAGTGTGTGAGATACAACAAGCTCCCCACTAGTTGTCTGTATAGTGTGCTTTCAACGAGTGGAGTCTCCCCGCCATCCTCAAGTTTGACTCCTGATAGGAAAGGAGTCGAAGGAGACTTGTAGTTTGTCATGTGAAATCTCTCAAGGATATCTTTCACATACTTGTCTTGAGACAGTTTGATTCTTGATGCATCCTAACTGATCTCAAGTCCAAGGAAGAAGTGTAGCGGACCCATTTCCGTCATCAAAAACCTATGATGAAGAATCCTCTTGACTGCTGCTATCACTGAATTCGAGCAACCAATGATCAACAAATCATTGACATACATAACTAAAAGTAGAAGTGAATCAGCCGTCCTAAGCATGTATACATTTGGGTCTGATTTACAATGTACAAAGTTCTGTGACAATAGGTAGGAGTCCATCTTGGCATACCATGCCCTCAGAGCCTACTTAAGGCCATAAAGTGACTTCTTCAGTTGGCAGACCAAAGCTGAGTCTTGCATAAATCCTTGGGGATGCTCCATGTAGATATCCTCAGAGAGATCACCATGAAGAAATGCATTCTTCATGTCCATCTGATGGACTTCCAATCCCTTGGTTTCCGCAATGGCAAGGGCCAATGAAATGGAATCCATCTTCACTACTGGAGAAAAGGTCTCATGATAGTCAATACCATGAACCTGCTGAAAGCCTTTGGCGATAAGCCTGGATTTGTATCTGTTGATCTGACCATCTGCTACGCTCTTGGTCCTGTAGACCCATCTGCATCTGACAAGTTTCCTCCCAGAAGGAAGGGGAACCAGATCCCAAGTCTGGTTCTTGAGGAAGGAGTTGTACTCCTCTTGCATGGTGGATTCCCAAAATGGATTTGTAGCAGCCTTGCCATAAGACTGTGGATCTAAAGACTAAACCAAGAAAAGATGCCTGGAAGGAAATGGTTCAGTGGTAGTGAGTGCAATAGGAGGCTCCTTGAAATCAGATCGAGTCCTCCTAGTATCGGTTGGATCACCAATGAGATCCCCTACATCCTGAAGAGTAGTCTGTGCCCACTTGGGCCTCTGCTCTGGCTCTGCAACTACATCTAGATGCTCTGACTCTGCATCTAAATGTACTTACTCTGAATTTGAATCATCTAATTCCTCTGAATCAGAACTCTTGTCTGAAGAAGAGTCATCATGTGCATGCTCATCATATCGGACAGGTGGAAGAGTGAAGGTGTCTGCATGCGACTGCTGAGGTACATGTGAGACACTTTCCTTGAATTGGACACTACGCTCAATGATGAGTCGGTCTGAGGAAAGATCAATAAACTGATATCCCTTCACACTGTCGGGGTATCCAACAAAAATTCACTCAGTGCTCTGTGGATCAAGTGCCTTCCTCTTTTCAGAGGGAATCCGGGCCCATGTACGTGAACCAAAAATGCGAAAGTGGGCCACTTCTGGTTTGAGGCTGCTCCAAGCCTCGTAGGGGGTCTTATCCTTGACAGATCTATTAGGAGATCTGTTTTGGATGTATGTTGCATAGTTAAGTGCTTCGGCCCATAGTGTCTGTGGTAGTGACTTTGCATGCAACATGCAATATGCCATCTCCTGTAGAGATCTGTTTTTCCGCTTAGCAACTCCATTTTGCTGCGGAGTGTAGGGAACTGTATGTTGCAACTGAATCCCTGCCTCATGGAAAATATTATGAATCTCATGATTCACATACGCTCCCCCGTTATTAGTTCAGAGGAATTTATCTTCTTTCTGGACTGTGTCTCAACCAAAGCTTTGAAATCTTTGAGGTGTTGAAAGACCTCGAATTTTTGCCTGAGAAAGTAGATCCAAGTAAAATGTGAGAAATCATCAACAAAAATGAGAACAAACCTCACTTTTTTGATCGAGGGATGCAGAAAAGGACCCATGAGGTCACTGTGGATCAAATCTAAAGGTGCAGAAGCTCACTGAGACTTTCCTTTGTCGAATTTCTCTTGAGGGTGTTTTCCGAGAACACATCCCTCACATACTCCCTTGGAGAAATGATTGTCTAGTAGAACATAAATTAATTTGTGCTTGTTAAGCTGTTGCATGTATCTGAAATTCAAATGTCCAAACCTTTTGTGCCATATCCTACTACTTTCATCAATATTTGTAAGCAGTAAAGAAGAATCAGGTTCAATGAATTCAGAAAATGTATACAATCTAGACTGATGATTTACCTCACCGATAGCAACCTTGGAGTTGGTTTGCATCTCATATATGTCCATGACATTTGGTGTGAATACAAATTTCTTTCCGGTGCTGGAATTCATCATTTGATACACAGAGAGAAGGTTGATAGAAAGCTTGGGAACATGCAACACATTCTCGAAGCTTTCGTTGGTGAGTTCAATCCTTCCTTTGCCCGTGACTTCGACAAAAGATTTGTCCCCCATCAGAATAGGAGGACCTTTGCATGCATCCAAAGAAGAGTAGACTGCTTTTGAGGCATCCATGTGATGTGATGCTCCTGAATCTACAATCCAAGCATTGGGAGAGGAGTTGATTGCAATCAAGGCATGGCTAGAATTTCCTTTCTTGGAATTCAGATCTTCTGGCTTCTTCTTCTTTGCACCCTCGGGGGTGCGATCTCCAAGGTTGTTTTGCTAAAGTATCTAAGACATCAGATCTATTTGTTTTTGCATGCATGTGGATTCTGAATGGAATCCTTTGTAATAGTACGTGCATTTCTCTCCTTTTCTTCCATTTTCTCCTTTGGATCTGGAGGCATCGGTGAAGGGTTTTGTGCACACTTCCTTCTTCATATGTGCATGATATTTCTACTTATATTTATCTTTAGATTTCTGATATTTTTGGCTGCCATCATGCACAGTGAGTGCATGCACCCTTGGGCCTTTGATTGTGCCCATGTTGATGAGCTTGGTTTTCTCTTGTGTCAGGGATTTGATAAAGTCCTCAAGAGAAGGCATCTTCCAGGTGGATCTAGAGGTGAATCTGAAAGTATGGAATGTGGATACGAATACAAAGAATTCAGGTCCAAGCTTGGAGAGAATGGTGAGAACCATTTGTTTCTCCTCCTTCGATTTATCAACCCCACTTGCGACAATAAATCCTTGAATTTTGTAAAGAAATCTTGGATATTCTCGAAGATTTTTGGATCCAATGTGAGCAGCTCCACCTCCATCATGTGTCCCCTCATCTCATCCTATTTTCCAAAGAGCCCTTGCAATATGGTCTAGGCTTCATTGGGAGTCTTACAGGAAGATATATGAAAAAGGAGATCGGGAGAAATAAGAGTGCGAATTTTTCCGAGTGCCTCATCCATGCGATTTAAGTACTTGGATTTTTCTATGGCTGATTTCGGTTCTGTATCTGTATTCATGGTTAACCTATACAACCCTCTGGATTGGATATGTATGGATATTTTCTCCTTCCATGCAAAATAGTTGTAAGGTGTAAGAATGAATTCTTTTTGGAATTCCATCTTTTCGCTGTCTTCGATCTTTTGTACCTGCAAATTTTTTTGGTGTAGCTTTTGCTTAGTAGTCTTTTGGATTTGATACCATGTAAATGTGTTTACCTAAACAAAACATATCTAGATAAATAATGATACACACATCTGCAGAGAGAATTGGAAAAAAGAAGAAGGATAGAAAGAATGGAAAGAATTCTCATTAACCGTTATGAATAATGAATAATTTACACATGATATACTCTGTATATCTCAATGAGTTCGAATTGAGGTGAACCAAGTCACCATAGTGGTGGTCTAAAGTGATCTAGACACACACCAACAGTTACAGGAGTGAATTGCCACCTATTCTAGTCTCTCAGGCAGTTACGGGAGTGAGCTGCCAGCTAGTTGAGTTAACTAGTCAACTAGTCTTCAGTTAATTGACTGAACAAAAAATAGTGAGGATTTAAATCAAGGAATCAAGGCTAATGCACCACTTTGGTGATGATACCAAGTCAAGGTTGAATTACCATGGTGATGATCCCAATGTTGCATGGTGATGATCCCAATGCAACATCTAAACTCAACTCAACTAGTCAAACTGAAGTGTGAACTGAAAGAGAATATTCTTCAGGTGGAATATTCTTTCCTAAAATATAGGAAACTGTATAATGACTAATTATGACTAATAAACAAATAAAAACCTTAGGAAAAAGAAATCATAGGTGTGTGTGAAGTAACTCCAACAGTCTCAGCCTCTGTGATGGGATCCTTAGGTGGTGTCACTTCGCCATGTTCCCATTTGTTTTTTTCCCCTTCATTCTCTTCTTGGTCTACTTCATCATCTCCTTCTCCTCCTGGTGTAGTTTCCTTTGATGCGCTGTTCATTTCTTTTACTTCTTCCTTCTGCTGCTGCTGGGTCCATCATACTCTTCTCGAGTGACTATAGGAATTCCAATGAGGTTGGGGTCAGAGAGCTCTGTCTGTTTGACCGATACAAGGAACTTTGCAGGCCATTCCTTGGTTATTTGTTCCATGTCCTCCTCTATGAGTTTGTAATAGAATTGGATCTCTTCCTTGTGTTTGTCCCCATGCGAAGTGATGTAAATGAAATGCCTATCTACGCGGAACTTCACAAGTGGCCTGAACCTGTGCAGAGTATTCAACGTCATGCAAGGGAAATATTCAATGACCCTCTTCAACTATAAATAAAATGTGTGGAACACCACATTCGATTGCTATTGTTTTTCCATGTTGCTCGAATACTAGAGCGTAGTGAACTTTGCAACCAGTGGTTCAGATGACTCAATTTCAAGGAAGTTCGCTCCTTCCAACATCTCCCAAGCAATGAAGGCAATGCGAATCAACAACTAAATAAAATGAAAGTTGTAGCCTTGTTCCTATGCTTCACGACAATCTTGCTCCAACTGGTTGACGAGGTAGCTCACCTAGTTCATTTGCATCCCTTCGATGCATTTTCTTGTGAGGTCAATGACAAACCTCGTGACCTACATTGGTCTGTTCTTTCTAATGAGCTTACCAACGATTAAATGGCAAGCTAGACACACTGCACCATTTTGGATGGAGGCTACCTTGTAGCCCCACTTCCCTTTCTCTACATCGCCATAATTTTCTTTTATGTATTGTGCCAGGGCGCAATCTGCAGCCTTCCCTGCGTAAAAATCCCGAGGGTTGGGTCCTTGCATGCTCAATCCGGTGATCTGATAGATCAACATTGGATCTACGGTGATGCGCCGATCCAACCATAGGTAACCACCATGGTATAATGATAGGAGGAGTTTAATGCAGACATTAACCTCCTGATGTTTGCCGAAGTGTGGTATCTTCATCACATTAAGGATTGTTAATCTTTTGATGTCCATGGTCCATGACTGGGGGATTATCTTCGACTTCTTCCTCATTGTCTTCATCAAATAATTATGTGGGGTGAGAATTCCATAATTCTTGTGGTCTCCCAATTTGAAATCATTGATATTTAACATCATAATCTCTCCTAATTGTAGTCCAACTACGCATATCCCCTTTGGGAGGTATGAAGTAATCAGTGTATAGTCGAAGTCCCTTGAGATGCTATCAAAACTAACCATGCCAGCTAGAGGCGGGATATAGTTGGGCAAGATTGATGGGATGAGCTTCACATTTTCCAGGTCATCACGATGTTTGCTCCATTTATCTATCATAGTTCGGGATGGCCCAGATCGACATGAAGTCGATGGGGAGGCTTGAAATCCTCTCGTCGATGAGGCATGTGCTCCTGTAGACAGGACCTTGTCATCCATGAGGTCTATTAGGATCTCTTTGATGGATTTCTCTACTGTGCTAAGGTCGTTTGACATGCACGCTCGTGATCAAATGTCTCAGATAGGTGGACAAACCCTCAAGTTAAACAGAACGGGTGGCAAGGTCTCAATAAACATTGCGCGAAAGAAATTAGTTCTCTATGGGCTCGAATAATCACAATTCACGAAAGTGTCCTCGGTGCAACATTTGACGGGATAAATAGACAACATCGTAACAGACTCCTCCAACGGGCAGGAATGCCTTAATCAATACAATTCCATCCGTTATGGCGTGGTTCCAATGGTCCAATGGTGAATGCTTCGGCAATAACTGCGTTTCTAAATGTTCTGGAGCGTCGTTATAATGGTTGAGATGCCTCCAACGGTCATATTGCTTCGTTGTGGTGAAGTTCCAGTTGGTGTCATGCTACTATTCCGGCGAGGTTCAAGTTCTGCAAACCTTTCTTTTGCGAAGTCCTCTCTGGAACCTTCTACAATTTTTCTATCTTTTCTTTCTTCTTACTGAGATTTATTTATTTCTTCCCTATGATCTATGTCTATAGATTCCTCTTTCTGTTA
Organism: Picea engelmannii; assembly: GCA_009831015.1. Classification (NCBI taxonomy): domain Eukaryota; kingdom Viridiplantae; phylum Streptophyta; class Pinopsida; order Pinales; family Pinaceae; genus Picea; species Picea engelmannii. The sequence goes on along the minus strand of ML777754.1, from coordinate 562,886 downwards.
TTGTTCTTATCCTTTATTAGCATAGTAACTTCACACTGCTGAGGGTCTTTCATAGGGTTCGATGGTAATACTTTTTCTCTTATTGTTTCTAGAGTAGGTGCTTTACTCTCATGCATGGATAGGTTCTTTGAGTCTTCTTGTGCTCTTTCAACTTTGACAACTAAGTCTCTGGACCCTAGTTTCTTTGACTTGTCCTCCTATTCTTATATTAAGCACACTATTCTCTTAGCCATGAAATCTCTTAATTCTTGTTGTTTCTATTCTGTAGCTTCCTCTTATTCTCTCCTTCAGATCTGATCTCTTTCAATCCAAGTCCTTCCTAACAAAAGTGAAAAAGGGGTGTTGTTCTCAACAAAATTAATGACCTCGAATCCTTCTTCTATCGATGTTCCATGAACACTCATAGGTACATGCGTAAGTCTTCCACATAGGGTTATCATCTTTCCTTTAAACAATCCTATTCCTCCCAATGAAGGAATCATAACAGGCTTTCCTAAGATTTCCCAAGTACTTTCTGGCATAATGTTCACCTGTGTCTCTACGTCCAATACACGGTCTATATCGAAGTCTCATATTATTGTTTCTATGCACTCTTTCTCTTTTAATATCTATGATAAACTGATGTCTCTGTGATCATTCAATGTTTATTTCATCTGTAATAATATAGCCTCAGATTATTTTTGGTTCTTTCGCATAATCTTAGTCTCTTGACCATCCTCATGGTTTTCTTGTCTCATGTTCATCTTTTCAACTTTAGAAATCATTCTAGGGCAATCTAAAACTTCATGTCTAGTAGCCTTACAACAAAGGAAAATAGGACCTCTACCAGGGAATTCCTTAGCAAGATGTCCCGGTCTTCTGCAACTATAACAAAGACTCAATCCTTTCTTTCTCTTAAACAATCCACAACCTTTTCTGTACTGCACACTGGGATCACAGTGATAAACCTGCAAAAAATTCTTTCTAGGAACCTGCATCCACTTGTTAGTCCAAAAATTCGTTCTATGCATAGGAATAACATATCTTTCACTATTTCTATCAGATCTATTCATATCACGTCTTCTTTCTTCTAGCTGTGCCCTAGTTTTCAGTCTAGGACGAGATTTATCAAATATACCTAGATTCATTCATTCGAAACAAAAATTTCCACTTATCTTGCCGTTATCAGAGCACCAAGATTTAATATATTACCTCTTTTCTTCAGATCAGACTTCTCTTCTTGGCACAAAGCTTCATAAGTCAAGTAAGGTACTGCGCACTACAACAATAGATCTACGCACATAGATTTCTCTTTTCCTCAGTTCCTAGCAGTCATAGTTTCAGGTCCCGAAAACATAACCATTTGTTGGCACAGGGGCAAACCCAAGGTTGAACGCTTCAACAACACACCAAAAAAAACCTAACTACCGACCCTTTTGACAACACCCATGAAGCAGATGAAGTCTCACCTGAGGTATATGCAGGGGGGGTTGCAGGACTCAAGTGTCTACAACCTAGTTGGGACACATATATGTGATCATAATACTTAACAAAGCACTTAGAAATTAATATTCATTAGTCTTTAGTCCTTTATACACATCGCAGGTAAAACTCTAATTATAGAACATCACAGTATTCAACAAGATCTAACACATCCAAGCACTTATCACACATAAATATATCATATCTAGCATTCATTCATGTTATTAAGCACTAAGCTACTACATCCGATACATCTAACATACATAAAGATTCAACACTAAGCATAAATCACATTAATAGCACAAAGCAATTACAACACATGATGTACGTGGTTCACCCCAACTCTTCTTCTTCTTTATTATCTTATTTCAATCTTCTTACATGCATAGAGCCACAAAACCAACTCCACATAGGATAGGAGATATGCACGCACCTTGCTAGATCCTCCTTCCCCAAGTTAGGTCACAACACAAATCCTTCTTACACAGTCTGTACACAAGATTCTTACAATCACTTGCACTTAGCTCTGCAAGTATTAACACATAGTATGCACAAAGCCTCTAGATATGCACAAATCCGATTCTACTAGGTCTCCTCCTTCGTACATCACCTAGATATCTATTTATACATTACAAATGGTTCCTAAACATGGGTAAACCCATGGGCCGACATCCCATACCCGTTACATAAATCCTAATCCCCAAAAAACCTGCAAAAGGGGGCAAGATCCCGTGATCTTCGCTTCGCCTGGGCGCTCCGTCTTCGACCAGCCTGTCGAAGTCCCAAAAATGGTCAAACATGACCAAGGTTTTCCAAAACTTGGTCGAGGGCCAACAATGTTCTTCATACATTGATTTCCCCCATCCCATATAAATAAATAAAATGTTAATATAGATGGTGAAAGGAAATTCAAAATTGATTTCCCCCATCTTGTCCAAAAGATACGATGAAAGAAAATTCATTTAAATGATTTCTCTCATCTCAAAATTAATAAAATTATGATAAAATAGTGGGATGGTGAAAGGAAATTCAGGATTGGGGAAAACATATATCTTCACTGGGGCTATGGATGCCTGACTAGCAATGAAGCAATGTCTGTGATGACTGTAATGAACTACAACTACATATTTTCACTTATACCTTGCTATTAGTTGCTTTCAATATTCTCTATATTCCTATCCAATTGAGTTGTATTAAAAATGAATAAGAAAACTAACTTTAACCTTTAGTTAAAACAATTATCAATTAGAAATTTAATGTCTTAGCCTCATTCTGATTAATTACCTTAGCTAACTCCACAATAAATTTTGATAAAGAAAATCCTTAATAACTTTTTTTGAAATCTAGAAGTTTAGCATGCTTAGAATTTTAATGGTCAATAGTTCTAATGCTCCTGATATGAGATTTATATTGAAAAGTGAGAAAAGAGTTTGGATTCATTTGATTAAATTTTAGCTTAAAAACTATGTAATAATGACTCCATTTTCAAATAATGAAGGCACCAGGTCTAGATGTTCTTTCGTGCCTCGCAGGGAGACACAATCCCATGTGGAGCTTAATATTGTAACATAGGTTAGAATTTCTAGATGAAATTCAAGATTTGTTTTTATCTTATATTAGTTGTTTCTTAATTTTTTTTGCTTAGTCTAGAATGTACATGTTTGTTTAATTTTTACTCTATCCTAGTTAAATGGTAGTAAGGTTAGTTTTGTTATTTTTTTCTTAATAGTTAATTATTTAAAAGTCTATATAATAGAAATTGTAAATAAACTACAATATATTATATTATATATAGTTATATATCAATATAATTATAATTAATTTTATATTTATATGGTTATATGTTATATATATTATATAGTTTTAATTTATAATTGAATTATTAAGTTTTGTAATATATATCATTAATGTTTACGCTTGTTTGTAGGTTAGATCTGGCATGATCCCATATCGATGGCTATAATCTAAATCACGTTCCAACTTGCATAGAAGATAACAGACATGCATAGACCCAGAAACCTTTATATCAAATTCATCCCATGCCACATGTCTAATGTAGGTTTTATCACATTTTGGCTTGGGACATTTCAAATCCACTTGGCTAAATGTGAAACCCAATATAACATCTCCACATATCACTCTTGTATTGGGTAGCAAAAGAGAATCAGTTCTCATTGACTTATTTACTGGAAAATCACATCTCGTCACATATTCAAAATCAATTTCTAAGAAAAACGTGGTTTTGGTTTGTTATTGTTTTATCTTCCGAACAAACTACGAGCTAATGCCATCACTTGAGTCGTCATCAAAACACATTCAACATATTGGTTCATGTCAACTGTCAAAATGATATCCAAAGCATCTTCCTATTTCCAAATGTAATAATTCTAGTTTTATAAAATTAGGTCAATTGTTGTAAATCAAAGGCTGAAAGATAGCCATCTCAATCAATTTTGGTTGAAGAACGTTTTGTATAAAGGAGAGGAGTTATATGTAATCAGGGGGGGATTTTTGGCTGGGACCTGTTAATCTTTTTAATAAAATTATTTTACCAAGTAGTAAAGGATTCTTGGTTTTGATCTTTGGCATTTGTGATCCTTCTTAGTAATTTGTTATTGTTGTTTTTCTTCCTTTCTTTCAAATGTACATGAAATGGTGATCAAGACAATTTAGTACAACCACTATTGTTTACATCAAGCACTAGTTAAGGTTCTATATTTCATTGTTTCAACTGTAAGTTAAAATCATGACCCGTTTCTTTAATCTTAAATTTTGTTTATGCTTTGAAATGTAATCTCACATAAACGAATAAAGCTCATTCATATTTGTCTGTTTTTTTCTTCTATTAAAGGTAATTTTGATATTTATCTTTAGATACATCATTGTTTATCTTTGATTATGTTTTCCCACTATTCTACCAACAATAATTTAAATTGTTCCAAAGCATTAAGATATAAGCCCTTTATGGTTTGACTATTAATGGAATATAATTATCATAAAGAATCTCAGTCAAAACATGTATTAAACCAATTGTTCTTGGAACAAATTTAAAAAAACCTCAACAACCTGAAATTTAAAATGTCCTTGGCATTGTTTTCCTAGCCAAGAAATATCTCAAGGAAGACAACAGGTTGAAGTAGGTTAAGCACCTTGATGAGAAAATAATTTCCCAGAAGTAGTTCAAGAAATATTTTCAGCAACAATACTTGTTAGAGAAATATTATGACAAGAAGATGTAAGATTTCTTTGAACTCAAACTTGGGAACATGACCATGGATGAATATGAAAGAAATTTCTTGGAATTTCTCAGGTACAGGAGCTTCTTTAGATATGAGAAGGTCAAAATTCATAGGTTCTTGAGTGGACTGCCATCCTCTTACAGGATAAAATTTAGTTTGATGATCCCAAGAATTTAGAAGAATCCATAAGAAAGGCCAAGTATTTGTATGAGAAAAATAGAGGAAAACCATCTTTCCAAAGGGCCTGGGATGATAAGAAGAAAGGAAATATGGATCAAAGGAAGAAATGATTCAAGCCTCCTTTCATCAGATATATATCTCAATCATATCATCCAAGGCAACCATCTCAAGGTGATAAAAAAATGACAATCCTTGGGAAAGAGGACAAGGCAATAGCCTATAAAGTTTTGGGGATGTGATGGAGATCACATGTATAAATATTGTCCTCATAGGGGAGATAAGGTGAATACTTTGCATAAAATCAAGAAGGAGGATCAAGTAAAGGACATGGGAAAAATCTTGCCAAGGATTTATGCAACCTTGGACAATATACAAGAAAACTATCAATCCCACATGATTGAAGTTGAAGGAAAGATTGATAATCATCCCATAAGTATTTTAATTGATTATGGAGCTAGTCATAGCTATATAGATCCAAATATAGTTGAAATATTTAAATTGAATAAACGTAAGCATGATAGGTCTTTGTTAGTGAAACCAGCTACTGGAACCAAGAGAATAATTAATGATCTTGTTAAAGAATTCCCTACAAACATTAATGGAACTAACACACTAAGGCAGATTTGAACATCATACCGCTTGGGTGTTATGACTGCTTGATTGGTATGGATTGGATAGAAAATAATCATGTTGTTTTAGATTGTTATAACAAGGTTTTCACATGTATTGATGAAGAAGGGAATTCAAGGATAGTGCAAGGTATTTAAAGGCCTATGTATGTCCAAGATATTTCAACATTGTAGCTGAAAAGAAGTTTTAGGAAAGGGTGTCATATATATGCAACCCATGTGGAAGATCCAATAAAGGATACAAAACAAAGTCTCGAATATTATCTAGTCTTGAAAGAGTATGAATATGTGTTTGAGGAGTTGCAAGGATTTCCACCAAAGAGGGATACATATTTCTCAATTGACTTAATTCCTGGAGATGCCCCAGTATCTAAGACTCCCTACATAATGAGCACACTAGAGATAAAAGAGTTGCAAATGAAACTAGAAGAGTTGTTAAAACAAAGGGTACAAATGCCAAGAAGGGGTTCCTCAGTTATTTTTGCCAAGAAGAAATATAGAACGATGAGGTTATGTATTGACTTTAGACTGTTGAAAAAGGTTACAATCAAGAATACATATTCTTTGCCAAGGATTGATGATCTCTTTGATCAACTGAAGGGAGAAAATACATTCTCCAAGATTGAAATGAGGTCAGATTATCATCAAGTGAGAATCAAAGAAGCATACACTAGCAAAACAACCTTTAGGACAAGGTATGGAAACTATGAATTTGTGGTGGTGCCTTTTGGATTGACAAACACACCAGATACATTTATGTGTCTCATGAATGGGGTGTTCAAAGATTTCCTGGATAAGGTTGTAATTGTATTCTTGGATGATATTATTATCTATTCCAAGATATAAGAAGAGCATGAGTGACATTTTAGGATGGTGCTACAAGTGTTAAGAGAACACCAATTGTATTCCAAATTAAGTAAATTCACTTTTTATAAAAAACAGATCCATTATTTGGGTCACATTGTTTCAGAAGATGGAATTGTTGGCACAGGGGCAGACCCAGGGTTTAACACTTCAACAACACACCAAAAAAACCCTAATTACCGACCCTTTCAGAAACACCTGTGAAGCAGGCAAAGTCTCACCCGAGGTAGAAGAAGGGGGGGGGGGGTTACAGGACGCAGGTGTCTATAACCAAGATGGGACACAAATCTATGATAACAACACTTCGTAGAGTATTCTAGCAACACTTATAAGGTGATATGAATTAGATTATTAGCTTTAATAACATCACAGAACATGCCCTAATAGAGATCGCCGTAGTAACAACAAGGGTTAAGCACTTCAACCACTTAGCACATAGCATTAGGTTAGATCTAGCATTCATTCATCTTCAAGACAAGTAAGCACTAAGAAACAACATATCTATCTATCATACATACTAATCAAATCATTGAGCATATTCATAACATAAACAATACAACACAAAGCCAATGAAAGACACAAGATATACGTGTTTCACCCTAGTGTGCAGATACTTCCACGAACTACTTTGTCTTCTTTATTATTCTTCAATCTCTTACATTCATTTTCTCCCGTGCAGCAAGCCACATAGACAAGCTTCACACCAGACAAAAGATCTATGCACTGAGCACCAGATCCTCCTTCCAAAACCCAGTAAAGGCATAGAGCCAACTTCTCTAGTGAGCACAGAGCCTTCACACATACACATCCTTGTGCACAAAGCAATTCAAAACTATTTTCACTTAGCTACCAAGACTTCTGTCTTCTACCATACATTCTTACTTATTTATAATTTTACAATCCATTACAATAAGGCCTAGTCATGGGTAAACCCCATGGGTCGACATCCCATAACCCATTACGAAAACCCTAGAGACCCCTTGCTAGTTCCACATAGCCCACAAAATAAGTGAGATTCGTGATCTGAGCTCTGCCTGGGCACTCCTTTCTCGATCAATGTGTCGAAGTCCAAAAAGTGGTCAAGCCTGACCAAGGTTTTCTCAAAACTTGGTCAAGGGCCAACATGTCCCCAAAACTCACCTGTGATTCATCTCGAGTCACTCAGATCTGGGTAATGTTGCTTTGAAGGCCTCGAGCTTCACTCGAGCTACCTCGACTTTCTTCTTCTCTTGAGCCTCCTACTCAGAGAGCTCCTGGATCGTCTACTCTATAACATGCCCTTCCAGGCATTGTTCCACTGCTGCAACCACCTAGTCCAATTGTGAGCCCTGTCCCTCAATCTCTTCAAACACCTTGCATGATTTGTCCTGCACAGGTTGCAACTTCTGCGTGACTTCCATTACCCTGCCCTGGAGGGAAGTGATATGTTGTTGAACTGCATGCTGCTCCTGGGATATTTTCATTCTTTCAACTACAATGAGTAGCTTCATGTTGGCATAGGGGCAGATCCAAGGTTCAATGCTCAAGGGCTCACTAACAAATCCCTAACTACTAGTCCTTTCGGCAACACCTGCGAAGCAGATGAAGTCTCACCCAAGGTAGAGGCAGGGGTGGTTGCAAGACTCAGGTGTCTGGAACCTTAGATGGGACACAGATCTATGATTATATCCTTTACAGAGAACTTAACACCATTCATTAATCACTATTCACCCTTATTGTACTTCATAGATAAGACAAAATGTCTCATTACTTGCTCAGATATAAGATATTTCAGTGCTCAACAACAACAAAACATATTAGATCCTGTAGATTAGCACTAAGCATCCTCATACACATCATATATACCGTTCATATACATCTAGTGTATCACCAAGCATAAGCAAATATATCTAATCATGGCATAGCATTTAGCAAGATAATGAAAACACAAGGAAGCAACAACACAAAGCATGACACACATGTTTACATGGTTCACCCCCACCCCGGGGCTACGTCCACAAAGTCTTCTTCTTCTTTATTAGCTTTGTCAATCTGATTACAACACATAGCTCAACTTGTACTCTGCATAGGACAGGAGATCTATGCACACCTCACCAGATCCTCCTTCCCCGAGTAGATATAGCGTAGAGCCTTCTTACAACCCATGCACTCAACACTTGCAACACTTGCACTTAGCTCTGCAAGCCTCTTAAAATCATGCACATAGTATTTACATTCAATCACACAGTTCTAATTACTAGCACTAAGCCATCAGGCCTTCTTACATTGCCTAGCTACTTATTTATACTTTACAACATAGGCCTAAGCATGGGTAAGCCCATGGGCCGACATCCCTTTCCAATTACATTAACCCAAAACCCTAAAAGGGCCCCAAAAGTGGGTCGAGATCCTATGATCTCTGCTTCGCCTAGCGCTCCATCTTTGACAGGGTGTCAATGTCCAAAAATGGTCAAATATGACCAAGTGTTCCTCAAAACTTGGTCAAGGGCCAACAGACCCCCAACACTCACCTGTGACTTGTCCTGAGTCACTCTGGTCTGATCAAATCCACTTTGAATGTCTTGAGCTTGGCCCGAGCTACTTCGACCTATTGTAGTGAAACAACCTCAATGAACTCTTGGATAACTACATTGTTTACTGGTCCTTCCATGCATTGTTATGCGGTGATGACAACCTATTCAAGCTCGGATGCCTGGCTCTCAGCTTCAATGAACAGGTGGCATGCTTTCTCTTGGAGTGGTTGAATTCATTGAGAGACTTCCATCACTTTACTTTGTAGCATGTGTACCTTTTGTTGGGCGGTGCGTTGTTCTAGAAATCACTTCATTCTTTCAACTGGGTCAAGGCCTTCAGCTGTGCCTGTAGCGTATCTGGACGCTGCTTTTATTCTTGGAGATGTGCTTCTAATGTCTGTAATTTTTGGTTTTCTGTGAGGGTTTCATCAGTCTGGGCACTTCTAGTGCTCAATTGCTTACATTCCAAAGCCAAGGTTTTTAATCTATCAACTGCACTGTGGGAAGTTGCCTCCCTTAGGTCTCTTACTTCTTGTGGAGTCTCGGGCACGATACGAAGTTCCAGATCTACAATGTGTTGCTGAAGTTGCTGGATTACTTCTTCAAGTTCTGCCACCTGCTGTGAGACACGTTCTTCCATTTTCACTTCAATGACCATCACATAGAGAAGTGCTCTGTGAACTCTTTCCTGTACTTCAAGTTGCTCTGCTAGCAACTGGTCCTTGCTCTGCTATAATTGTGACTTTTCCTCCTCCCACTTCACTTCCAGGGTAATATTTTTCTGTTCTACCTTCCTCTGTTGTACTCTATGTGTTCTCTGTACTTGTACCAAAGCCTGGGTGTCTTCCTCTATGTATTCTTGAGCTTGTCGAAGGCGGGCTTCAACTTTCTCCATGATCTGGCATAATTGGGTGGGCTCATCAGCTGTTTCAATTGTCAAGGGTGCCGTAGAAACTGATCTACTGGACTGGAGTGCCTATTGCACTTCTTGAAGTTCACCCTTGATCCGGCTGAATACCTCCTCTTGCTTCGCTTCTTGCTTTTCTGCGATCTCTAGTGAGGCATCATTCAACGCAACGATTAAGAAGTCGAAGTCGTCCTGTGTGAGGGTAGTCTTAAATGTAGTCCGGGTGGCCTTATCTTTCTTTCGAGATGAGGGATTTGGTGGGGTAATATTCCTTTTCTTGGAGGGATCCTCCTCCTCTCAAGGCGGAGTAACCTCGCCTTTGTTTTTCTCAACTTCTGTGCCACCTAGTTCTTCACCATCACCTCCCTTCGCAGGTGAGATCGAAGTAGTATTTGTGGATGTGCTATGGATATCTTGAACTTCCACATCCTTCTTAGTCTTGCGTGGTCCAGGTGTATCTGACATAGATTCAGGGCTATCCATGTTGGACATCTCTGCGGGGTCTGCTGCAACAAGGAGGTCCGTCGACCATTCCTTGGTAATCTGCTCCAAGTCTTCTTCTGTCAAATTATAGTACAACTGGAGTTGTTGTTTGTGCTCATCAGTGCACTGCAATATACATGTAGTGGCAGTCTACAGGGAATTTGATCAAAGGTCTAAACCTATGAAGTGTGTTTGGTGTGTGGCGCAGTTTATACTGGATTGCATTCTTCAATTAATTGTAATAAGCGTGGAAGACAACATTGGACTGCCACTGCTTGTTCATGTCGCTGGAGTACCACAACATACAAAACTTCATGGCTAGTGGTTTGACGGATTCGATCTTTGGAAAAGTGGCACCTTCTGGTAGCTCCCAAGCGATGAAAGCAATGAGTATGAGCAACCAACTAAAGTGGAACTCATACCCTTGGTCTTGTGCTTGTCTGTAGTAGAGCTTTAGCTGATTTACAAGGTACTTTGCCCAGTTCATTTGTAGTCCCTCCGTACACTTCCCTGCGAGGTCAACTACAAATCCAGTCACCTATGTGGGTCTGTTTTTGCGAACTAAATTCCTTACGGTCAACTGGCAACTGAGGCGCACTATTGCATTCTCAATGGAGGATACCTTGTAACCTCGCCTGCCCTTCTCTAGATAACCATATGTGTCTCTTATTCATTGGGAGAGAGTGCGATTTGCGGTCTTTCAAGGGTAAAAACTCTTGCGGGTCAGGGCCCTACATGCTTATCCCTGTGATCTGATTGATCAGAATCAAATCCACAATGATGCGGCAGTCCAACCATACGTATCCTCCATGGTAGCAGGACAAAAAAAATCTGACGCATGCATTCACTTCCTGATGCCTCCCGAAATGAGGAATCCTCATTACGTTGAGGAGGGTTGACTGCGTGAGTTTATGGGTCCATTACTAAGGGACAATCTTTGGGTTCCTCCCTTTTGTGATAGTTAAGTACTTGTTTGGGGATAGCATACTATAAACCTTGCGATCTCCAAGGTCAAAATCACTAAATTTCAGCGCTATGAGCTTATCCTGGTCAGTACGAACTGTGCGCACCCCTTTCGGGAGGTACGTAGTGACCACATCATAGTCGAAGTCTCTGGGTACAATGTCTCGATTCACTGTGCTGCTTAGTGGTGGGATATGCTTAGGCAAGATACTTGGGATCATCTTCACAGTGGCAAATTCATTTCCGAGCTTAGATCGTCTTTCTGAAGGCAATCAGGATGGTCCTGCTCGAGCAATGGAGGGGTAAGCTGACAATGCTCCCGAGGATGATGCCTGTACACCTGTAGACATTCCTCACTCTGACATGACTCTCTCAGTCATTAAGTCAATTAGAACTTCTTCAACGATTTTCTCAACAACGCTGAGCTCGTTCGACATACAATCTTGGGTCAGCTAGCTCGGGTGCGAAAGGAATTCAGAGACTATAGTGAATAGTATGGGAACAAGGCAATGATCTCAGAGTGAGTTAATCTCAGGTTTCATGCTCAAATTATCACTTAGAAAAATGTATTCTCGGTGCATGGCGCGATGGACTAAGTAAGGAAACTTAGTAACAGTTTGATAACAATGGTTATGATCCTTCATTAACTCCTTTTCGACCCGTTATGGCGCCTTTCAACGGTTGGATGATTTCCCTTTATTGATTTTCTGCCCGTTCGGAGTGGAATTCGAATGGATATATCGGCCCCAATGACTATATTGCTTCGTCACGGTGAAGTACTCTATGTCGTTGTTCTGATATCTCGGCGAAGTTCCAATTCTATAATATTTCTGTCAGTGAATTATCATCTAGAACCTCTTGTAACCTTACAGTATTAGCCCTTTTCTTTCTTAACTTTCTAGCCTTCTTCCCAGTGAGCTTTGTCTCAGTAATGCTTTTACCATTCTGACGCTTATCTTCTGTGGTCTTAGTTACTTCGGGCTGTTGAAAGTCTTTCCTAGGTTTCCTGGATAATACTTCTTCTATATCAAAAATAGGTAACTCAATCTTCTGTGGATCCTCTAGTGTTATCTTAGCCTCGACATCGGAGTTTCTAGTATTAAATATCTGCGATCTACTCTTCTGTTCTTCAATCAAGTGCACGATCCTTCTGGTCATAAAGTATTTTAACTCTTGCTTGTTCTGTTCCAAAACTTCTTCTTCCTCTTTTCGTCTGGCTTGTTCTCTACCAATCCAAGGTTTTCCTATGAGCATGGTAAACGGGGTGTTGTCTTGAACAAATTTAATAATCTCGGATTCTTCCTCTGTCGAAGTTCCATTGACAGTCATAGGTATTCGGGCAAGCCTTCCACATAGGTTTACTAGCTTTCCTCTGAATAAACTTGTCCCTCCTAGGGAAGGGATCATGGCATGATTTGCTATAGCTTCCCAATTTCTTTCTGGAATAATGATCACCTGTGTTTCTTCATCAAGAATATAGTCAATGTCGAATTCCCCTATTCTTTCTTCGACTTGCTCCTTTTCTTTGAAGATCTCTGATAGCCTAACATGTCGGTGATCATTCAAGGTGTCTTTCATCTGTACCAATATATTTTCTGATTCCTTTTGAGTTTCTACTATTTATGGATCTTCCTTAGGGTTTTCTTCATTCAGATTCATTCTTTCAATCTTATCAATCATTCTAGGGCAATCCAACACTTCATTGTCCAAATATTTGCAACAGAGACAACTAGGTCTTCCACCAAGGCATTCCTTAGCAAGATGTCCCAGTCTTCTGTGACTGTAACAGAGGGTTAACCCTCTATTTCATTTAAGTGTTCTCCAACTTCTTCTATACTGTGCACCAGGATCATGGTAGCTAGCCTACAAAAAACTCTTTCTAGGATCCTGCATCCACTTGTTAGTCCAAAAATTCTTTCTATGCATAGGTATAACATATCTATCATTATTCTTATCAAATCTATTCATATCAAACTTTCTTTCATCTATTAATGCCCTAGTTTTGAAGCTAGGACAAAATATATCAAGCATACCTAGATCCATGCTTTAGAAACAAAAAAATTCACTTATCGTACTTCTATAGAGCACAAAACTTTCAGATCTAAAAACTTTTGACTATTATTACCTTTATTAGAGCACAAAGATTACAAATCTTACCTCTTTTCTGCAGATCTGACTTCTTTCTTTAAAAAATTTCCACTTTTACTTTTCTTAGAGAATATATCATTCAGATCTCGCTTCTTTCCTTCAGATCTGATCTTTTTCCTGGCACAAAGCTTCACAAGTCGAGTAAAAATCTGCGCACTAGGGCAACAGATCTACGCACAAAAATTTATTTTGCACAAAGTTTCTTCTTCCTCAGTTCCCAACAATCACAGTTTCAGATCCTGGCAACAGAACCATTTATTGTCATAGGGGCAGACCCATTGTTCAACGCTCAAGGGAACACCAACAAATCCATAACTACCGACCTTTCGACAACACCTACAAAGCAGATGAAGTCTCACCTGAGGTATAGGTAGGGGTGGATGCAAGACTCAGGTGTCTGCAACCTTAGCTGGGACACATATCTGTGATTATATCCTTTATAGATCACTTAGCAATGTTCATTCATCAATATTCACCCTTATTGTACTTCGCAGATAAGACAGAACGTCGCAGTACTTGCTCGTATATAAGATATTTCAGTGCTTAACAACAACAAAAATATTAGATCCTGTAGATCGGCACTGAGCATCCTCATACACATCAGATATACTATTCATATACATCTAGTGAATCACCAAGCATAAACAATTCTATTTAATCATGGCATAGCATTTAGCAAGATAATGAAAACACAAGGAAGCAACAACACAAAGCATGATACATAGGTTTATGTGGTTCACCCCCACCTTGGGGCTACATCCACAAAATCTTCTTCTTCTTTATTAGCTTGGTCAATCTGATTACAGCACAGAGCTCAACTTGTACTCCGCATAGGACATGAGATATGCGTGCACCTCGCCATATCCTCCTTCCTCGAGTAGATCTAGCATAGAGACTTCTTACAATCCATGCACTCAACACTTACAACACTTGCACTCAGCTCTGCAAGCCTTTTACAATCATGCACAGAGTATTTACATCCAATCACACAGATCTAATTACTAGCGCTAAGCCATCGAGCCTTCTTACATTGCCTAGCTACTTATTTATACTTTACAACATAGGCCTAAGCATGGGTAAACCCATGGGATGACATCCCTTTCCCATTACATTAACCCAAAACCCTAAAAGGGCCCAAAAAGTGGGCCAAGATCCCATGATCTCTGCTTTGCCTGACACTCCATCTTTGACAAGGTGTCGATGTACAAAAATGGTCAAATATGACCAAGTGTTCCTCAAAACTTGGTCAGGGGCCAACACTTCATCTGTGCTTGCACAAAGAATGCCTGTTGCTGCACCTCCTATAACTGTACTTCCAGTTTCCTTAGCTCAGGATCTTATGCGAGGCATTCATAAGTCTGCATGCTTCGATAGCTCAATTGTTTTCACTTTGAGGCAAGGGCCCTTATCCTTATTTCCATGTTCTTGGTGATTTCCTCCCTCTGATCACACACTTCCTGTGGGGTGCTCAGTACTTCTTGGACCTCCAACTATGTTATCCTCGCTTGAAGCTGCTAGATGATCTCAACAAGATTTACTACTTGATCCTTGATCGACTCCTGGATCTCTTGTTCCAAGCCAGGCACAAAGCGATGTGATTTATTTAACACTTCTTTGACCATAGTCTGCTCTGTGAGAAACTTCTCCTTTTCTCTCTGTAGCTTCACTTTGTCCTCCCAGAGCATCGCCCAAACTCTTCTCTTTCACTCTAATATGCAGTTACACTATACTGCGCTACTTGTAATTTTTCTAAGACTTCATCTTTCTCTTGTTTCAAGGCTTCTATAGCCTTCTCCTTTTCTTCCTAGATTTTCTGAAGTCGAGCCTCTGTCGCATTTTCTACTCTTCTTAATTGGGCTGATTCATCCCCCAATTCTGCAATCTGTGACGAGGAAGGCGCAGTAGGTACCGCACAGACCAAACAAATAGCTTGTTGCATTTTCTTTAGTTCCTTCTCGATCCTTCCATACAAATCCTCCTGTTTCACTCCATATATATGCAACATGTCCTTGGAAGCATCCTCCATCGATCCGTGGATCAAACTGATGTCATCTTCCGTGAGCATTAATTCTAACTGGGGCTTACTTGTGCATGTCTTCTTTCTTGTTGAAGGTTTATGTGGAGAAACCTTTATCTTCTACGGTGTTATTGCTTCAGTAGGGGGAATTTTTGATAGTGTATATTTTCCTTCTGCTTTCTTATCCCCTCCTCCTTGTCTATATTCTTCATCTCCTCCTCCTGGCGATCCAGGTCTATTTTCTTCAGAGGCGTTTTCCTCCTCATTGGTCTCTATATTATGGACTTCTTCCTGCTTCTTCTTCTTATTTGTCCCATTGGACTGTCCAACATGCTCAACTCGGGTGACCATGGGGCTTCCTATGGTGTTAGTTTTAGAGAGTTATGCATCATCAACGGGTACAAGGAACTCCTCCGACCATTCCTTGGTGATCTTCTCCACGTCTTCATTTGTTAGATTATAGTACGATTGCAACTCTTTCTTGTTCTCATCTCTACATGTAGTGATATAGATAAAATGCATATCTGTGTGGAACTTTGCTATTGGTCTATACTTGTGCAGGGTGCGTGGTGTCATGCGCGGAAATGACTCAATGGAAACCTTCAGTTGCTGATAATAGGCATGAAACACAACATTGGACTGCCATTGCTTTGTCATGTTGTTGGTGTACCATAAGGTAGAAAACCTAGTGACCAACGACTCTGATGGTTCGATCTCTAGAAAGGTGGCTCCTTCAAGATTTTTCCAAGAAACAAATGCGATCAAAATGATCAGCCAGCTGAAGTGGAATTCGTATCCCAAATCCTGAGCTTTGCGACAATATTTCTCTAGTTCATTAACGAGGTAACTCACCCAATTCATCTGCATGCCCTCCACACATTTTCCTGCGAGGTCTAGCACGAACCCGGTGACCTATCTAGGGCGGTTATTCCTTACGAACTTTCCAGATATGAGTTGACAAGTGAGGCGCACTGCCCCATTCTGTATAGAGGCTAACTTGTAACCTTGCTTTCCTTTTTCAACTTCGCCATAAGCCTCCTTGATGCGTTGTTCTATGGAGCGCTCCGAGGCCTTCCTTGGGTAAAAATGTTGAGGGTAAGGTCCCTTCATCCTTAATCCTGTAATCTGGTGGATCAACGTCGGATCCACAGTAATCCTTCGGTCGATCCATGGGTATCCGCCATGATATCATGACAAGAGGAGTTTAACGCAAGCGTTAACCTTCTGGTGACGGAAAAAAATCAAGAATATTCATCACATTTAGCACGGTGGACTGCGCCAGTCCCTTAATGCATGGCTGGGAGATGAGGTGAGGCTTCTTACCAGTTGACTTTGTCAAGTATCTGTGGGGTTACAACATAGCATAGTTATTTTTGTCTCCTAGGTTGAAATCGTTGTTCTTCAACAACGAGATTTGTCCTAGCTGGCTCCCAACTATGCATTTTCCTTTAGGAATGTACGTGGTGAACAAGGTGTACTCATAGTCTCGTGGAATGATATCATGGTTAACTACACCAACCAAAGGTGGGATATAGTCTAGTAGGATGGACGGGATCTGCTTCACATTAGCCAGATCGTCAGGATGCTTACTTCGTTTCTCAGTCGCAGGGTTGACACAAACAAAACGTCGTCCTGTCGAAGGGGAAGCCTGCAGTTCCCTAGTCGAGGATGTCTGGACAACTTCAGATAACTGTCTATCGACCATTATCTTCTTGAGGAACTCCTTGAAAGACTTCTATAATTCACTAGGTTCGCCCGACATTCTCACTATTAATTAGACAGGTTGGGGTAAGAAAATGGATAAGAGGGGTAGCCAAATGGACAACAACATCTAGTTTTTGATAACACCGCTCAACACACAATCAATTCTCTATTAGCTCAGTTAATCATGGGTGGAAAAAAGTGGCCCCGATGTAGCGTCCAACGGGTTAAATAAGTGGGGCCTCGTAACAGATTCTTCCAACGGGCAGGAATACTTTCATCAATGTGAATATGTCCATTATGGCATGGTCTCAACGTCACAAAAGTGGTCCATCCACCCATAAATATATTTTCTAACCATTTTGGAGCATCGTTCTAATAGTCGGGGTGCCTCCAACGATCATATATCTTCGCCAGGGTGAAGTCCCATTCTGCGTGATCCTGTTGTTCGAGCGAAGTTCAAATCCTATGAACCTGCCTCCTATGAGGTTCCAGTGTGTGAAGCATTCCATTTGGTCTTTGTAGCTTTATGTAGATTTTCCATCTCAACTTTCTTTTTACTGAGCTTCCTTTCCTTCTTTTCTGTGATTTGCGTCTTTATAACTTTGACTTGGATCCTCTTTCCATTCTTATTCTTATCTTCTCCTAGTGTAGTGACTTCGCACTACTGATGTGCTCTCAAAGAGTATGAAGATAATATCCCTTCTCTTAATACTTCTTGGGTGGATATACTTCTTTCTTGCATGGATAGGTCCTTCAAACCTTCTTGCATTCTTTCAACCTTGACAACTAATTTCCTTTCCTTCTGTCCCTCCTGCGTTGTTACTTTGTTTTGTTGCTTTGACTTATCCTCTCGTTCTTCTATTAGTTGGTATATTTTTCTAGCTATAAAATCCCTTAGTTCTTTATTTTTCTTTTCTATGGCCTCTTCCTCTATTTTTCTTCTGATCTGATCCCTCTCAATCCAAGTCTTTCCTAACAAAAGTGGGAAAGGGGCGCTGTTCTAAAAAAACTTAATGACTTCAAATTCCTCTTCAGTCAATGTTCCATGGATAATAATGGGTACATTAGTAGCTCTTCCACATAAATTTATCATCTTACCCTTAAACAAGCCTATTCTTCCCAATGAAGGTACCACGACAGGCTTTCCCAAAATTTTCCAAGTTTCTTCTGTCATAATATTCACTTGTGTTTCCTCATCCAAGACACTGTCTATGTCGAAGTCTTCTATTCTTGCACTTATGCGTTGTTTTACTTTCGGGATATATGGTAAACTAACATCTTTGTGAACATCCATCATTTATTTCAACTATTATGACATAGTCTGAGCTTTCTCATATTCTTTCTCTTTATGATTCTCTAACATGCTCTTAGTCTCTTGACTTCCTTCATAGTTTTCTTGTCTCATGTTCATTCTTTCAACTTTAGCAATCATCTTTGGACAATCCTCAACCTCATGACCAATAGCTTCACAACAAAGACAAATAGGACTTGTACTAGGACATTCCTTAGCAATATGTCCCGGTCTTCTGTAGTTATAACACAATGTCAATCCTCTTTTCCTCTTGTATGTTCCCCAACCTCTTCTATACTACGCACTAGGATCACAGTGCTAGGCCTGCAATCTTTAAAATTTCTTTCTAGGTTCCTGCATCCACTTATTAGCACAAAAACTCTTTCTATGCATAGGAATAACATATATTTCTTCATTTCTATTGACTTTACTCAAATCAACTCTTTCTTCCAACTATGTCCTAGCCTTTAGACTAGGACAAAACCTTTTAAACACACTTAAATTCATGCTTCTGAAACAAATTTTTTCACTTATATTTCTCTTATCAAAGAACAAAGCTTACCTCTTTTAAGATCTTACCTCTTTTCTTCAGATCAGATTTCTTTCTTAGCACAAATATTCACAAGTCAAGTAGATTATTGCGCACTAAAACAAAAGATCTATGCACAACTATTCTCTTTTCTTTACTTCAGTTCCCAACAATCACAGTTTAAGGTCCCGACAATGGAACCATTTGTTGGCACAGGGGCAGACCCAGGGTTCAACTCTTCAACAATGCACCAAAAAATCCTAGCTACCGACCCTTTCGGCAACACCTGCAAAGTAGGTGAAGTCTCACTCGAGGTTAAAGCTAACAGGGGGGGTTACATGATGCAAGTGTCTATAACCAAGATGGGACATAGATCTATGATAACAACACTTCGCAGAGTATTCTAGCAACACTTAGAAGGTGATATGCATTAGTTTATTATCTTTAATAACACCGCAGAACATACCCTAATAGAGATCGACGCAGTAACAAGGGTTAAGAACTTCAACCACTTAACACATAGCATTAGGTTAGATCTAGAATTCATTCATCTTGAAGACAAGTAAGCACTAAGAAACAACAGATCTATCTATCATACATAATAATCAAAGAAACGATCATATTCATAACATAAACAATACAACACAAGGACAACCAAAGACACAAGATATACGTGGTTCACCCCAGTGCGGGGCTACATCCACCAACTTCTTTGTCTTCTTTATTATTATTCAATCTCTTACATTCATTTTCTCGTGTGCACCAAGCCACAAATCCAAGCTTCGCATCAGACATGAGATCTGCACAATGAGCACCAGATCCTCTTTCCAAAACCTAGTCAAGGCACAGAGCCAACTTCTCTAGCGAGCACAAATCCTTCACGCATACACATCCTGTTGCACAAAGCAATTCAAAATTATTTTCACTTAGCTACCCAAACTTCTCTCTTCTACCATACATTCTTACTCATTTATTCTTTTACAATCCCTTACAATAAGGCCCAGTCATGGATAAACCCCATGGGTCGACATCCCATAACCCATTACAAAAACCCTAGAGACCCCTTGCTGGGTCCACATAGCCCGCAAAATAAGTGAGATCCATGATCTCAGCTCCGCTTGGGCACTCCTTTCTTGACCAATGTGTCAAAGTCCAAAAATTGGTCAAGCTTGACCAAGGTTTTCTCAAAACTTGGTTGAGGACCAACATGCATAGAAGTGGATCCGGAAAACATTGAAGCAATCAAGAGTTGGCCAATGCCAAAAAATATTTTATAGGTTATATCATTTATGTCTCTAGCTGGTTACTATAGGAGATTCATTGTGGGATTCTCCAAAATTGCACACTCAATAACATATTTTCAAAAGAAAGGAGTAATGCTTGAGTGGAGTGCCAAGGGTGAAGAAAATTTCTAGTTCTTAAATAATTTGATAACAATTTCCCCTATTTTAAAAGTTTCATATCTAGATGAGGATTTTGTTGTGTGCACGGATGCATGCAAGGAAGGGCTCGGTGGAGTCCTTATGAAAAATGGACATGCAATTTGTTACGAGTCTAGAAAATTGAAGGAACATGAAATAAATTATGCCACACATGACTTAGAGTTAGCATATATAGTACATGCCTTAAGGATGTGGAGGCATTACCTCATGGGAAGAAAATTTGAATTAAGGACATACCATAGTGGTGTGAAATATCTGTTTGAACAACCAACACTAAATGCTAGACAAACTAGATGGCTGAAATTTCTTAGTTAATATAAGTTTGATATCAAGCACATAAAGGGAAAAGAGAACAAGGTGGTTGATGAAATCAATAGAAGGGTGCATAAAATGCATACTACAACCATTATTATGTACATGCCATATTTAAAAGATAAATATCTAGAGGTTGTAACAACATATTGACATTATGTGCAAGTTAAAGAAATCTTACAACAAAATGATATACAACAAAAATATAAGGATTACAAGTTGGAAGAGGATGGAATCCTCTTATTTCATAACATATTTTATGTTCCCAATCCTCAGGAATTGAGAAATTTAGTCATAAAGGAGATGCATAATGTACCATACACTGGAAATCCAATATATTAGAAAACTGTTACAATTGTAAGAGGCCAATATTTTTGGCATGGTATGAAGAAATATGTCACTAATTATTTAGCCAGAGGCATGGACTGTCAGAAGATAAAGTTTGAGTACAAACATCCAACATGATTACTGCAGCCATTTCCCATTCCTGAATGGAAATGAGAATTTGTTACTATTGATTTCATTACTAAATTGCCAAGGACAATTGGTAGTGGTGGATAAACTCACAAAGGCTTCACATTTCATTTCGGTAAAATTAACTCATAAGGAAACCAATATTGTAGAAATTTATATGAGAGAAATTTCTAGGCTACATGGTGTGCTCAAGGAAATAGTGTCGTATTGATATCCCAAGTTCAATTCCAATTTCTATAAGGGGTTGTTTTAGGGATTTGGGACAAATTTGAATTTAAATACAACATATCACCCAAAGTTAGATGGGAAGACATAGAGAATTAATCGAATAATTGAAGATATGTTGAGAATGTATATAATGAAAAAGCCTTCTAAGTGGGAGGACTATATCCATTTAGTTGAGTTTGCATACAATAATGGGTATCAAGAATCATTGAAGAGGATCCTGTTTGAAGCATTGTATGGAAAACAATGAAGCACACCAATAAGTTGGGATAGCCCAACACACATATTTGTGATTGGGTCAGAGTTGATAAAGGAAATGGAAGAACATATGGTAAAAAATAAGCAGAATTTAAAAGTTGCACAAGATTGACAGAAGAGCTATGCTGATAGAAAGATAACAAATAGAGGATTAAAAGTGGGAGAGCATGTTCTTTTAAAATTTAAATCCAAGAGAAGCTCATTGAAATTGGGAGTTTTCCCAAAGTTGGCAGTGAGATATTGTGGGCATTTTGAGGTCTAAGAAAAGATAGGACCAATTGACTACATGCTAGCATTAGCTGCAACCATGAGAATCCATAACGTGTTCCATGTGTCTTTATTAAAAAAGTATGTACCTGATCCTAATCTGTGATTGATTGGAATGTGATCCAGGTGGAACACGAAGGGGATTTCCATGTGGAACTAGTGCGCATCCTAGACCGGAAATTCAAAGTGCTAAGGAACAAAGAAATCGACTTGGTAAAGTTTCAATGGACATGTTACAATCATGAATATGCTACATGGTGCTATGGGGAAAATCCCCCTAAACTGGGTCTAAGGAATAGGCATAGTGATAACTCCCTTAAAAGAATGATCTACCTTTAATATACCCCAAAACCATCTAAACTAAGTGACAAGAGAAAGAGGAAAGAAAGGGTTAATGAGTTCACCTTCAATCCTTACGATTGGTGTAGACCTCTTTCGCTTGTTGTTGCCTCCTAGATCATAGATCTCTTCCCAAAGCTGACCTGCAAGGGGTTAGAAATATAATGAAACAACATATACAATTTCTAATAATCACTTTAAAAGCCTAAATATAGATATAAATTCTGAAATTCACAAGAACATGTAAACATAGGGTTTTGGGACAAAGATAGTCTCTTTTATTCAAATTCAAGATAAAAGAAGGTTACAACCTTTTCTAGAGACCGCTCTATGAACCAAGTCTAGGCTCCTCTTTTGTGGCTCCAAGTGCATCAATCCCATGTTAGATTCTCATAACCAACATACCATCAAGGGAAGGAGGAAGGCTTGGAAAGGGAGAATGGCTAGAGGCGAAATTTGAGGCTAAAACTCAGAGCAAGATGCAAATCTTGGGCAATGAGAGGGAAAAGATTTTGGCAGAGTTTTCTTATTTTCTTTTTTATGTCCCCAAATGACTCCCCAAGACTTCTTTTTATATGAGAAAAAGATGGTTATTTGGTTTAGGGATGGGCTACAAGGGGTAAAATGGTTAGGAAACCCTCCATAGCCCATATACTCCATCGAATTCCACACAATTTTATATTTTTTTGCAAATTTTGGCGGTAAACGTGGGCTAACTAGCATGCAACACGTGTGTGTACATAGGCTAACTAGCATGCAACATGTGGGTGTACATAGGCTATTAGTGCAGTAGGGCACATACACTATCCAAAAACGTATTTTTTAGAAGGAATCCTCAACAATATTTTTGGCAAAGTATGCAAATGGATGGGCCAATGTCTTGGATGCACATAAATGTCATTTTTAGACTATAATAGATGCCCCCTAATGTATGAGGTCAGAAGAGCAACTGATGACCAAAATACATTACAATATATTTACACAGTGGGAAGGCACGAATTTGAGTTTGTTCGAGACGAGTGTTTATGAGCATGTCATCTGCAAAGTAATGATAATCTCTCCAAGGTGGGAATACCCATGCCTGGGATGAACTAAGCATGGTTTCCAATAAAGTACACTGCAGATCCATGTCATATATATAGTAATTATGGCTACATGACTAATGTGTATTCCAATAAAAGTGTAGACGGGAATAATACACAATGGATCTACATCTCAAAATCATCTGAAGGTATACAAGTATAATATGATATGCATATTTAGGAAGCATCGACGCCTGTGGTTGGAGATGAGAACTCCATAGCTCGAGCAAAAAATTCAAGATCTTCAAAAATCAAGTAGGAGTACAATAGGAGTGTAATATTCACTACTCTGAGGTCTTCGACATGTCGTCGGGGAAAGACTGGAGGACCTTGATCATCGGGCACAAAAATTCATTGATTTTGAATCCAAACTTGATTGGACTTTCAGGATGGCTGACTCATGAAATTCAAGAGATCAACTGCAAAATGGCTGACTTAGGTTGGATAAAAATTCCCTTGGAAAAAAGCATGGAAAAATGATGAGACTAAGGACACATATTATTGACATAAGTCTATGATACAAGAGGCACCACAAACTGTCCACATGTTTGGAAGAGTAACCAAATGGAGGAGTACACAACTCTATGGAACAAGAAAAACTTCCTAAGGTCATACTAGATCCCAATGCTTGAAGAACAAACATAAGGATGTGCTTTGTCCAAGGGAGACTATCTTGCTGCTGATAAAAGATAATGTATATCCTGTCCCCTCTTTTTGGAATATTTTATTTTTTTGTCTTTTTCAATTTAATGAGCTTGAAAAAGAATAAAATAATAATACGTTACAAAGGAGGAATGGGTGTCATGGGAAAGGAAACTAGTTCCAAGCGCATGGAACATAATGATGCTCAGTGCAAGGAGACATGTGCAGGATAAGGATAGTCGAGAAAATTCCTCCATGGGTTAAGGTGTTAGATTGCAAGGGAAAAAAAGTGTTGCAAGGCTTGCATTTAAGGAATATTTTGAAGGTTCAATTAATAACAACATGAATCCGACATTAGGCCAAATACACAAGGATGATACATGCGATGTGATTAAGGATGACACATCAAGACTCCTTCCATTTGAAGTTTTATGACCCCAGAGAAGGTAATATCAATGGTTTTTCACATTTCGAGAATCTGAAAAACACTAAAAGAAGACTCTAGAGAGTTCCTTTTTCCTAATTAGTCTAGTCGGTTCGAAAAAGTGTTAAACTTATACCGAAAGGACATCTCTTCAAAACCATTTTAACGAGTGTGACCGAGACAAGATCACTCTGCTATCTTTTCAATTTTAAGGAGCCTGAAAAGAGCTTAACTATGGACTCACAACCTTTTTCTAAGTTTAGTCCCCTTAGCCCAAAAAGTTATAAAATATAACTTAGGAGAAATCTCTCGGTGAGACATGTCTCCCAATTCATACCTTTTTCATGGATAATATGTTGGCTGAAAAAAGGGTTAAACTTATGCCAAATATATATTCCTTCTGGACCAATTAACGAGTGTGAAAGGAACAAGGTCACTCATTGATCTTTTCATATTTAGGGATTCTAAAAAGAGATTAAATATGGACTTCGAGGGGTTTCGTTTTTCGTAGATAATGTCCAAGGATCGAAAAAGAGATAAACCACAACTAGGGAGAATGGCCCTTTTTCGAAAATTTAGTCCCTTGGGCCTGAAAAAGGGTTAAATTTATGCTGACAATAATATCCTAGCGAACCAAAGCTCCTAGGGAATATGTTTATTCGTAAATTAACCGTCCTGACCGAAAAGGGATAAACTACCACTGGATATATGTGCCTTCAAATTTTAGTTTGACGAGCTTGAAGGGAAAAAAGATTGCTGGGAAATCTTTTCAATTTTAGAGATTATGAAAATGGTTTAAATAAGACTCCAGGGGGATTCTATTCTTAAGTAATCCAAATGAGATCGAAAAGAATAAAATATCTCTCATTAGACGTTTCTTTCAAAGTTTAAGTGAGCTTGAAAGACAAAAAACCATGCTCTTAGGGAGTCCCTCAGGTATGAGCCATAAAAGATGAAGAAGAATGGGGCTTCGACACAACATCATGGCAGAAATAAACAAGACTCCCATGTCTATGAATTACTTCAGCATGGGAACCAAATGGAAACAAAGGATCTAACTAAGATTCCCATGGAAGGAAGGCTCTACCACATAATGTAAGATACACTGATCAACAAGGAAGGTTAGTGTCACAATTCAATGGGGTCGATCCTAAGGCCAAATAAACCAGGAAACAAATAATGAAAAAATGCAAGTAGGGAAAGATATAACCTATATGCCAGTTTCGAGGTCAATATCTATTATAATGGATTGACACGATGAAAAAATGTCAAAGAAAAAATGTCTCCAAGAAAAAATTCATATAAGGCCAATAACACTCATCCAGAAGTTAATAAATCTAATATAGATAGAAACTTCGGAAAATAAGAGGTGCTACTGAATACAAAACTTGAAAACAACAAACTTGGACTGTACAATATGGTATAAGGCACCACACATATTTATGTCTCATGCATGGTAGTGGTTTATGTAGAGCCCACTGCTAGGCTCTGACCAAGAGTATCTTTGATAGTCAACCTGGAAAGTCTCCCAAAAGGGAAGAAAACACAAACCACGGTGTAAGTCTTCCCACGGTATAGAAACTGTAAATTAATAATGAATAATTTACAAAAGATATACTCTGTATGCCTCAATGAATGCACACTGGAGGAGAATCAATGCACCATAGTGGTGGTCTAGAGTGATCTAGACACACACCAACAGTTATGGAAGTGAATTGCCACCTAGTCTAGTCTCTCAGGAAGTTACGAGAGTGAACGACCACCTAGCTGAGTTAACTAGTCAAGTAGTCTTCAATTAACTACCTAAACAAAGTGTAGTGAGGAGTAGATCAAGGAATTAGGGATAATGCACCAGTCTGGTGATAATCCCAAGGCAAGTGCACATTAGCATGGTGATGATACCAATGTTGCATGGTGATAAAATCAATGCACCATCTAGACTCAACTCAACTAGTCAAACTAAAGTGTCAACTGAAGAGAATATTCTCCAGGTGGAATGTTCTCTCCTAAAAAACAAGAGTCTGGATAAATGACTAATAATGAATAATAAAAAAGGAAAAACCTTAGGAACAAGAAATCCTAGGTGTGTGTGATGTAACTCCAACACACCCCCTGAACATCACTATGGTGAAAATAAAGAATGGGTCCCGACAACGACGCCATGTTAAGTACCAAAATACAAAAGATACATTGAAATAAAGTGAGGAAAGAAGGAAAACCTCATGGGATATACCCCCCCTAAAGGTACAATGTATGTAAAAATAAGAACTATAGTTTCTAGGCAACTGTGTCATTCACTCCAACACAAATTCACAGAGAATGAAAGTTCTGCTCAGTGAAGGTCTTGGTGAAGATGTCTGTCATTTGTTCTGTTGAAGGAAAAAACTGGAGGTCGTTGATCCCCTCATGTACTAGGTCCCGAATGTAGTGCATGTGGATTTATATGTGCTTTGTCCGCTTCCTATGAACTAGATCTCTGCAAAACTTGAGAGTGCTCTGGTTGTCACACCAGATGACAATCGACCGATGAAACTAAATGCCCAACTTAGTGAGAAAATGTTGTAGCCACATAGCCTGAATGACTATGTTAACTACCCCTATGTACTCTGCCTTGGATGAATATAGAGCAATGGCAACTTTCTTTTTTCTCGACCAACAGATAGGCCTGGAACCAAGACTAAGTGAGTAAATAGATGTGGAATTGTGATCAGTGCTATCGCCAACCTAGTCAGAATCAGTAAACCCAATGAGATCTAATGGAGAGTCTGCTGCATAATGAATCCCAAAGGTGATTGTTCCTTGTACGTATCGAAGGATACGCTTTGCATCCTTGCAATGTAGCTCATGCAACTCTTACATGAACCTGGAAACTGCACAAACTGCATAGGAGAGGTCCAGTATGGAGTGTGTGAGATACAATGATGCAGGAGAATCGTTAGCAAAGCCCATGTGGAGGGACAACTTAGCGCCATAGCGCACCTTTTTAAAATTAACTGGAATATAAAAGCTGGCATTTTTCTGGAGATCCGTTTTGAATGGATGATTGAAGAAGAGAAAAATGCTTAGAAACTGAATGATCACGAGAGGTTTGGGAGTTTCACTCTCAGTCTTGAATGTAACAAAGCTTGAGTAGTTGTTAGTTGTTACTTCTATAGAAGAGGTAGTCAGAGGGAACCGTAGGACCTTCCTGTATAGGTAGATGCATGGCATGCCCAAATGAGGCGGATGGAGGAGTATTGTTATTGAATAGGAGGTAGAATAGTTTGTTTTGAGAGAGGTGAGACTCTGTTACAGTCCAACCTGCACATATTGTAATCAGACATTCATATTAATAGAAAGAAAGCAGTTTTTCCCGCATATAAAATTTCTGTGTGTTTATGTGTATCGAATTAATGTTATGTGAGTGTGTTTACGAATGTTGTAGATGAATGTTAGAATTGATCCGTAGGGGATAGATAGAATTCACTATCTATTTATGAGTTATAGAGTTGTTATGTATTCTTAGGATGTGCAACGAGTGCACAAAAAAATACTGGAGATTCTGCAGCCAACGCAAAGAGTGTGCATGTGAACTCTATTGATTCAGAGAAGAAGGTGTCAAGAGGACACACCAGAGTAATAAAAAAAATAAAGAGAAACCTCAGAGTTACTGAATACTCTATAGAGTTCTGCAAGTGTGCATTGAGAGGACACAAGGAGTGCGTTATTGAACCTGAAAGAAATCAAGATTCCCGAGGAAGACCTGTGCAAGGATTGCACCGGGACAACACTGAGACAGAGTGTTGAAATAAGTCATTGGAAGACTTCATCAAGCCCAAGGAGTGCACCATAAGTAAAGTATTTTTACTTTACAAGCTCAAGGAGGATGAGTGTCGGGTTGCCAGAAGGGCACTAGGGAAATCTTCTAAGGAAGTGGAAGGGACGAGATCCTTTGGAGCTTTGATTCAATTCAAAAGTTCAGAAGAGATAGAGCAAAGAGTGATTAGAGAAGGACTTATTCCAAGTCCCAAAGATTAAGAGGGATAATGTACTAAGAAGCGAAGGCGTCCGAAGATAGACGGATCATAAGATAAGGTTCAAGGGCCAAAATCCTTGAACACTTAGAAATTTTCCCAATTTTGGGAGAAAGTGCAAGTTCAGGAGGAGTAACAACAACTGTTGAATCGAGTTGCAGGGAGAGATATGGAACACTAGATCCATGTCTAGACAGAAGAAGAATGCAGAGGGGAAGAACAGATCCTAGTTGTTGGATCTGGGCACCGAGGATCGACAATCGTTTGATCCAGAGGTAAGTACAGGCCTTAAATCATTTGGAAGTGCAAAAAATAATGGACTTGCGAAGTCCCAAAGCCCGAAGTGCTGAAGTCACGCATAGCCGTTGATCGTGAAGGAGGTATGTGCCAACTAATTGTGGACTCCGGGTGAAAGCACTCCGGAAGGAATGAGTGTGTATGAGTTTGAAACTCACGAAGAACAAATAGCCTAAGTATCTAGGATCCATTGATCTAGGTGGATATCGGTGGCCACCCATCTTTTCCAACTAGCTCAAAAAAGTTTTCTGACAATTTTGGCAGTTTACTATTTTTAGCAGTTTTAACTTCTGGGGCCATTTTGAGGGCCTAAATGAAGGTTTTTAAGGATTGAGATTCTCAATGATAGCTAAAAGAATGATTGAGCCCCAAAAACTAATCCCCTCAACGATACCTTTCCAATGGGCTATCATACGCCTAAAACATATATCGTATGCAAAAGTTACAACCCAAGGAAGTTGATGTACTAACTTACCCAGACAGGGCCCACATGACTTTTGGTGCTTCATCTCCTAGGGTTAGGTTTTTAGATGTCAAGAGTTTTTTACATTCCTGTTTATTGTAGAAAGGAATTCAGAGCCTCATTTTAATTATCTTCTTGTGAATGAACGCAACCGTCACATCTCTTCTTAGAGATAAGCCGCCACCATTCCAACAAGATTGTTTCCGCTGCATTTTATAGTTTTAGCTTATTTCCTTATTGAATAGAAAACCAATTTTACTCTATCTCTGTTATTTTTTGTTAAGCACCTATTAATAATCTGTAATCATTTCATTCTTCTCATAAAATTCAGATCAGTGGTATCAGAGTGGTCTACTCCTTGTCGTCTTAATGCATGTCCCCAACGAGGTCAGAGTACAAAGAGTTGGGTCTTGAGCTTGTTTCTCTTAAGGAAAAAATCTCTCACACTCCCAATAGACCTCTCATGGTAGGATAAAATAAATATGATGGGACATGAGATCCTTTCAAACTGTTGATTGAGGAAGCCCTCATGCAACAAAGGAATGAGATGATGGATGGTTTTGCGCAAATCCTTCGGCGGCTACCAACAGGCGATGCATCTTCTTCGAGTGGAGGCACCACCCCCTTCAAGGTACAAATAAACTTCAATATTCATATATTTGAAGGTTATATAGATGCATATGCTGCAGACAAGTGGTTGAATCTACTAGAAGAGTATTTTTCTATCCATAATTGTTGCGAGTGGGAAATCCCTCTATGGACTAGCACTTAGGGTTTTATCATGCATGCAGAAAAGACCTAAATATTCCTACATTTTACCATCATCCCAGACTTAATCCACATTATTCTTAAACAAATACACAGTTAAGAAGATCAAGTGAGCATACCTTATTTCCGACATTTGATATCAATCCCTCTTCACGCTTGGTCACTCTTTGACTGCAACTCTCCTCCCAAGGTTGACCTGCATTCACAAAGACAAACAAAGAACTCCACATGCATTTGATCTACAGATTAATGGGTTAGAGATTTAATCAACATGTATGTAATAAATAATGACAATCTCATATGGCGGGATGGGAAAAGTAATTCTTTATTATTAACTTCACTAAAGCAACTTACAATGATGAAGCCAGCCACTGCTCCATGAATTTGGTCCCGAGCTCCTCTTTTACTATGCACCAACTACTAACACACTTGCTTCTCTTCTTCGTTGAAATCACAAAATGGTTTCAGAATCTTGGGCATAGGGGAATACGAATTCAGGTAGAGTTTCTTTACTATCTTTTTCCTCCTTTCAAATGGGACCCCTACCCCTTCTTTTATAGGCTAGAAGGAGCTAGGTATTTGGTTGAATGACTAGCCATACATGGCCGAAAGGTTAGTTAAATTGCCCAAAGTTGTGTGTTCCATCAACAACTTTCCTTTTTTCATGCTTCTGAAGGTCCACGCGTGTTGTAGGTGCATGGGCGTTTACAAATGGAGTTTTTTTAGAAGATCTCTTCAGTGGTGGCTTGGAAAAGAAGGAATATGAGATGGCCCGATGCCAAGTAAGCATGTTTGGTGCAAATTAGGGTTATAACAGATGCCCCCTAATGTGTGAGGTCAGAAGAGCATATGATGGCCGACATACATTATCAATCTTTATCAACGTACCAAACCGGTGAGCCCAGGGACCAGAATTTAGGAGGTGCCATCTACAAATTAACAATTGTCTCACCAAGGCGGGCATACCCATGCTCAGGATGAAATAAAATCATGGCTACCAATCAAATACTCTGTAGATCCATGTCATATAACTATATAAAGTGTAGCCATGAGAAATACACAACGGATCTACATCTCAAAATCAAAAGATATACATGTATAATATCCATATTCTAGAAGCTGATAAGGCCTGATGGCTAGAGATGAGGTCTTTAGAGCTCGAGCAACAACTTCAAAATCTTCAAAACTTGAGTAGGAGTGTAATATAAGTGTACGAATTCACTACCCAAAGGTCTTCGACGACTTGTCGGTCGTGGACTAGAGAATCTTGATGATCAGGCTGAAGGCTTTATTGATTTCAAACAAAGACTTGATTGGATTCTGAGGATGGCCGGGCATGAGGGAAAGAGACAAATTTCAGAGGGGCCTACTCAGGCTTGGTAAAAACTTCCCTTGGACAATAGCATGACAAATGATGAGACTCAGGCAACATGGCATTGACATAAGTTCACGAGGCAGGAGGTGACGTAAACTCTCCATATGTTTGGAAGAATAACCAAACAGAGGAGGACGCAACTCTATGTAGTGAGAACAAATTTCCTAAGGTCATATTAAATCCCAGAGCTTGAAGAAAAAATGGAAGGATGTGCTTTGTCCAAGGGAGACTCATTGTGCTGCCAATAAAAAGAAAATACATTTCCCTTCCTCTTTTTGGGGTATATTTGATTTTTTTGTCTTTTTCAATAATTTTGGAAAAAACATAAAAGAATGCTATGTTACAAAGGAGGAATCGAGTGTCATAAACATACTAGTTCCAAGCACAAAAAACACAAGGATTCTCAAGGAAAAGGGACATATGCAAGAAAAGGACACTTGGGAAAAATCCTCCAGGGGCCAAAGGTGTCAAGACGCAGAG
This sequence comes from Picea engelmannii, assembly GCA_009831015.1. Lineage (NCBI taxonomy): Eukaryota > Viridiplantae > Streptophyta > Pinopsida > Pinales > Pinaceae > Picea > Picea engelmannii. Next base: position 531,097 of record ML777754.1, on the reverse strand, counting down.
TAAAAGTTCTACAGGGCTTGCGTATAAGGCATGCTTCAGATGGTTCAATTGAGAGCAACATGGAGCCGACATTAGGCCAAAGACGTGGGTATGCAAATTCGATTAATAAAAAACACAATGGTAACATCCTTTGATGTAATTTTAACAAGCCCAGAGAAGGTAAGCTCGATGGTTTTTCATATTTAGAGAGTCTGAAAAAACGTAAAAGGAGACTTCGATGGGGTACCTTTTTCGAAGGTAGTCTAGTCGGTTAAAAAAAATGGTAAACTAGCACTGACAAGATGTCTATTCAAAACCATTTTAACGAGTGTGATAAAGATAAGATCACTCGACAATTTTTTCATTTTTAAGGAGTCTGAAAAAAGATTAACTATGGACTCTGTCAGGAATTTTCTTCTGGACCATTTTAACAAGTGTGAAAGAATAAGGTCACTCGATGATCTTTTCAATTTTAGGGAGTCTGAAAAGATCTTAACTATGGAATCCGTGGGGGTTCCTTTCTCGTAAATTTAGTCCCTTAGGCCCGAAAAAGGGTTAAAATTATACCTGAGAATACTCTTCTAGGGATCCGAGGCCTCTAGAGTATACCTTGGTTCGTACAGTTGACCATCCAAACCACAAAAGGGGTAAACTACCACCAGATAGACGTGACTTCAAATTTCAATTTAACGAGCATGAAAGGCCACAAGATCGCTCGACAATCTTTTCAGTTTTAGAGGGTCTAAAAAGGGATTAAAAGAAGACCCATTGGGGGCTATGACTCAAGTATGAAACTGGTTTAGGTAGAGCCCACTGTTAGGCTTAGACCAAGAGTCTCTTTGATAGTCAACTTGGGAAGTATCCCAAAAGGGAAGAAAACACAAACCACGGTGTAAGTCCTCCTGTGGTATAGAAACCGTAGTCATGGATTCTAGGATAACCTCATCTGAAGGAAATTCAAACTCCAAGAAATCACGCAAACGAGAGTCGACAGTCCCAAAGGGTGAAGTAAACTGACCATACTCCATATGACGATGGAGGTTTTGGATAGGATTGGCAGAGTCTATCAGCGAAGAATCACGATCATAAGGGCTTGAGGATCTACTAACAACGAGATCATACTTAGAAGGATACTCAATCCCACTTGGACCAAGAGGGGGAAGCAAGGGCTCCCATGCCCCCATTGGATACACCAATGGATCAATTGTTGATTCCAAATCTCAAGAGGGAACACATGATAGCATTGGTTCCTGCTCAGAAGCAATTAAACACCGAGGATAAGATGCCACATAATTAACCCATGGCGGGGTAGAGTCTACACGAACGCTAGAAACATATAAAGGGGTAGTTTGAAATAATGTTGGATTAGGATGGTGATTATCAGATGCCAGCTGGTCGATAGTGACAATGCTTCCATTGTGAGGGAAATGCATCACCCGGAAGAGCATAGACACTACAACATTCATAGCATATACATAATCACTCCCGAGAAACATATTGAAATCTAACGGGCCTTGCACCACTATAACATCAACAAGGACAATCTTTCCACCTAATGAGATAGAAAATTGAGGAATAATCCCCAAATATTGACTAGGACGTCTGTCAAAATCCAACAACTCATTCGAAGCAGACACAAGCTCGGGAGATCCCAAGAATTTCCAAACCGAAGAGGATAAAATACTTGCAGAGGCTCCCTCATCCACAATACATCGATAAATTTTTGTTGAATTAAATTCAACCCTTATTTGAAAAGGTGCATCCGAAGGAAGACGAGGCTCAACAAGGTCATTCCAATCAAAATAAACCATCCTAGGGCTTGGAGGGGGTGTGCTCGGAATGAGTAGAATACCCCCTTGTTATGAAAGTATTGAACCAGGAATGCTAAAAACATAGTCGGTAGACATGTCACTCCCCAAAAGAAGAGTGGTATCATCTGATGACTGCATCGACATGACCACTTTCGCAACCAATGGCCGAATAGGCTACATGACTACATGGTCTAAAGGCACCTCACCCTGCAAAAGAGGAGTGGGATCAGTCGATGGCTGCATCGGCATGACCACTTTCACAACCAATGGATGAATAGGTTGTGAGACTACATGGTCTAAAGGCACCTCACCCCCCAAAAGAGGAGTGGGATCAGCTGTTGTTGGGAAAAATACCCTACGGACTAGCAAACTAGGGTTAGACTTGCATGCATATTTTGACCGAAAATAAATTACTTTTTACCTACAACCCGAGACTTAAACCCCTCTTTCACAATACATGCATGAAAAGGACCACTAACCTTGTTATCGACGTTCGATGTAGATCCTCTATTGCTCTTCGATTACTTTCTTGCGCTGCTCCTTCCACATATGACCTGCACTCAAGACAAACAACAACAATGCATGCATGCTACTTCTCTACTCAAGGGTTAGAAATCAAGCATAAATTAACCAAACCATAGACAATTCATGCATTGGGATGGGAAAAGTATTCTTTTTATTAATGAAAACGAATCAAATTTCAATCAAAGCTAAGACCGRCCACCACTCCTTGAACCTGATCCTGGGCTCCTCTTCTTCTGTCCTCCAACTGCTTTGCGTTAAATCTCCTTTGGCATGAGGAAAGGCTAAAGGGTTGGGACAATGGATTACGTAAATGRGCAGATTTTCTTCACTATATTTTTCCTCCTCCAAATGGTACCCCTACCCATTCTTTTATAGGCTAGAAGGAGCTAGGGTTTTGGATGAACCCTCGGCCATGCATGGCCGAGAGTTTCAGTTAACTGACCCATAGCTTTTTGTTCCGTTGGAAACTTTCCTTTTTTCGTGCTTTGTTAGGTACACGCGGGCTGTAGTGAGCCAGCCAGCGTGCACACGCGTGCAGTAATGGGTTAGGGCGTGTGGGCCTTGACACAAGAGGATTTTCAAAGAGTTGTTCAACAGAGTTTTGACAAAGATGGGATATGAGTTGGCCTGATGCCAGGTAAGCATGTGTGGTGCAATTTAGGGTTATAACAGATGCCCCCTAATGTGTGAGGTTAGAAGAGCATCTGATGGCCGAAATGCATTACCAATATTTACTGATGTACCAAACGATTGAGCCCAAGGATTAGGAACTAGGAGGTGTCGTCTGCAAAATAACAAATGTCTCACCGAGGTGGGCATACCCATGCTTGGGATAAAATATAACCATGGCTACCAATCAAATACATTGTAGATCCATGTCAAATAACTATAAAGAGTAGCTGTGAATAATACACAGCGGAGCTACATCTCGAAATCATAAAGATATACATATAGAGCACCCATCTTCCAGAAGCTGATTTGGCTTGATGGCTATACTTCAGAGCTCTAGCAACAACTTCAAAATATTCTAAAACTCGGGTAGGAGTGTAATATGAGTGTACGACTGCACTACCCAGAGGTCTTCGACGACTTGTCGGTTATGGACTTGATAATCTTGATGATCAGAGTGAAGGCTTCATTGATTTCGAATAAGGACTTGATTGGACATTCAGGATGGTCGGGTATGCGAACAAGAGATATATTACAGAGGGGCCAACTCAGGCTTAGTTACAAGCTTCCCTTGGATAACAACACGACAAGTGATAAGACTCAAGAAACATATATGTTAATCATAAGTCTATGAAGCAGGAGGCAACGCAAAATCTCCATATGTTTGGAAGAGTAACCAAATGGTAGAGGACACAACTCTATATAGCGAGAAAAGATTCCTAAGGTCGTACTACATCCCATAGTTTGATGATCAAACAAACAGATGTTCTTTATCCAAGGGCGAATCATTATGATGCCAATAAAGAAAATACTTTTCCCATCCTCTTTTTGGGGTATATTTGATTTTTTTGTTCTTTTTGATAATTTTGGAAAATAATAAAGAAATATTACGTTACAATGGAGGAACGAGTACTGAAAACATACAAGCTCGAGGCACAAGGACAAGACTGATGTTCTGGTAAAATGATACTCAGGAAAAATCCTCCGGCGGCCAAAGGTGTTAAGACACAGAAGCAAACTGTCACAAGGCTGGTGGATAAGGTATGCAAATGCGGTTGATAGAACACACAATGGTAACATCCTTCGATGTAAGTTTAACAAGCCCAGAGAAGGTAAGCTCGGTGGTTTTTCATATTTATAGAGTCTAAAAAAGCATAAAAGGAGACTCCGCTGGGGTACCTTTTTCGTCAATAGTCTAGTCAGTTCGAAAAAGGGATAAACTAGCACTGATTAGACGTCAATTCAAAACCATTTTAACGAGTGTGACAATGACAATATCACTCGGCTATTTTTTCACTTTTAAGGAGTCTAAAAAAATCTTAACTATGGACTCCATCAGGAATATTTTTCTGGACCAATTTAATGAGTGTGAAAGAATAAGGTCACTAGGCTATCTTTTCAATTTTAGGGAGTCTGAAAAGAGCTTAACTATGGACTCTGTGGGGGTTTCTTTTTCATAAATTTAGTCCCTCAGGCCCGAAAAATGAATAAAATTATACCTAAGAGTACTCTTCTAAAGAATGAGAATTTGATAGAGTATACCTTTGTTCATACAGTTGACCGTCCGGACCCAAAAAGGGGTAAACTACTGCCGGACAGACGTGAATTCAAATTTCAGTTTAACGAGTGTGAAAGGCCACAAGATCACTCGGAAATATTTTCATTTTTAGAGGGTTTGAAAAGGGCTTAAAAGGAGACCCGTTTAAGGAATGTCCTTCTGGACCAATTTAATGAGTGTGAAGAAACAAGGTCACTTGGCAATCTTTTCATCTTTAAGGAGTCTGAAAAGGGCTTAAAGAAGACTCCATAATGGTTACTTTTCTCAGTTAATATGGACGAGATCGAAAAGCATAAATGCAGTCTTGCCGGATGTTACTTTCGGATCTCAAAACGAGCTTGAAAAACAACAAAGTGAGCTCATGATAGACTCTTTGTGGGTCGATGCCTGGCATATCCTCGGGGTAGCTGTATGCTCCGACGAAAATATTGTCTATGATGTCAGGGGTTCTGGAGATATTGATAGGTATCATCTCAACAATGGTTTCCATATTACCCTCAGCATAGATCTTGTGTGTAGCTAAGGGATTAGTATGACAAGACCTATCTCCAGTCATAGTCATGGTGAATTCTCTTGCTTTGATTCGGCTTAACTTTGGGAGGAAATATGATCTGTGATGAATATCTTCCCAAGGTTTGTCCAGACTAGTCATTGCTTTGATTACTGCTTCGTCAGAAGGTAAGACTAAGTCTAATGAATTGACGTTAGCAAGGGAACCCTGAGGCCAAATAGGCTCTAGAAGTGGATCTAAATCTTGTGCGGGAGCCGGATCAGGGTTAGCTGAAGCTTGTTGGACTAAAGAGTACGCTACTTCAGCAATTGACAAGGGCATGGGCATGCTTGAGTGCCCTATCTCATCCATCGTGGATGATGGGGAAGGAAGAATCCAAGGATCCTCAAAGTAAGTCATGCGGAATGACGAAACTTGAAAAATATCAACATTATGGTGATTAGATATAAACTTGATATTGTCGTGAGGAGGTGGGTAATCGAAGGTACCCATCAAGGACGGGAACAAACAACCTCCTACATTAACGAAACCTGGTTGAGGATTATCTATCATTGGGACCATGGATGCCCCCAAAGATGGGTCAGGTCTGGAGAAGGACAGTTGATCGATGGTCACTATCCGGCCTTCGTGTGGAAACAAAAAGACTCAGAAAACTGTAGCAACCACAGATTGCATAGAATAAGTCCAACTCCTACCTAACAAGAGGTTATAGTTGAGGGGAGCATCGAATACCTCTACTTCGACACACATGGTTTTCCCTCCTAACTACATAGGGAAAGAAGGAACGATGCCATGTGGTCAGAAAGAACGACCGTCGAACGCAGTGAGGAGAGTAGGTGATGGAGACAAAGTGGGATGGCCAATGGCCTTCCAACATGCTAATGAAATAACGCATGTCGTTGCACCCTCGTCGACCACCATGAAGAATATATTCCATGTAAAAGTTTTCATGGGATGAGCCACTACTATCTGAAACACTACGTGATAAGGAAAACGAGGTTTTAAGTCGGTTGTATCTAACATGATGGTACCCGGATTACAAGTCTCAGTAGAGCCCAAAGAAGGTAACAAGGCTTTCCTCTGAGCAGGGCAGCTTTGGAGGACCTCCAAAGCAGACATCGCACAAGGGGTTTGTGATAAATCCTCCACCACAGAGTAATTCTGGGTGGCCCTTGCATTTGGGTTGTGAGAATCTTTTTTAAATGCACCTTTTGGAATGCGTGTCATAGTTTCTCCCAACGTCTTCTCAATCTGTAGAGGAAGAGATGGGAGGTCAACTTCTTTACTCTTCTCAGAAGCACTTGGTTTACTATAGTCGTGTGCTCTAGTCATTATGAAAGCATCACCCCTGACCATATATACATTCGCGGATGAGGGATTGTTTGGAGGAGGGCAGGTTTCTTGGCTGCCCCCTTCTGTGCTTGTAGAGGCTTGAGTTAAATTTTGCTCGTGTTTAAAGGGATTAGTCGACACTGCCTGCTGTTGCTGTGTGACAAACTTTTGGGCCTCTGCAAGTCAAGGACAAAGATGGGTTGGGTGGTATTCTGCGCACAAGTTGCACAGATACCTTGTATTTCGTTTTTTCGTGTTGTCCCTGCCAACATTATCAGTGGGTTTTTTATTCCCCTTACCCTTCTTTCATTGTTTTTTCTTCCCTTCAGGCTACTGGGGGGCCTTTGGGTTAGTTGACTGCACGGAGTGTACTTCCAATGTTTGGGTAGGAGGAGCAGCCAAAGCAGTAGTCTGACTGGCCGCTATATGTTGTATGGATAACTGTTGCAACTGTTTTGTCAATTGCTCAGCGGGCTTGGTTTGTGATGAACCAACAATACCATCGACATGTGGTCCAACTTTCTATCTATTTTTATCCAGTATTGAACGTGGTGCATCTAGCAAGATGTTGTATAATAAACTAGACTGAGAATAGATGAGCTCAAACTGTTGAGCCCTCATGATGGCATCTTCTTCAGAGAAAACTCTGGAAGTCACGACGTCTTTGGATAACTGTGGGACCAAAGACTTAAGGAACCACTCAAGCAGGAATGCTGGTGGGACGAGTACTTTGATTAGACTCTTCCGACGTCTCCATTCTCATATATGATCAGAGATATGGTCCTCTTTTGTCTGTTCGAAATTGGTGAGAAACTCTGTGCCAACGTCGTATCTCACAGGTAACTAGAAATGGTTAAGGAAGGCCATCGCTAGTTTGCCAAAAGAAGAGTATCTTGAGCGATCGAGCTCGATGTACCATTTCGCGGCACTCCCGATAAGAGTACATTGAAACAATCGCAACTGTATGGAGTCCTCTTTCAATGAGTTAGATGAACACCAAAGATGGAAGGTAGTCACATGATCGCCTGAATCTTCATTAGGCTTGGCCTTGAACTTTGGAATGTCCGAAGGAAAATTCATTGGCATAGGAGGCCAACGTGGATCGTGACAAATAGGATCATTTAACAACCTTGTCAAATCTGGCAAGTGTAAAGTTGCTAGGAATGGTAGTTTGGGTTGCTGCTGATAACCTGGGAAAAAGGGTCCTGGAGTTTGACTGGCACCAGGTTGCTAGGAAAAGTTAGGCTGCTGGCCTAGATTCTGGTAGAAACCATGGCCCTGACCAGCGTAATGATTTTTCATTGGTGGAGACATCATCGACTGATTTACCATAAAGGACATAGGGTGTTGGGCATGCATCTTGTTCGAAGGAATTTGGGAAGGATTACCCCATGCCGGTCCCGATGGGAGAGGCATAATGGTATGTCCAGGTTTTCATTGAATGTGAAAAGAATTACCCCAGAATGACATTCGAGAGGAGGGAACAGATCCTTGTCCTGAGTTCCAAGGTCCTGCTATATGTGCCCCCTGCGCAGGAATATTACCCTGCGCCGGAGTAGAGTGTCCAAAAATTGGATTGCCCCCATACGGGAAAGCGGTGGATGAGAAAGTGTTGTTACCAAATGTCCCATTCCAAACAAACGGTGTCGAACCTATCGACATACTGTGCACAGGTGTTCCTTGACTTCTTGCTCCAAATAAACTAGTGTGTGCAGGCTGCCTGGCGGACTGTTGATGCAGACCACCAAGAGAAGGGGATGAAGGAGGGATATGACCTCCTGCATAAGGAAAAGAATTAAAAGGCACAGGAGTGCCCCCAAGTTGACCTTGCAGAGGAGCGTTAGAGCTCCATGCCCCAATACCCAAAGTCTGTAAAGTGGAGTAAGTGAGTGCAGGACTTGTACCTAAATTAGGCATACCATATGAGAACGGAGGGCCTGTCACACTAGGTGTGAAGGGGGTTGTGGCCGCCGCCATATATGGGTTCGGTCCACTATGCAACGTAGTTGCGGCCGAGACCATGGTGGCTCAGACCGACGATGGTAAGTTAGGAGATAATTCTCCTATGGTAGAAATTGTGGTGGGAATGGAAGAATTCCCAAAAGAAGTAACAACGTTTGTTTCCATAGCTGTGTGAGGCACTGTTTGGCGTTTGTGAAATTGGATTGGTACAGTAAACGATACCCATATATCAATGGTTGGTGTTTCAACCAAGCCAATATTGGTGGTTGATTCCTCTAGGAGTTGTTCGGGCACAAAGGTTTGTAACCCGGTTGCTTCGGAAGACCCTTGTTGGTCTAGCTTCCGTCTTAATGGTGGTGGGGGTGCCTGCAGTGTAACCGGCGGCAGGCCCAGAAACCTTTGTGACCGGSGGAGCTCAGGATCCTCCACTGTGTGAGAAGATCCAAGACACGCTAAGGTATTCTACACATTCAAAAAGTAACACACACTAAAAAGAAGCCCCTAAGAGATAAGACAAGCAATCACTAAACTATTTGGAAGAACAGTTACAACAACCAACACTAGAGCAACTTACCGGTGCAAGTGCAACTTGAATATGGAATCACCCTCTGGGTATACTTTGCAAATCGTRGCCCGATGTTTGTCCTAGGTTCCGCGGTATACCCCCGCAGTCACCCGTGTATGTCCCTAAAAATATTGGYCACTAGGTTGCCAGCACGCGAACAGTCACCAGGCAGGTAGAGTCGAAAGTCGGGTAGACCACAATGAGCAGGGTATCAAGCCCAAAACTTGTCAAGGGTATCGAGAGAAAATGGTCCGGAAGAAAACTGAGGACCTTGAATGGATTCGAGACCCATGAAGCCTCGTGGAAAATGAAAACGACGGAATCCCAAAACAAGCCCTCGATATGTGTTCTCCACTACAATTGGTCCGGCTTTGGAGGGGTTATCTCTGCTACCTTTCTGCACGTGACCTCGTGTTTACTCCCTGTGTTAGAGGGGGGTCCCGGATAACTTCCATGACACTGGACTTCGACACTCCCTATCGCAGACTCTAATGTTTGGTTTTGAATGGCCTTGGAGAGTTTCCTCTCCAACCTAATCCAAGGCCCTAGTCCTGAACTAGTTTGTGAACCCTACAAACAAAAAGTCTAGTTGATTTTAAATTAGCGTTGCTTTTAAGGATTTTTTCTAAGTCAAGGGATATGAGGGTGAAACTGATGATTTGTAAAGACGAAAGCAAAAACAAATGAAAAAAGCTAGAAACAAAAGACTTTTACTCAATGCAAAATTTCAACAACTTTTCACAAAGAAAGATTTCTTTTTCTTTTCAATTTTTCTAAGATTTTATACAACAAACATAAAGGAATATCACTCGAATACGAGCTACTTATTCTCTAAATGCACTGCAAAAAATTACGAAATAAAAGACTTCTCCCTAGCTAATGATGCAAAAACACACTCTTTAAACAAAGAAGAAAATGAAAAGAGATTTTTTATATTTTTTATTTAAGTGCTAGTAAAGCAACAAAGGGAAAAATACCGATAAGCACAAAAGCAAGAAAAACAAATTCTGGCTTAAAGCGCAGATCACAAAGAATCAAAGTAAAGACACACAATGGCAGTAGAGAAAACAAAGACTCTTACGCTTGTCTAAAAACCATAATTTTTTTATTTTCTATTTTTATATTTTCTGTCAAATATCAACTGAGAAAAAACAGGCTAAGGGTAAGATGACCTAACCTACTGATTGTTCAACCCTAGACTCAAACACCTGAGAAGAATACTTCTCATCAAAGGAGGGGATGACTGCCCCACCTTGAACAAAAAGTATCCTGTCAAGCATGCTACTGTCACTAAAACAGAACACGTGCAAATGCGTGCTGAGATGAAACAGGAAGCGTGTATATGCGGGCTGACCTTATACAGACCGCGTGTATGTCTAAATTCTAAGAAAAAAATGAAAACATGTAGTCCAGACCAGGAAGATGCCTATGGTATTGATAACCAGGGTCCCTTGAAGGCTTGGATGCTCTTTCTAACAGAAAAGAAAAATAATGCAAGGAATAACAAGGAGAAAAAAAGAAATCTGAGATAGGACTGTGAACCAACAAGACTCAGACAGGATTCCAGAAAACCCCCTGAGAATGTATAATTCTAACAGGGAAGAGGAGGACTGCCTCTAAAGTTCTCTAAACTCCTACACGCTACTGCTATCTCTACAGCTAGCGTTCACACGCAGGATGTAAGAGGATAGGGCTCGGCTACATGCGTGTAGCCCTTCTGCAGGCCGCATTTACCTCTATGTGTTTCGACAACTACTGTCAAGCAAAAGTAAGGGAAAACTGGTATGAAGAACCAGGCTCCCTGCTAGCTCAAACCTTACAGAAAAACACAGGCAAAGAAAAATAAAAAACCTAATCTTTAAAATACCCAAAAACTCAAATAAATCCAGAAACCCTAAAGAGTATTCTTCCCCAGTACGGTCCCCAATTCTGTTGTTGGGAAAAATACCCTATGGACTAGCAAATTAGGGTCAGACTTGCATGCAGATTTTGACCGAAAATAAATTACTTTTTACCTACAACTCGAGACTTAAACCCCTCTTTCACAGTACATGCATGAAAAATACCACTAACCTTATTATTGGCATTCGATGTAGATCCTCCGTTGCTCTTCGATTACTTGCTTGTGCTGCTCCTTCCACAGATGACCTGCACTCAAGACAAACAACAACAATGCATGCATGCTACTTCTCTACTCAAGGGTTAGAAATCAAGCATAAATTAACCAAACCATAGACAATTCATGCATTGGGATGGGAAAAGTATTCTTTTTATTAATGAAAACGAATCAACTTACAATCAAAGATAAGACCGACCACCACTCCTTGAACCTCATCTTGGGCTCCTCTTCTTTTGTCCTCCAACTGCTTTGCGTTAAATCTCCTTTGGCATGAGGAAAGGCTAAAGGGTTGGGACAATGGATTACGTAAATGGCAGAGTTTCTTCGCTATATTTTTTCCTCCTCCAAATGGTACCCCTACCCCTTCTTTTATAGGCTAGAAGGAGCTAGGGTTTTGGATGAACCCTCGGCCATGCATGGCCGGGAGTTTCAGTTAACTAAACCATAGCTTTTTGTTTCATCGATAAATTTCCTTTTTTCGTGCTTTGTTAGGTACACGTGGGCTGTAGTGAGCCAGCCAGCGTGCACACGTGTGCAGTAATGGGTTAGGGCACGTGGGCCTTGACACAAGAGGATTTTCAAAGAGTTGTTCAGTAGAGTTTTGGCAAAGAAGGGATATGAGTTGGCCTGATGCCAGGTAAGCATGTGTGGTTCAATTTAGGGTTATAACATTAGCTGATGAATGCATCGACATGACCACTTTCTTAGCCAATGGTTGAATAGGTTGAGAGACTACATGGTCTAAAGGCACCTCACCCCTCAAAAGAGGAGTGGGATCAATCGATGACTGCATCGGCGTGTCCACTTTCTCAACCAATGGCTGCATAAGCTGAGAGACTACATGGTCTAAAGGCACCTCACCCCTCAAAAGAGGAATGGGATCAGTCGATGACTGCATCAACGTGACCACTTTCTCAACCAATGGTTCAATAGACTGTGAAGAAACCTCAAAAGACTCAGAATCAGAAGAGCTTGCAGATAGGGACCACAATCTTTGTACCTATGGAATGCCAGGGCACAAATGAGTAAGGTGATCTCCCTTGCAAAGCTTACAAGGGAACTTAGGCTTACGTCCTATCCATCTAGGTTTCTCAACAAAATTAATGCCCCCAGCATGAATACCAGTGGTTTATTGCACATATCCAACATGAGTTGCAGAGGTTAGTGATGGGTCGATAACATGACTTGTAGAGGCTACAGACCTATTACCAGTATGACTAGCAGTGACTGGACTTTTCCCCCCAACATGACTTGCAGAGGGTGCGTGTATTCCCCCAACATAACTTGCAGAAGTTGGGTGTTGGTATTCAATGTGACTTGCAGAGGTTTTCGACCTATCTCCAACATGACTCGCATAGGTTGGTGACTTATTCATCGTATTCTTACTCTTTCTATTTCATTTAGACTTCCAGTTACTAGTAACTGTACTTTCACCAGAGGTGGGAGAAGGAGGAGGAGAAGACTTTATTGACAAAGAAACATCAACAAGGTGCCCATGACTTAAGGTGCTTAACTGAGAAGTGTCAAGAGAATTTGGAACATTTGAAATGGTACCCAACCAAACCGGTAGTCCCACATTCAACCCAGGAATGTACAAAGTGGCCATCAAAGGGACACCAACGTTTCTGAAGCAGGGAAAAGCATAGGAATCCCCTTGTGAATGGGCTCCTTGGTTGGTATCACTGGGAAATTTAGCCATGAATATCTTATGCACAGGTTCTCCCTTTTTGGGATCGTTCAAGTCCGTAAAATTCTCACACACTAACTCTGGCGAACCAGTGTTATCGAAACAATGCCTATAAAGAGGCGGCTCCATGTTTCTAAGCAGAAGAATGAAAATTCCTCTCAACCGGTGGAGTGGGCGGTCTACCACCCTAGGTTAGAGACCCAAATCCACAACTGACTAACTCACTATGGAAAACTAGGGAGCACAGAGCACACACTAAATGTTCCAAAAGGAAAATCAAACAAATGACTAACTAGTTGGAAGAACAGTTACACCAACCAACACTAGAGAAACTTATCGGTGCAAGTGCAACTCGAATATAGAAGCACCCTCCGGGTATACTTTGCAAAGCATGGCCTGATGTCCACCCTAGGTACTATGGTATTCCCTCGCGATCACCTATGTAAGTCCCTAAAATAAAGGCCACTAGGTTGCCAGCTCGTGAATAATCACCAGGCGGGTACAGTCGATAGTCGGGTGGACCGCAATGAGTAGGGTATCAAGCCCAAAACCTATCAAGGGTATCGAAAGCAAGTGTTCCGAAAGACGACTGAGGACCTCAAACATATTCGAGATCCACAAAGCTCCATGGCAAATGCGATCAACAGAATCCCAAGACAAGTCATCTATATGCGTTCCCCACTATGCTTGGCCCGACTTTGGAGGGATTATCTCTACTACCTTTCCACACGCGACCTCATGTTTAGCCCCTGTGTTAGAGGGGGGTCCCAGATAATTTCCACGTTACTGGACTTATACTCTCCTTATCACAGACTCGTATGTTTGTTTTAATGCCTTGAAGAGTTTCCTCTCCAACCTAAATCAAGGCTCTAGCCTAATCTAGTTGATGGAACCTACAAACATAAAGTCTAGTAAATTTTAATTAGCATTCTTTTTACTGGATTGATTTACTCAAAAGGGTACGGTAGTGCAACTGATGGTGTTAAGACTCTTGTGAAAAATGATGAAACTTATATGAACACTGACAAAGAATGATTATATATATATATATATATATATATATATATTGAAATGATTTTAAGATGAGAAGAAAACACAACACTATGATAATTTCTTTTCTTTTTCAAATAACAATGCAAAGAAAATGCCAGGAAAGAAAGAGATCTAACAAACTAAGTTTTTTTTTCTTTTATATTTTCTTCCAATCAAAGCAGAAATAACAAAAGATTCTAAAAGAAACTCATGAATGCACGATTCATGATGAGGGGGAATTTATTTTCAAAATGAAACTCATTTTTCTTAAAATTTCAAGCTAAAAATAAGTTAAAAAAGCTAGGAAACACAAAAAATCTTTTAAATGAAAAAGAAAGATATGTTGGAATACAAACTAGGTTAAAACTGCTTATGACAAAGACCAAAAAGAAACAAGAAAAACCTGGGAAGTAAAAACTTGATAGGGAAGAGGATGACCGCCTCCTCAAAAGTTTCTAGACAGACATGCGACTGTCACTTCAACAACCATTGTATGCATGTGGGCTGTCCAAAGATAGGATGCGTATGCACGCATGTAGGTCCACTGCAGGCCACGTGTGCCTCTATTTCTCCTCAAAAGAAGCAAGACAAGAATCTAAGCTCAGGTAAGGAGTACTGGTATTAAGAACCAGAATCCGTTGAAGACATAGAAACTTACTTTGACAGAAAAAGATGCAAGGAAAAAGATGATCTGAGGTTTTTACCTGACTATGGACTGTTCAATCAAAGACTTAGAAGGACCCATAAGATCCTTGAGAAGGATCACTTCTGCAGGGGAGAGGATGACTGCCTTTTCCTGAGAAGGATTTCCTGGGTTCTCAGACACGTAGGTAGCACTTCATCAACAGGCGTATGCACGTGGGTTGTGTGAAGGTAGGGAACATGTAAATGCATGCAGGTCTTATACAAGTCGCATGTACCTCAATGAACCCTGAAAAGAAAATGTATCCAAGAAAAGAAAGCAAGGAGTACTGGTATGGAAGACCAGAACCCATATTAGCTCAGACTTTTGCAGAAACTCAGAAAAAAAGGGGATGAAACCAATTTAAAACTACCAAAAAGTATCCCCAGAAAATCCAAGAGAAATCCCCAGTACAGTCACCAATTCTGTTGTGAGTGGGAAATCCCCCTATGGACTAGCACTTAGAGTTTTATCATGCATGCAGAAAATACCTAAAGATTCCTACTTTTTACCATCATCCCAGACCTAATCCCCATTATTCTTAAACAAATACACAGTTAAGAAGATCAAGTGAACATACCTTATTTCCGGCGTTTGATATCGATCGCTCTTCACGCTTGGTCTCTCTTTGACTGCAAATCTCCTCCCAAGGCTGACCTGCATTCAAAAAGACAAACAAAGAACTCCACATGCATTTGATCTATAGATTAATGGGTTAGAGATTTAATCAACATGTACGCGATAAATAATGACAATCTCATATGGCGGGACTAGAAAAGTACTTCTTTATTATTAACTTCACTAAAGCAACTTACAATGATGAAGCCGACCACTACTCTAGGAATCTGGTCCTGGGCTCCTCTTTTACTGTGCACCAACTGCTAACACAGTTGCTTCTCGCCTTTGTTGAAATCACAAAATGGTTGCAGAATCTTGGGCAGAGGGGAATACGAATTCGGATAGAGTTTCTTTACTATCTTTTTCCTCCTTTCAAATGGGACCCCTACCCCTTCTTTTATAAGCTAGAAGGAGCTAGGTATTTGGTTGAATGACCAGCCATGCATGGACGAAAGGTTTAGTTAACTTGCCAAAAGTTGTGTGTTCCATCATCAACTTTCCTTTTTTCGTTCCTCTGAAGGTCCACGCAGGCTGTAGTGGGTTAGCTAGCGTGGACACTATAGTTACACATGGGCTGTAGTGGAGCTGGGTGTGTGGGCCTTTAAAAATGGAGTTTTTTAGAAGAGCTCTTCAATGGTGGCTTGGCAAAGAAGGAATATGAGATGGCTTGATGCCAGGTAAGTATGTTTGGTGCAAATTAGGGTTATAACAGATTCCCCCTAATGTGTGAGGTCAGAAGAGCATCTGATGGCCGAAATATATTATCAATCTTTATCAATGTACTAAACTGGTAAGCCCAGGGACCAGAATTCAGGGGGTGCCATCTGCAAAATAACAATTGTCTCACCGAGGTGGGCATACCCGTGCTCGGGATGAAATAAAATCATGGCTACCAATCAAATACATTGCATATCCATGTCATATAACTATATAAAGTTTAGTCGGGAGAAACACACAACGAATCTACATCTCAAAATCAAAATATATACATGTACAGTATCCATCTTCTAGAAGTTGATAAGGCTTGATGGCTTGAGATGAGGTCTTCAGAGCTCGAGAAACAACTTCAAAATATTCAAAACTCGGGTAGGAGTGTAATATGAGTGTACGAATTCACTACCGAGAGGTCTTCGACAACTCGTTAGTCGTGGACTAGAGAATCTTGATGATCAGGTTGAAGGCTTCATTGATTTTGAACAAAGACTTGATTGGATTTTGAGGATGGCCGGGTATGAGGGCAAGAGACAAACTGCAGAGGGGCCGACTCAGGCTTGGTAAAAAATTCTCTTGGACAATAGCATGAAAAATGATGAGACTCAGGCAGCATGTCATTGACATAAGTTCACGAGGCAGGAGGCGACAAAGAAAGGACAAAGAAAATATGGAAAGTATCAGGACAACCAGTCCAAGCTGCAAGAAAATAAAGACACCAAAAATACAAAGAAATATACCGGGAAGTGGTGCGACTTCCATAAGAGCCATTGGCATAACACTGCTGACTACCGCTCAAAGTAGTCGCAGGTTTAGACTCTGAGCTAGAACCAGAAAGGGGAAGATAGATCATTGATGTGTAACCCAATGCCACCATTGCTACCTCCAAGATCCAGCCTGGTGAACCAGGCAAGCCAAAAGAAAGAGAACGCCTCTTCCATTCACAGATGCGGGTAAAAGGCACCCTGCTGCACTTCGTCGTAGATAGCAGTAGCCAGAAGAACCTCATCTCAACAAAGGTCATCAAGTGGCTGGCCCTACCGAAAACACCGTACCCACAAACCTACACCATTGGATGGCTCCGCCAAGGAAGTGATCTCCACATCAGCCAAAAGTGTCGACTATCATACGACATCAATCCCTTCAAAGACGAGGTATTGTGTGATGTTGCTCCTCTCAAATTTTGTGATGTTCTTTTGGGCCAACCTTATTTACGGAAATGTCATGATGTATATGAGTCTAGGCCTCGTAGTGTTATTATTAATTTGAACAAGAAATTGTACAAGATACCCGAGGCACTCCCACCTAGTGCTATTTCCTTGATCTCTGCTAAGCAATGGAGGAAGATCATCTCTCCGATAGGGAAGTTTGTCTTCTTCTTGATTCACTCTCAGAATAGGAGAAATATCACAACCACATACAGGGTCTCTACGTCTGACCTCTCCACACAACATAAGTAAGTAGATAAGGTCGTGGAAGAATACTCAGATATCTTCTCCTCAAATACCGGGGTACCTCTACAGTGTCAGGTCAAGCACCTCATCGAAATGACACTGATGCACCGCCACCCAATGGGCCAATCTATCGTCTCTCTCTGTTAGAGAATGAGGAGATCAAGAGATAGATCGAATAAAGGCTCCATAAGAGGCACATCCATCCCATCTCATCACCTTCCAGGAGACCAATCGTGAACTTGGTGACTCTGCATTGAGAATCGGGCTCTAAATAAAATCACAGTCAGAAACTGGTACCTGATTCCCCGAATCAATGACCTCCTTGATTTCCCAAATCACGTTGTTTATTGCCTTAGTAGACCACCAGTCACGACACTCACCACAGTGCTAGACTCTTGTAGCCATGAGACCTCTAGATGGTCCCAACTCTATGAGACAGACCCAGACTTCGCCACCACCTACCAAATGTTGGGTGCAAATGTAGTTGTCGATAATTTCCATCACTAGGATGGGTTGTTGTGTCGTCTGGGCCACATCTGGGTTCCATCAAGAAAGAGAGCGAAACTGATCTGGGAATCCCAATATAGTAGGATGGCATAACACTTCGATGTTGAAAATACAATGGCGATGCTACATAAACATTTATACTAGCCGAAACTTCGACAAGAGGTCAACAAGTATATTAGGTCCCGCACTACCTACGCCATTGCCAAACCGACCACTAAAAAACATGGCTTGTACACCCCTCTTCCTACTCCTGATAGGCCATGGGAATCCATATCAATGGACTACATGTCGGGCCTCCCGTCTACCAAGCGGGGAAATGATTGTGTTTTTGTGGTTGTTGATCGCTTTTCTAAGATGATGATTCTGGTTGCCTGCAAGAAGAACATCATAGCATAGGCCATTGCCAAGCTCTTCTTTGAACGAGTCTGGGTACATTTTGGAATCCCACAAAACATTGTCTCAGATCAGGACAGTCAATTTCTCATCACATTCTGGTCGAGCCTCTACTCACTGCTGGACACCAACTCAAAAAATCCACAACCTTCCACCCTTAGATAGATGGTCGAACCGAGGTCATAAATCGAATGATTGTGCATATCCTTCGCATGTAAAATTCAAACCACCCTCGCACATGGGATGAGAGCTTTCCCTATGCCCAACATAGCTACAACTGAGCCCTACATAGCTCAACCGACCACAACTCCTTTCAGGTGGGGTTGTGATTCCAACCATTGGGTCTCATAGATGTTACACTTCCCCTTGCGGTCACCTCGACCGACTCATCTCCTACTCCAGTTGAAGCTGAAAAAGCCACCCAGTTCATTGAGAGGATCCAACAAATCCACCAACAAGTTCAAGATATCCTACAAAATTCCAATGACAAGTACAAGCAGCGCCATGATCAACATCGGGTGCCACATAAGTTTCAGGTGGGCGACAATGTTTGGTTGCACTTGCAGAAAGAATGCCTTACAGGACCCCATCGAAAGCTTCAGCCACTTCATTATGGGTCGTACATGATCTGAAAATAGGGGGCTGACTTGTTATGCTATGCAAGCACCCTCTATTTCAGTAAAATAAAACTTTACAGGACCTTGCTCAATGTGTTAAAATATGAAAGATAGATTATGTGCCAAGTTTATGCTTCTTCTTTTAAATGTTTATGTGTGAGGTCTTTGCAAGATTAAATATGTTTTTTTCATAAATATAGCAGAAAAAATAACTTGCAGCAAATAATAACCAACAAACACTCACAACAAGAACAACACGATAAAGGAGTTCACCCCTCTCTGGGCTACATCTCCTTGAGCCTCCATAATTGGACTTGGCTCTTTGGGATTAGTTTGTCAAAAATTATTTTACAAGCTGTTGCTCAACTCCAATGGAAATTATGACTATACCATTGGGATTAGAATACATAAAAACCCCAAAAATGACTAATAAAACTCTGAAAACGGATCATGGCTCATCCGGGTATGACCTCTTCTACATGTGGCCTTAAGCTTCCCTGAGCTTCCTTGTGGAAAAAACACCTGTAAAAGTACTCAAATGGATCTGAAACCTATCCCAAAGTGTTTAGAGAATAATAAATAGCCAAAAATGATTATTCAATCACAGAAAACAGACATGGGCTCATCTGAGCATGACCTCAATCAATGAGGGCTTCAAGCTCCCTGGAGCTCTTTGAAACTTAAATGGTGAAAAAACTACAAAAGAAGTCTTCAAATGGCTTTGAAAATAGTGCCAATGGATTTAGAACGTCCAAAAACCCCTATCTGGGCTTTTTCGACACCTCATCTGGCCAAAAAATGAAGAAGATAGGCCTCCTGCCATTTTCTTCCTTCAAGCTTGTTGTCTTTGGTTCGCCAAAACGCACCTTTGTGTGCCCAACCTTGCACATGCTCAAAAACACATGCTAAAACCTAGCACCATCACGTAACCGAAAAACGAGCAAAAATGTAGGATGGTTAGGGCACGCCCAATCCCTAACCGCCTAGACCATGGTCACAAGGGTCACCATGTGACCTCGCGCTAGCGCAAAAGAGGGCCAAGTTTCAAGGCCGAATGCTTAAACGCCACGTATCGGGTGTATGGTTGTAACCGTTTCAAACCAAATCCAATTCCCACGTGCACGCAAATTTGTGGACATATGGTTGTGGGTTGTGCGACCGGGGGCTGGGGCTAAGCCCCAGCCCGAACCCCCGCGCCAACCATAAAACAAAGCAATTTTAAATATATATAAAACCATTCATATAACAAGAATCAAAGTGTGGTACATTGGTAGCACGGACTTTGCAAAGGATTTGCATGGGAGAGGAGGTCCAGGGTTCGAAACCCACGGACCCCATAAAATTTTAAAACCAACAACCATTACCAATAACAGGGTGCCATGTGACAACCCACGACTGGGCCATGTGGCACCGTACAACTAACCAAAAAATGCCACGTGTCGCAATACTTGTAATAATCCCAAGGCAAATTCTTTCTTGGAATCACTAACTACTACTAATTTATTGAGTTTTTAAGTGCATACAAGATTCATCAACACATGGAGATCACAATATATTCAAGATGTAGAAGCACAAGCAAAGATCTGACCTTTTTATTAT